>JAOANR010000007.1:19811664-20272011 GCA_030278955.1 Hygrophila difformis
ATGTTCAAGGTTGCTGCTAATTTATGATGCGGAAGTTCTGTTTGGTCTGTTTACTTCTGTTTGATTCCATTTGTTCTAGCTATTTTTGTCTCTCGTGGCTATTGGAACAAAGTTGAATGTACTAAGTTTGGTTTCTAGTACACCCGCGGGAATGGAAATTTTAAAAATGTATAATATAAATTTATATGTAAATCTAATTATATTATTATTATTATTATAATAATAATTATTATTATTTCGTTATGTAAATTTAAAATGATTACTAATTTTGTGCTAGCACATCCGCCCGCGCGATGCGCGTGGATGTAAAGTTTTTAAAAAATTTATAAAATAGAAAATAAAGAATATTATTCTCCTCACTATTTCGAAGCTAAAGATAAAATAAATAAGCACACAAAATTGTATGTTATTATAAATAAAAACCACTAAAAAAAATTATATTTCATGAACTTTGATTTGTTATTCATATTTTTGTGGCATTTACTGTTAAATATTTATATTATATGCAGGCCTAAATCTAAAAAGTGGACTTTCAGGAACACTCCAACATGCTTTAGAGATTGACATTGGCTCTTGTGATAGTCATAACATAACAAACAATTAGTGGAAATTGGCTTCTTGAAAATTTAAACGCTATTCTATGATCAGATAAGGTGAAAGTGTTCATGAAATAAGCACTATTAGTCGACTTCTTTCTCCAGTCAATACTTCACCCTGCAGGATATTTTTTCTCATTATTGTCGGAACTAATGTACTGCTAGTCAATACTTCACCCCAGGACATTTTTTCCCATTTCGTATCGGAACTAATGTAATACCAGTCAATACTTCACCATCCAAGATATTTTTTCACTCTTGTCAGAACCAATATACTGTCAGTCAATACATCACCTCAAAGATATTTTTCTCATTCTTATCGTAACCAATGTACTGCCCAATACTTCACCCTCCAAAATATTTTTTCTCACTCTCGTCGGAACCAATGTACTGTCAGTTAATGCTTCACCCTCCAGGACATTTTCTCCACTCTCGTTGGAACCAATGTATACGCCCGTGCGATGCCCGTGGATGTAAAGTTTTTTTAAAAAAAATTATAAAATAGAAAAAATAGTACTATTCTCCTTACTATTTCAAAATTAAAAATAATTGAAAAGATAATCACAAAACTGTATGTTATTAAAAATAAAACCATTAAAAGATTATATTACATAAAATTCAATTTCTTATTGGAATTTCAACCCCCCCAATTAATCTCATTGAATTTCAATTTTATCTAAGATGATTGGCATTATACACCCCCATGATCTCACTATCATATGCATTGATTTAAAACGAAAAATCAAAGTATCTGTTTACATAAATGAATATTACTTCAAAAGATGTCACATATAATAAAATCAATGTTTTACCATTTCTTCTAATATGAAATGCCGAGAATTTTCCAATGACATTGAAGCCCAATGTCATTCACCAATTAATAAAAATATTCTGGCAAATTGATTTATAAGATAATGCCGAGAATTTTCCAATGACATTGAAGCCCAATGTCATTCACCAATTAATAAAAATAATCTGGCAAATTGATTTATAAGATAATCGCTAGTTGAACACCCACATGATCTCATTAACATATGCATTGATTAAAAATGAAAATCCAATAATTTGCTTCATGAATTAACAGTATTTCAAAAACTATGTCACGTATAAAATCAATCTTTTACAATTTCATTCTAATATAAAATCCCGAGAAGCCATATGACATTGAAAACCAATTTCATTCACCAATTAATCAAAATAATATGATATTTATTCATGACTCATTTAAACATAATTAATTATATTTAACAAATTAAATTATATGTCTCATGCAACATGATTCAAAAAATAGAAACGATAATATTTGGCCAGTTTTTGTATATGCTACCACCAAATACAAACCAAGTGCATGTACGACTATTACACATTGTTATTAAATCATTAAAATGAATTTAAATCACTTTCTAATAAATTTCTATAAAGTCTATATTTTTTAAAATAAAATTTAACTTGAGAAGGTTAAATAAAATAATCATTTTCGAAATTTGAAATTCTAAAAAAATTCATTAAATCCGGATTACAGTGAAAAAATAATTTATATACATGTTTATTCTTAGTTTTAAAGATTAGTCTTGATTTAATAGTCTTGAAATTATTAGATCAAAATTAATTTTGAGACATTCAACAAATTTAATACGAAGTAAAAACCAATAATGGTGACAGAGATTAAAATATACTACCTCCGTTCTCATATAAATGAACCATTTGCATAGTAGTAACTATTTATTGGGTAACTTTAACTAATTTTTTAGACATAGTTATATAAGAAAAAACATAGTCATGTGAGATCTTGTTAGATTCGTCTAATCACATAGTTTTAGAATATCAAATTTTTATAATTTTTACTTATACACAATTTGAGTTATAAATATTTAAAAATATATCTTGGACTTCGTAAAATGCAGGATGGGTGAATCTATTTGAGAACAGAGGAAGTATATCTTTTAGAACACCGTACAGGGTAAGCATTGCTCAATCTCCAAATGATTTTTCAAATTAAATGTGATGTGACGAATATAAATGAAAAAAAGAAAAGCAAAACAACATATGCATTTATAATTAGCATATACTAAGATTTATAAATATCTTCAATATAAATATTTTATTGAGTATTATATAGTGATATTAATTTTTTTTTTATAAACAGTGAAACTCATGTGTCGGCAAATGTGTGTAGGAGCCAAAACCACACAAATTGCAAAGGGGATATAGTGATATTAGTTTTAATATAGAACCAAATAATCCACAAATAATCAAGGGAAAGAATATTATAAATTCATTGAAAAATTTGTTATTATAGATTTTTTTTTCATCGTAGAGGATATAATTTGCATCTATGTATTTAATTATAATCAATACTCGTCCAAAAAAAAATTATAATCAAGAGAATAATGATTATGTATATACCCTTTTCCATGCATAGAGAATAAGAGATTGATTTAAATTATTATTATTACTTGTCTAAGGATTAAAATTAAAATTAAATTTGAGGGCCAAATAAAGTCATTTCAAAAGTTGTGGGACTGATTGCGAAATCCGGCAAAGTTAAGGGACTATATGAGTTATTTTTCCCATTTTTGTACGCTGTTGCTAGGGACTGGTTTTGGAATAAAATACTTATTTCCTAAAAAAAGAGAATAATTTATTTAAATTGGATCTGTACGATATATATGGAATATAAATTAATATAAACATCGGTAAAGTACGATTATTAAAGAATGAATTAATAATTAGAATACGATCAATAAACAAATTAAAAAATAATAGATAAGACAAAAGTAAGACATGTGGGTAACACTAACAATAACATTGATACATTGAACCTAGATAATATAGATCATTAATACATAGTGATACTCTTTGTAATTTGTGTGGTTTGACTACCATGCACCTTTGCCGACATATTAGTGTTACCGTTTAAAAAAAACATAAATTGATACATTCAATAAATTATCTCAATTAAATATAGATGAGACCATAGATTATTCTATCAAACGTACATTTTATCTAGCTAATAAAATATAATTAGTAATATATTATATATGTAGAATTAAAAAAGTATAATACATTTAAATCAAATAAAAAATTATATTTGTTGTATTAAAAACCATGTTTGACAATAATTAATTTGTGAATAATTACAATATACCAAGTACAACGTATTAAAAGATTATTGGAAATTAAATCAATAAAAATATCGGTCAAGAAGGAATAATAGAGAAATGAATATATTATTTATAAGATAATAAATATTAAATTAACAAATCACAAAGAATAAAGTGTGTTCTATTTAAATAAGAAATATAACGATTAGATAAGTTCAGTTATATATATTATTTAAATGCTCAGACTAAACCATTACAAATTTGAATGAGGAAAGAAAATTTAAATATATATTAATTTATATGAGATGAATAATGAATAGGGATTAAAATACACATTTAGTATCCCATAAAATAAATTAAAATTTTGACCCTACAAATAGTATTAAACAATTAATTGATAAGAAAATAGTCTAACCCACACATACTTTCCCTCCAATCTCCCTTCCCCTCACAATTAAATAATTTTTACACACTCTCTCACAAATTAAATTATTCACCAAAATGTCATTTTAATTTATTAAAAAATTGAAAATAATCTTTTTTTAAATTCATTGTTCAATTCCCATGCATAATTAATGTCCCTCTCTCTATGATAAGAAACTACAATTTCCCCTCCTCATCCGTCCAACTCGTTGTTCATTGTTCATATAATAATTCATTAATTTTGACAAAAAAAATTAATGAACAATAAAACTACAAATAGTAGTTTATTAATTATGCAAAAAATTCATCTGTCAAACTAAATGTTCATTACTGGTTTATTAATTATGCGAAAAATTCATCCGTCCAACTAAATGCAAAAAATAGTAGTTCATTGTTCATCATCAAAATTAATTACAAAATTAATGAACAATTAAATGTTCATCCGTCCAACTACAATTTTGCATAATTAATTACAAATACTATTAAACAATTAATTCCAGAACTACAAAGAGTATTAAGCAATTATCAAAGAAAAAAATTGTTTCTCGCTTTCTTCATTTCTTGTTCTCTCTTTTTGGGGCGTTGGAGTGAGGAGGGGGTGGAAGGGATGAGTAACTCGGTAACATGAATCCATCTGTCAACATCTCAATGAAGAGTACATCACTTATAGCAGCTTCTGCTTTCTCCAATTGTTTGGATCTACACAGGGATGCAATAGATATATTTAATGGGGAGGATTCTTGACGACATCTTGCAATGTTATGATCCACAACCTACCAAGAGGGTAAAGGTAATGTTAATCTCCCTTTTTTCTTGTATAATCATTATGCAAAACTGGCTATCGCATGAAACAGAATAAATCGAAACACATCCCAGCCCCTAAATAATAGGGTTTTACTCTTATTTATATACACATACATTTGAGCCAAAACTACAAACGAATCATTGAAAACAAAAAAAAAAAAAAAAAAATTGCCTTTCTCCATTATCCCAATGGTTTGCTACTGAAAATAAAATAAATTGGATGAGACAGAACCAAACCAATTAAAAGCTCCACTGTGCAATCACAATTGGCAATAACCTCATAATCAATAAATAAATCAATAGAAGACCTCGACCAAATAAGAGAATAAGGAGGGATGAAGAAGGAAAATGAGTACCAAAGAAGAATGATGAGATTGTGAGCAATGAAAAAATCAACACAATAGGGCATATATATACGAAGTACTCAACAAAGGAGGAAATGAGAGGGTTCAATGAGTGACATTAAATATGCATGGAAAATGTGAAGAAGTACATGGGAAATGAAAAAATGAAATTAAATGAATTATTTTCAGATTTTTTTAAAATATGTAATGGCATTTTCGAAATTTTTTCAATGTGTGTGAGAAAATGAAAATAATGTTGAAATGTGAGAGAGGAGAGGCTTTGGAGGGAAAATAGGTGTTGGTGAGGCTATTTTGTTATTATATATATAATGATAATGATAATGATAAAATCATACTATATATTACTCCCTCCGTCCCACCCCAAGTGTCCTGTTACTGTTGGGCACGGGAATTAAGGTAGAGTTGGTTTGTGAGTATATGGTGGGGTCCACATAGTTGTTGGAGGGGAAAATTATTTCTATTTATAGAAAGAAGACATTTGTAATGGGACATCCAAAAATAGTAAGTAGGACATTTGGAATGAGACGGAGGGAGTATTATATTTATATATAATCCGGTATAATTTTTCATTCTCACTTCCTATATTATACTTCCTCCGTCTCACTATTTTTGTTACGGACCCACCCAGCACGTATGCCAATACACATTTTTAACAATTAATAACTTAAATTGTGTACCACGAAGAGTTATAAAAAGTTAATTGTCTAAAACTACAATATTAGATGAATCTAACAAGATCTCACTTGACTATGTTTTTTCTTACATAGCTATTATAAAAATTCGAATCAAAGTTAAACATTGAATAGTGCCAAAAAACCAAATGTGACAAAAACACCAAGACGGAGGTAGTATTTGTTTTGGCCCAATTGCCAATCCTTAACCAGCCCAATACCCTATTATTATTGCACTACCCGTTTATATTATTAGGGCACAAAAAGAGAACAACATTGCAGATTGAGTTTTAGAGTTGAGTTGGGCGCGCGATCTCTCTTTTCTTCCCTGCTTCCATTTTCTTCTTTCTTCCATTTTTCTTTACAGAGAGCAGCGGCCATAGCTGCGAGATTCGTGAGCAGAGGAGATGCAAGAGGGCGAGAGGGAGAGATTGGCGGAGCTGTGGTAGCGAACGCAGCAGCCGCCGGTGGTGTTGAGCGAGTAGATGGAGACGCCGTCGATGGTGGCCCTGCCGGTGGTGTTGGTGAACAGCGGTGGTGGCGACCGGATCTGGGGAGAAATGTTTGAGCAGCGGCTGTGGCGAGAGAGATGAGACAGCTAGGGGCGCAATGTTGTAGCAACAGGAGGATACTTGTATTTAGTTGATATTTGACAATGGAGGAGACTCCCGCGCTGCGAGGAGGCGCTGAAGGAAAGGAGGAGCTGAGCAGCCGGATGGAAGAGCATCGTGGGCTGCAGCAGCATCGTCGGAGAGAGGCCAGAGGTGGTGGTGTAGTGGTGGAGACAGGGATGGTGGAATCGAGTCCGTAATCGGTAGTGTAGGCTAATGTTTGTTAAATTTCAGAACTAATCTTCACTGCTTCAATTTGTGTATTTTTACTTCTGTTCCTCACAATTTTATTGTTGTATTTTTTTTTTGTTCTTTTCCGATTCGACATTGTTGGTTGAATGCAGATTTAAAATTTACAGGTTTATTCACAACTCACCACAATTCGAATCGAATAATTAAGAATTGAATAGTTACGAATCGATCAAATATCTTTGAATCGATCAAATAATATTGTATAGAAAAATCGAATCGAATATGCAAATAGTTTTGAATAATTCGAATATTAACTTTGAATCGAATACGAATCTTATTTATTATTCGAAAATAGTTGAACAATTTTTTAATACTGAATCAAATAGAGTGGTATTCGCTTCGATTCGATTGCAACCCTAGTTGCAATCGAGAGTCGATTGAAAATCAGGGGAGTTATCCGTCCTCGTTGTGCGATGAATTTATCTCAGTAATTTAATTATTCACTAGTCGATAATTTAAATATTTTGATTGGACAAAAACTTGGTTCCATAACACCGTGTTTCGTATCTTCTTTACGTTGAATTGAATAGTGATTGCCCTATACATAAATGATGCATGCAAGAATGAACAAACTTGGTGGACGTACGACAGGTGGCAGCAACCGGTAGCAATTGTTTTTTTTAAAAAAATATGGACAGAAGCCTCAACATATAATTAGAAGGTATGAATGGAAAAAAGGACAAATAGGTCAATTTTCTTTTTCAAAAATCCAAATCAGTCCTTTTTCTATTTTATTACCAAAACAGTCCTCTACAAATGCTAATTATGTCCAAATCAGTCCTTTGTTCACTAATTATACTCTAATTGCTGACGTGACAAGGGTTTTAATTTAAACTTGACACGTGTGCATAATATTAGTCATTTTTCTTATCTTTTGCCAATTCAGTCATAAACTTTTATTTTGTTCTATTTAGTCCTCTACCCCAATCACTCATTTTTATATTAATTGGCCTCCAACCTTTCAAATTATTTCATTTTAGGCCCAGAACCTTAAATTTTTTATTATTACTAATTCACTTATCAAATAAATGTCCAACATACTTCCGTAGATAAAATTAAACACCCAGCATCATACATGATACATTGGGTTTGACTGCCTTGTTACCGGGTCTTTCAAGTTCCGGAATTTTACGGACTCTCTCTAACCACCCGAACATAACCGATGGGTTCATTGGTTCTGATTTCCTTCAACAACAATTAGCACAATCATACGTTGTTTCCTACCTTAGAACGTAGCAATGTTTGAGTAAATGATTTAATTCTAATTTTTGTGTAAATGATTTAGTTTTACTTTTTGGAAGGCTATGGATGCAGGAAGCATTAACAATAAAATTCAAGCTATTTTTTAAATTTTAATAATTAGTGCATAATTAGTGAACAATGGATTGATTTGGACATAATTAGCATTTGTAGCAGACTATTTTGGTAATAAAATAAAAAAAGGACTGATTTGGATTTTTAGAAAAAAAAGTACCTATTTGCCCTTTTTTCCGATCATGATTTGTTGGTCAAGTTCATTTCCCGATAGTATTTGTCTTTATTTGAGTAATTGCATTTCTAACAATTTATTACTACCTCCCTATCCAAATATTTTTACATTCGGTAATCTATTACTGTTTACATACAGATTTTTAATTAAAATTTTATTATAATTAAATAAATTAAAATAAATTAAAATAAAATCAAATGTGATGTTGTTAGATTCTTCTAGTCGTACAGTTTTTAAATTTTGAATTTTGAATTTTTTATTTTTTTAAAATCAAACTTAAACTTAAGTTATTAATAAAATAGTACTTCCTCCGTTTTTATGATAGTGCAACAAATACTCAATATACGCAGTTTAATGTATATTTTGAACCATTAATAACTTAAGTTTGGTATAGGTAAAAATTTTAAAAATTTAATATTTAATAACTACATGACGAGACGAATCCAACAAGATCTCACTTGACTATGTTTTTCCTTGTATAACTATGATAAAAATTAGAGTCAAACTCAAACAATAAATAATACTCCCTCCGTCCCATATTTATCTTCTTCGACACTGTAGATACGGAGTTTAAGAAAATTGTATTTTATTATTTTCATGTGTACTTTTTGAGGGGTAAATTTGTCTCTTTTTGTCTTGTAGTGCATTGTTAGTAAAATTAAGGATTGGTTTTTGTGTAAATATATGGACATGTAGGGACATTTTAATAAAAAAAAATTCCCTTTTTGGGGTAGGAAGATAAATATGGGACATCCAAAAACGAAAAGTAAGAAGATAAATATGGGACGGAGGGAGTAGCAAATAGTGTTTTGTTGCGTTTTGTTGCACTATCACAAAAAACGGAGGTAGTATTAGAATTAATTAATTATATAAATGGTATATCAATCTCGTCAGCATAAATCCAAAATCGTCGGTGACATTCGCGGAAGAATTACAGATGTTCTTCCCGAACGATTCGGTAAAATTCTATTTCCACTCATGTCTCTTTCAATTCTCTATCATCAAACTTTGACTTGTCGTAAATCCTAAATGCGAATGCGAGTAATAGGAGAGTATTAAGATAAGATGCTTTCCGATTAGGGATCAAATATGATGGCTTCGTTAGTCAACAGCCCTTCCCCCTCGACCACAAAGTCGTACTATATTACAACTTCAGCAGCACCCTATGGCCGCCAGAAGATCATAAGCAAGATTCTCAATCTGTCCAGGTTTGGGCAATTCAAAATTCAAGTACCCAATGGGTTTATTGCCGTTGCTTCAATTCTTTACGCTTTTAATTTTTTGTTATTGTATCGAATTTGGGATTTCCGTTGACACCCTAGTTTTCAATCAGACCATCCGTAGCTCAGAACTTCTGATTTCCAATGGGGAAGAATTCAAATTTGGGTTTTTTAATCCGCCGAACAGCAGTCGTTATTATGTTGGTGTGATGTACAATCTCCCTGTTTTAACTGTTGTATGGGTGGCTAATAGAGATATGCCTCTGAATGATTCATCTGGTACGGTGGAGATATCGGAAAATGGAAATCTTGTGATCTTGGATGGGCAAAAGTTTGTAGTATGGTCATCTAATATTTCGGGTTCTGGGGCAACTTATAATGCTACACTTCTGGATAACGGCAATTTGGTGTTACGAGATATCTCGAGTGGGACGACTGCTTGGGAGAGTTTTCAACATGCTTCAGATTCTTTGATACAGAAGATGAGGATGACGACTGATTTACGCACAAATGAGAGAAACTCGCTGACATCGTGGAGAAGTCCTTCCGATCCAGCACTTGGAAATTATACAGCTTCCATTGAGCCTCTTGCTCTTCCACAAGTTGTGGTCCGAAAAGGTAATGATATGTACTGGCGTAGTGGTCCATGGAATGGCCAATTTTTCATTGGAATAGCGAGGATGCAGGCCAATGCTTATCAAAATGGACTTGATATTATTAATGAGAATCCTCAAACTGCGACTATGACTTTCTCCTACACGATCGAGGGGGTCATTACATATTTTGTCTTGAACAGCTCGGGGAGTCTGCAGCGGAAGTGGTGGACTGCTGAGAAGGGTGATTGGGATGTAGCGTGGTCGTCCACAGAAAACGAGTGTGATGATTACGGAAAGTGTGGCCCTTTTGGGATCTGCAATCCTCAGGATACACAGACGTGCACTTGTTTGCCTGGGTTTGAGCCTAAGAACATGGATGAATGGAATGCCCAAAATTGGACAAGTGGCTGCATTAGAAGGACCCCTGTTCAGTGTGACAAGAACAGTTCTGTTGGTGATACTGCAAAGGAAGATGGGTTTTTAAAGGTGGAAAGGGTCAAATTGCCGGATAACATTAGATGGTTTCCTTCACTAGAAGCAAATTGTGGCAGCAATTGTTTGAATAATTGTTCGTGTATAGCCTATGCATTTTACACTGGCATTGGATGTATGCAGTGGACAGAAAGACTAACCGATGTGCAGAAATTCTCCACAGGCGGTGCAGACCTATACATTCGCGTGGCACATTCAGAACTAGGTACAATTTTTCTGCACCAAGCTCACATAACGAATAAAATTCTGATAGTTTTTCTTTTCCCGTTTGATTTATCTTTGTTATTGCATTTTCATGTCTTCTTGAACTCACTTGTTGTGCTTGTGCTTATCAAAGTTTCATAAATGGCAAGAATTTTTGAGCCTTTGTCTTATCTTTAAAATTTGACAGGGAAAAAGAAAGATCATAAGGCAATTATTGCAACTACAACAGTTTTGGGGTTTATCATCATTATTGCGTGCACATGCCTTGTGTTGAAATTGTATAAAGGTACAATTGATGCAATTCTTCACATGAATGCTTAATGGAAATAAGATATACAGGTTTATATCATGCTAAAATACTTTTCTTTCAATTTTGTTATGAGTCAGGTCGTAAGAAAAAACACCAAATGCCGGTAACAAAATTATGGGGAAAGGACAAGGAGTATTCAAAACAAAGTGAGCTCAAACACAATGTGGATAGAGTTAGATTCGAGGAATTACCTTTCTTTGAATTTCAGATTCTCTTAATTGCAACAAGCAACTTTGATCTCAGCAATAAGCTTGGTCAGGGTGGCTTTGGTCCTGTTCACAGGGTATTTCTTCCACTCTAAAGCTGCAATATATGAATTTTTGGCATCATCATAAAATTGATTGTTCTAGCTTTCAGGGAAAATTGTCAAATGGCCAAGAAATTGCTGTGAAAAGGCTGGCAAGATCTTCAAATCAAGGGCTAGAAGAGTTCAAGAATGAGGTTGAGGTGATATCTAAGCTCCAGCATCGCAATCTTGTCAAACTCCTTGGTTGCTGTGTTGAGGGTGAAGAAAGGATGCTAGTTTATGAATACATGCAAAATGGAAGCTTGGATGCATATATTTTTGGTAAGTCAATATCGACTTGTTGATCTTTTGGAATGTTTGGACCTTCAATTCTAGTATATAGAGCAATATGGTTTTGTTTAAACATTTTCTCAGAAATCTCCAAATATATTGAGCATTTTCACATGTATTGGACCTCTTTTCAGATTCACATGAACAAAAGTTTCTTGGCTGGAATAAACGCATGCTCATTGTTGAGGGTATTTCTCGTGGGCTACTTTACCTTCACCGGGACTCGAGGTTGACAATTATCCATAGAGATCTAAAAGCTAGCAATATTTTGTTAGACGACGAGTTGAACCCCAAAATTTCAGATTTTGGCATGGCAAGGATTTTTGAAGGAAAAGAAAATCAAGCAAATACTAATAGAGTTGTTGGTACATTGTGAGTCGATCTTGCCTTATTATAGTGTTTGTATATGATTTTAAAATCGGTTATATTTCTTACACTGAGTTCATACATACAGTGGCTACATGGCCCCTGAATATGCACTAGAAGGAAGATTTTCAGAAAAGTCAGATGTGTTCAGCTTCGGTGTCCTGTTACTAGAAATTGTGAGTGGAAGAAGGAATACCAGCTTTTACAATAACAAAGAAGCCCAGAGTCTCGTTGCATATGTATGTTATTTCAAATGTTGAAACTTGTTGGTTTCAGTTTACTCAATCCTGTTAATTACTTGAGCAATATTTTGGATTATTTCAGGCTTGGAAGCTGTGGAATGAAGAGAATTTGGTAAAGCTGATTCATCCATTACTATGTGATTCACAAGCGAAACCAGAGGCACTGAGATGTATACATGTAGGTTTATTGTGTGTTCAGGAAACACCACAAGACAGGCCTAACATTTCCACTGTCGTGTCGATGCTTAGCAGAGAAATTTTAGAGCTTCCTCATCCTGGGAAGCCAGCATTTATCGTGCACCACAGGTCCTCGCATCAAGCAGAACCTAGTGAGAAAAGACCCGGTAATTTCTCTGTAAACGACATCACAATAACAGCTGTTGAGGGGCGGTAGGAATTAGGATCAGGCAGGGTTAAATGCACCACAGATATCAAGTTAATACATGAGGTACTTAGCCTAAAATTCTTGGAAATCACTAAATTTTATAAGTGTATCCATCTGCTCATGTTATTAAGAATCCGCTTATGATTAAGTTTCTACCCTCAAGGGAATGATTTATGCGTGTTTCCTTATATTTTACTGCACGGTTGGTTTCATTGGAACATTTTGTAGTGTTAAACTGTACGTATTCTTTTTAACTTTAAAATCTGTATTGCTCTGTGAATTACAGTTCTTTTTGAATTTTGCATACTGGAGCATCTAACCTATTCTATGACCTTTTTGGGCCTTAAATGGCACACATATTTTTGTTAGGTTTCTTGACAGTTCTGGTTTCATTCATTCAATTTGACAGTTTTGGTTCTTTCTTTATTCATTCATTGAATTTGTGAAATATATACACATACAACATACCAAAACAATACACCCACATGCAACACATCACAAAACATGCAACACATCACACAGTAAAAGCACACAGAAACAAACAAAATATTTTTTCTATTCAATTTGCAAAGAAACAACACACAACAAAACAATAAAAAGCACACAACAAAATTATACAAAAGCAAGAAGCATTGCACAAAGCAAACACAATTCAAAAAGCAAAATAAATAGAAAACCCGAGCACCGTTGACGGGTAGAAGCAATGAATTCACAGTCACAAAGACCACCAGACCCCCCACAAAGACCACTATTGATCCCACGTTTCGAAAATTTTCATTTTTGAACCCAACAAATAATTATTTTTTTCACTTTTGGTCAATTTGTCTATTTTTTTCACAAAATCTATACATATGTGGTCAATGTGCAATTTTTAAAATTTGGTTTATTTGAAAAAATGTCCACAATCCAATTAATAATTCAAAGCTCATTTAACTAATTTCAAATTTATCATTTGTAACAAATAGTATTATTTATTAAAATATTTAAATGTTTATTATTTGATAAATATTAGTACTATTTTTCTAATTAACTCATAAATAATTTTATTTGCTACAATAAATAAATTTGGGTTTAGTTAAATGAGTTATAAATTTCTAAAAATTATTATAAATATTTTTTTTTCGTATAAATAAAAGGGCAAATACCAAATAAATACCCACCTACCCAAACTTATACCCACTTTAATACCTAATCAAAAAATTATTCCTTTAAACCCCCTAGAAAGATAAAACTTTGAAAAAATACCCATTTTACCCTTAAAACACAAAAAATGCTTAAAAATCATTATACTACCCTTAATCTTTAATAATAAACCTCTAGTAAATCATACATAACTAATAAAAATCTTTAAATAAACTTACAAAAGATAATAAATGAATCAAGAAGAAATAAATTCGTTAATATATGAATATGGACTATATTTACAAACTATGGAAGAAAGAATCGAAAATTGGAATGACATTGTTTATACTATGCTTATATTTTTAACTGAATATAATCAAAAGATATATCCCTATTCGGAAGAAAAAAGTTTTTGGGACAGAATAATTTTACTAAGAATAGGATCAGATAGTGAAAATTACGATGAAGAATTACCAGATAATTTAAGTAATTATGGTGAATACTATTTTTCTGATTAAATACAACCAGTAACACAAATTGGTATCAGAGCCCAGAACGATTAAATCTGAACATGAATAACCATAATAATAATGATTATATATTAAACTATCATATGTCAAGATCAAGATTAAATACTTCAGAACAACTATACCCAGAATATATTCCAACAGCAAGATATCCTTTAGATGAAAATCAAGAAATAGATTATCCACTAAGTACGATTAATCCAATCGATACTGAAAACTATATAATAAATAGGAATGATGAATATGCACAAAATAACACCGATAGCTTGATGATACAAGCAAGAATTGAAAGAGCATTTCTAAACAGAATAAGAGGATTAGAACCACAAATAAGACCACTTACAGAAATAAGAACCAACGATAATAGAAGATTTTTAACACCCACATTTAATCCTGATCATGAAATAAGCCAAAGAGAAATAGAAAATATGGATCAACAAATAGAAGAAAGAAAAACATACATAGACAGAAGAAGAAGAAGATTAAATAGATTGCAAAACGATGAAGAATTTGGAATAAGACTAGGAAATAGAGGAAAAAGATTACTTTGGATAGGAAACTATATAATCGAAACGGAAGAATATAATGGTAATTTAATACAAATTATATCAAAAAGAGATGAAGAACAAGAGTTATTATCACAAGTCAAATTAACAATAATCAACAATGAAATTACAACTTACAGAATGTTTCCAGGATATATAATACATAACACCATGTTTACTAGAGCACCTTCACCCGAATTTTCAGATCAAGAATCAAATTATAGTGAAGACTAATAAAATGCCAGGAATAAAGTTAGAAAATGAAACATTAGAAAGACTGACTAATAAAATTCATGAAATAGAAAGACAACCACAAGATATAAGTACCATAATAATGAAACAAAAATTATTAAGAATAAAATTCAAGATTTCTAAAATGATAGATGAAAGAGAAGCATATGTAATTATACAAAAACATATAGATCCAGAAAAAGAAAAATCGGAATTAATAAAAGAATGGTATTTAAACGAATTAGAAATAATAGAAATAAAAGAATTAGAAAGGGAAACTGAAATAGATGAAGTAAACGACTTCATTAGAAACATAAGAAATATTAGAAGATGAGTTATCTAGAAGATTTAGAAACAATAAAAGATGGAATTGAACTAATAAAAGAACTAATGATAAGTCTAGATACAAGACTCTACAATATAGAAAGATACATAGACAAAACAATAATTAAAACTCCACAAAAGCAAGTAGAATTAGAAAAGTCACTCCCACTACCGAAATGGGAAAAGACACCAGAACCAGGAAGTCTCGATCATAGAGTAATGATGAAAGAAATAGAAAAACTAAACAAACAAAACAAAATTAGAATTTTTATAGACAAAGTAGAAAAATTAAAAAAGATAAAAGAAGAACTAAAGGAAGATAAATTAGAAAGTAGAGAAGATAAAGAAGAAACAGAATGAATACAAGTATAGAAGACTTAATAAATGAATTAAGTAGTGATTTAGAACGACTAAATTTAGAACCAATATATACAGGAACATTTTCAGAAACAGAATTAGAAACTGATGAAAGCGATTTGGAAGATCAACATAAAGTCTTTATGAATAATCATAGATTATATTTACCATCATCAGAAGTAGTTGGAGAAACTAGCACTACCTTGCCAAGAGAAGGAGTAACAGGAACTATACCAATGGAAGTAGATCAAACTACAAATAGACAAAATGTAGACAATTATCAAAGTAGATTACAAAATTTACCTTCAAGAAATTTTCCAATAAGAAAAACAACCTCTAAAAAAGAAATTTGGAAATACAATGAAGATTTTGAGCTAAAAGAAACAAGAATAGGAAATGTGAGACCAGGAGATGCAATATTCCTAAACCTGGATTGTCTTAAACAGCCAAGTCTAGAATTAGAAAAATGGAAACAGATAATAAGAATACATTTAATGTCAGAAGAAAGTACGTCAAGAGCAAAAACATTAAAAATATGGAATTTAGTCCAAGGAAATGTGGCACAATTCCTTGCAGGAATTTCTTCAAATACAAAACAAACTTATATGAATACAATTACTCAAGGATTTGGACAAGATGTTACCACAGGAATAGAGGAATTTATCAATATCATACAAGAAGAATTCCTAGGAGTACAGAGCTTAGATAACAATGCTATAATAGAAGAACGAGATCAAGCGTTACTAAGATTAAATAAAATAAGACTAAGAGATTTATGCTTTTTTGATCAATTCTCTGAACAGTTTAAAAGCTACTATTATACAGCTTATACAAGCTCACAAAATAATGAACACACCATGAACTCTATATTTTCAAAACTACCATCACCATGGGATGAATATATGTGGAAAACATGGATTCAAAATAAAAATGACTATCCGAATAATTTAGGAAGCCGAATAAGATTAATAAGACAGGCAATAACTGAGTTATGTTACCAAAGAAAAATATTAGACCACACTAAAATATATAATAAAGCTGCTGATTTATGCTGCCAAGAAAATGCAGAAAATTTTGAATGGGGAAAAAATAAATCATACAGAAAAATAAGAGATTTAAAAAATTTAAACCAATAAAAAGAAAATTTAAGAAAGGAAAAAGATTTAAAATCTTTAATAAGAAAAAATTCTTTAAGCCAAAATTTGGAAGAAAATATTATAAAAGAAGAAATGATAAAAGACAAAATAAAAAGAATCCAACCACATGTAAATGTTATAACTGTGGAGAAATAGGACACTTTGCAAGTGATTGTACAAAACCAAAGAAAAAACAAGTAAGATTTATGGAATATGATATTATAGATGAACAAATATTCAAAGAAATAGAATCAGATCTAGAAAGTATAAGTGAACCAGAATCAGGAGAAGAGATATATGAAGTAAAATTCTCTGAAGTAGAAAATGAATAAAGATAAAGAAATAATCACAGAAGAACAAGAGGAAACAAAAGAAATAGAATATGTAGAACAATATGAAGGACAAAGAGGATATGCAATAAAAGCTATCTTAAGTCCAGAACAAATTAATAAAATACAAGGATTAGATCTAAAACATGGATTCAAGCATACAAATTTTAATATACTATCAAGAACATTCTCAAGAAATAATATAGTAATTCATGAATATCATGAACTAGAAAAAACGGTAGATGTATGTAACACTAATACTACTCTAAAACTGCACCTTTTAACAAAAGATATAATAAATAAAGGACTAGAAAAATTAAGTAGAAAGAAAACAGAGAAAATACAATACGTACATTTAGCAGGAGTAAAGATTCTAATAAAATCTTTATTTAGAAGTGGAATAGACTTACCAGTAACAATAAGCCTACATGATTCAAGATTATTAAATCCACAAGACTCACACTTAGGAACTATTAATGGAAACTTAATTTACCAAAAACTATTATTTACATGTTACCCAAACTATTGTGTATCTTTACAAGATCAAAATATAGACGAAACATTAACCCTATACATAAAAGTACATAGGAATGATGTAATGAAAAATGAAAGTAAAATATTTACAGTACATTATAGTGCTTTTTATAGCTACCTAAATAGCAATAGACTAAAACCTTATGATGATAAAAAGACAATAGAAATACACGAAGCATGTAGAGATACAATAGCAGATCTAATATTACCAGAATTGAATAATCCAACGTTACAAGATGATTGGATAATTGATCTTGCGGACAAGAAAAATACAATAGAGATTGGAAAACCATTAGAAAATAGGAGACCACAATTATCCTATATAGGAAGAACAATGAGTAGCAGAAAAAGTATAGACTATAGCCCAAGAACAAATCTAATACTTGATCAACCAAGACATAGTATTGATATACCATACGAAAAAAGTAAACAAAAGGCCCAAACATGGAGAATTAATATAGAATACTATAATGGCACAAACTGGATAAAAGGATCAAATATATTAGTAGATACTGGAGCTGGTAAGAATCATATAGGAAAAACATGTATAAATGGATTAGTAAAGCATATAGGAACAGAGTATAGATATGCTACTTTTGAAGGAGAAGTAAGAAGAGTAAATGAATTAGTAATAGTACCAATAAAACTAGGCACAGACTTAATAGAAGAAGTAAAATGTTATGTAGCAGAAGAAGAAGGAACATCAAGTAGCACCTATCATGTCTTGTTAGGCAACGAGTTTTTAGACTCATTAAACAAATATACGATAACAGGAGAAATTTTTAGTGGAAAAACAAAAAATGGAAAAGCTTTTGTAATATGAAAAGCATATATATGAAAGAAATTAGATTTTCAACAACAGTATACCTAGAGTTAACTATACTACAAACAAATATAACAACATGTGCTATACTAGATACAGGAGCAGAAATCACATTAATACAAGAACATTTAATAAAAGAATGGGAAGTAAATAAAAGACCAATAGAAGTACATGGAGCTACTGGACATAGTTTAATTATTAATAAAATAGCTAAAGATGTTCAAATAATTTTAGGTAATAAAATATTTACAATACAAGAAGTATTTGTTAGCCCAGTAAAAACAATTGATGTATTATTAGGGACAGATTTTACAAGTTTATTTCAAAGCTTTAGAGTAGATAGATATAATATTCAACTGAGATCAGCATGTAACCACTATATTACTATTCCGAGAATAAGGAAACCATACAGAGTGCTTCAGAAACGTGGTGAAAAAGGAGAAATTATAAAACAACCAATTACTTATTACATAAAATTTAAAATTCACAAAATTAAAAAACAAGTACTAATTCAAAAGCCAGAAGATTTTGATAAATATGAACTTCATGAGACAATAAAATACATCTCTGAAAACTATGGAGAAAATCCAATTGAAAAATGGAATCTTAATAAAATATATGCAGAATTAAAAATGAAAAACGACGATATAATAATAAGAACTCAACCGATGATGCATAATCAAGAAGATATTGAAGAACTTCGAAAACAAATAAATGAATTGTTAGAATTAGACCTTATTCAAGAATCTATAGCAGAACATAATAGTCAAGCTTTCTTAGTTAGAAATCGTAGCGAACAAATAAGAAAGAAACCAAGGTTAGTAATAAACTATAAGGAACTAAACAAAAACATGGTATTTGATGGATACTTTCTACCTAACAAAGAAAATATAATAGGATTAGCTAGAGGTAGAACTATTTATTCAAAATTTGATTGTAAAAATGGATTTTGGCAAATTAAAATGCATCCAGAAAGTATAAAATACACAGCCTTTAGTACACCACAAGGACACTATGAATGGAAGGTTATGCCGTTTGGAATAAAAAATGGACCACAAATATTTCAAAGAAAAATGGATAAAACATTTAAAAAATTTAGTAACTTTATATTTGTATACGTAGATGATATACTAGTAGCCTCAAACACTATAGAAGAACATAAAAAACATTTAGATATATTTGCAAAACTTTGTAAAGATCATGGATTAATTTTATCAGAAAAGAAAGCAGAAATATTCAAAGATGAAATAGAATTTTTGGGTCTAATATTAAATAAACTTGGAATTAAAATGCAACCACATATAAGTACAAAACTTGTTAAAATGCCTGATGAACTTAGGAATAAATTAAACATACAAAGATTTCTTGGAATTCTAAATTATGCAGAAGGATTTATATCAAATTTAGCAAAAAAGACAAATGATCTAAGAAAATTGATAAGAAAAAATAATAAGATAGGATGGAATGATCAACATACTGAAATTGTCAAACAATTAAAAGAAGAATGCTCCAAATTACCACCGTTAAGATTACCTGACGAAAAAGATAATTTAATAGTACAAACCGATAGCTCAGACTACCATTGGGCAGGATTATTAAAAACCGATACTGGTGAAATTTGTAGATATGCATCCGGAACATTACAAGGAGCAGCCATAAACTATAGTACAAATGAAAAAGAATTACTTGCAGTGATTAAATCAATAGATAAATTTTCATTTTGGTTATTAAGTAGAAAGTTTAAAGTATTAACTGACAATACACAAGTAAAACCTTTAATTTACAATAAAGTTCCAAATAAACCCCAATATAGAAGAATAATAAGATATCAGACTTTCTTGTCAATGTACGACTTTACTGTTGAATATATTAAAGGGACTGAAAATTATCTAGCTGATTTTTTGAGCAGGAACCCTGAATATGGAGAATAATGAACAATGGGATGATGCTGGTCTGACTGACCACATTTACAATGAAATAGATCGACTACAAAAACTACTCCAGTCGACTATGGACAGACAACTAAAGCTACAACAGTTGATTGTTGGAAGCTTTATGGACGAACATAAGACTATCAATGACGATATATATGAATGTAACAAATGTTTGCAGGGATTACTAACTACTATGGAAGAATACTTTTATACCCCTGAAGAACTAAATACTGGTGTTTCAAACCAGGAAGGGAAAGCTAATCCTGTTCCAAAAGAGGACAAACAAGCAAAACAATCTGGGGATGCAAGACCTTCGACCTCGTCGAAAAACATTGCAGAAACTAAGAAGTATTTTTGCGACAATATTCCTCAACCAACACCCATTAGCCCTGAAACAAGAAACTTTTTAGCAGAATACCATACCCTGAGCAGCTACATATACTCCTTACCCAGACAAGAATCATCATTTTACACAGAATTCACCAAATCCCTACATCCACAAGTAACTATTTTACCAGGCTGCGACCCGAACTTTGTTTCGAACTGTTTCAAATTCGGTTTTATCAGAACTATTTTCCTGTCCCCTTTACGAACCGAAATATCCAAATTACCTGTACTACTTGAAGGCCTAAACATAAGACCAAAAACCCAGAAACTAAAAATATTTTCTATTAGTCCAGAAGTCAAACACTCTTCCTACCATCTTGCTAATGCAGAAGAAATCACTAAACCAGAAAGTTATCCTCAAGACTATGGAACCCCCAAAACAGAAATCTTTAATGACAAATACATCCACTTCAAAAGAGCAATGGGAATACGTGCTGTCCATGAACAGATGAAAAGACTATACAACCAAGGCGCAGGAATCTTTTTCGGAAATGAAGAAATTGTAATGATTGAGCAATTGAACACTCCAGGATTCAGATCAGGAAATTTAGCAGGATTAATTCAGAAATTTGACACATACAATTTTGAATGCTCAGAAGAAGTCAAGAGTATCTGGAAGAAAGCAGTAGAGAAATCCATCACAAGCCTGAAAACAAGAACATTTTTTCGGAAAGAGATAACGAAATGAAGTAAGCAGTGACGACAGAGAGGACCAATGTAGCACCAAGAAAAGAATAATGCGGCAAGACGTATGCAATGACGCAATTGAACAAGAAGACAAGAACAAAATAATGCAGAAAGACGCATGCAATGACGTAATTAGACAACAAGACAAAGAAGACGGCTAATAATGAAGGATTAAAAATGACAGCTATGGAATCTCAATAATGGAAGAAAAAGGAAGGACGGAGATAAGGCCACGTAAATCAATTCTGAACCACATGATCCCCAAGACTCCATCTATAAAAGGAGGAATGATTCACGAAGGATGCAGAAGCGAAGATACCTATCATAGTATTCTTTCTCTTGCATTTCTTTGTAATCTTTAGTTCTCTCTCTCTGTAATGTAAAACTATGAGTCATTTTAAAGCTTTCAATAAAAAGATGATAGGCTAAGTACCATAGCCTGATCATTCCAGTAATATCTTCGAATATATTTTTCTAAAAGTCTACCAAAATTCTAAATATATGTGAGTGAGTGAAACATATGTTGAGAGTCATGTCATCGATACAGTGATTTCCGAAAGGTCGTGCATACCAGAGTAAGGCAGGAGGCCTGAAAGAAGGATAGCAGACGAGGAAAGAAGGTTACTCGTTGAAGGACTCGATCAGAAAGTTTCAACCACAAAGCTTATACTACGGAAGCGAGGTAGACCCAGAAATTTTACTTTGAATGATAAATACTGTGAATGATCATGGCATATATTTTGATTAATTACGTTCTCTGTTTAAGATCATAAATAAAATCTATAAAGTAATGTTTGAAAATTGTACAACAATTACTAAAGAGATATACAAGTCTTTTAATTCCACATATACTAAACTGCTTGATAATATGTACAATACTTATAAGACAAAAGTACTAAACTTGATCAGAGGCATATTTGACAATCTTTACATATAGAGACAAAATTAGGTAGTGAAAAGGAAGAAAAATAGTGCTAGGTACTGAACAAGTAATAAACTTAGGATGAGAGGTATTTATCTATAATTTCCCCTAAATAAAATTTTAAAAAGTATACTCCCTCCGTAATTTAAAGAAACTAACGTTTGCATAGTAAAGACTATTCACTGAGTAAGTTTGATTCGATTTTTTAACACAGTTACATAAGATAAAATATAGTCAAGTCAGATGTTGTTATATTCGTCTAATCACATACTTTTAGAATATTAAACTTTCATAATTTTTACTCTAATACAATCTAAGATATTAATCGTTAAATATTTGCATTGGATTGCGTAAAAATATGGAATGTTAACATCATTAAATTACGGAGGAAGTACATGGACCCTATATGAATATGTTTGTTAAAAAATAGATTGATTGATAAAAAAGAAAATTTATTTAATAAAACTAAAAAGTGAAATTTTATAAACATGAGAAGAAAGTGAGTAAGAAAGGAGATTTCTACCTGAACGAATCCGCCATTCTATTTCCTGTGTCTTTCAATCTACGTCATCAGTTTTTGAATTGTCGTAAATGCGAGTACGAGGAAAATATTAGTACTAATATTTAGAGGTGTCAAGACGGGCTGGCGGGGCGACACGGGCCAAGCCCACACCAGCCCACCATTTTGCGGGCTTAGGCGGGCTGAGCCCACGGCGGGGCGGGCTAGAATAACCTCAGCCCAGACCAACCCACCGGTGGGTTGCGGGCCAGGCGGGCGGTTTTTTTTATTTAATTAATAAATTAATTTTTGATTATATTATAAATTGTATAATATTATTATTTATCCAAAATTAAATATATTTTTAATAAAATCTAAAATAATTTAGTTTAATTGTATAGTATTCTTTTTTTTGAAAAAAATTAGTTGAAAAAGTAATGTTAAGTAGCTCATGTCATATAAAATGAGCTTTAAAATTATTCTAATTTAATTTAGTTAATATAATTCAATTTATAATTTTTTTAATATAAAAAAATTATAAATTGAATTATATTAACTAATATCAAATTAAAATATATAAATTCAAATAATATTCAACTAATCAATATTCTTACAAATACATATATTATTTAGATTTTCATAACAAACTTAACAAAGAATTAAATAAATTAAAATTTTGGCTTAGCCCGCGGGCTGGCCCGCACCTGCCGCGGGCCAGCCCAAGCGACGGCGGGTTCAAGCGGGCTAGCCCGTTTAGGCCCGCTTCCAAACGGGCCTTTATTTATTCAGCCCAACCCACTCTTTTGGGAGGCGGGGGCGGGCTAGCCCAACGGCCTAGCCCATTTTGACAGCTCTACTAATATTCTTTCTGAGTGCGGGTCAGCGGGTCAAACATGATGGCCTCATTACTCAATCGGTCTTTCTTCTCGATGGCGGAGTCGTATATTACAACATCAATAGCACCCCTTGGGAAGTGGCTGCCAGATGATTTTTGCATTATTGATCAATAGCAAGATTCTCAAAACATCCAGCTCTGTCTGGCCAATTGAAATTCCAATCATACAACAATGGGTTTATGGCCATTGCTTCAAATCTTTATGCTTTTGACTACTTGTTTTTGGATTGAATTTGGGTTTTCCATTGATACCCTAGTTGTCAATCAAACCATCCGTAGCTCAGAAGTTCTGATTTCCAATGGGGAAACATTCAAATTCGGTTTCTTTAGTCCGTCGAACGGCAGTCGTTATTATGTTGGTGTGATGTACAATGTCCCCGTCTTAACAGTTGTATGGGTGGCTAATAGAGATACCCCTCTGAATGATTCCACTGGTACAGTTGAGATATCGGAAGATGGAAATCTTGTGATCTTGGATGGGCGGAAGGATCCAGTATGGTCATCGAATCATTCCGGGTCTGCGGCAGTTTATAATGCTACCCTCTTGGATTCCGGCAATTTGGTTTTACAAGATATCTCGAGTGGGAGGATTGTTTGGGAGAGTTTTCAACACGTTTCGGATTCTCTCGTGTCGAAGATGAGATTGACCACTGATTTACGCACAAATGAGAGAAGCACGATGACATCGTGGAGAAGTCCTTCCGATCCAGCACTTGGAAACTATACAGCTTCCATTGAGCTTCTTGATCTTCCACAAGTTGTGGTCCGAAAAGGTAATGATATGTTCTGGCGTACCGGTCCATGGAATGGCCAATTTTTCATTGGAATATCGGAGATGGAGGCAAGGCTTTATCAAAACGGATTTGATATGAGTAATGAGAATCCTGAAACTGCGTCTCTGACTTTCTCCTACACGATCGAGGGTGACATTCCATATATTGTCTTGAACAGCTCGGGGAGTTTGCAGGAGAAGTTGTGGTCTGCTGAGAAGGGTGATTGGGATGTGGTGTGGTCATCCACTGAAACCGAGTGCGATGACTACGGAAAGTGTGGCCCTTTTGGGATCTGCAATCCTCAGGATACACCAAAGTGCACTTGTTTGCCAGGATTTGAGCCTAAGAATACGGATGAATGGAGTGCCCAAAATTGGACAAGTGGCTGCACTAGAAAGACCCCTGGTCAGTGTGAGAGGAACAACTCTGCTGGTGATACTGCAAAGAAAGATGGGTTTTTAAAGGTGGAAAGGGTCAAATTGCCGGACAACATTAGATGGTTTCCTTCAGCGGAAGCAAATTGTGGCAGCGAGTGTTTGGATAATTGTTCGTGTATAGCCTATGCATATTACACTGGCATTGGGTGTATGAGGTGGACAGAAAGACTAACCGATGTGCAGAAATTCTCTACAGGTGGTGCAGACCTATACATTCGTTTGGCACATTCAGAACTAGGTAGTACAATTTTTCTAAACCAGGTTCATATAAGAAGTAAAACTCTCAATTAGTTTTTCTTTTCCCTTTTGAATTTCGTTTGCTGCTGCATGGTCTTTTATGTTGTTTTTGATGATTATCTCTTGCAGTTTCCTGTCCTCACTTGATGTGCTTATGCGTATCCAAGTTCCATAAATGGCCAGAGTTTTTGAGACTTTGTCTTGATCATTAAAATTTTACAGGAAAAAAGAAGGATCATAAGGCTATTATTGCAACTGCAGCAGTTTTGGGGTTTATCATCATTATTGTGTGCACTTGTCTTCTGTTGAAATTGTATAAAGGTACTAGTATTGATGCAATTTTATACATCAATGCTTAAGGGAAATAAGATATACAGATTTATATCATGCTAAAATACGTTTCTGTCAATATTGTTATGAATCAGGGCGCAAGAAAAAACACCAAATGCTGGTAACAAATTTATGGGGAAAGGATCAAAAGTGTTCAGAACAAAGTGAGCTCAAACACGATGTGGATAGAGTTAGATTCGAGGAATTACCTTTCTTTGAATTTCAGATTCTCGTAATTGCAACAAGCAACTTTGATCTCAGCAATAAGCTTGGTCAGGGTGGTTTTGGTCCTGTTTACAGGGTATTTCTTCCAACCCAAACCTCAAAATATATGAATTTTTGGCATCATCATAAAATTGATTGTGCTAGCTATCAGGGAAAACTGTCAAATGGCCAAGAAATTGCTGTGAAAAGGCTGGCAAGATCTTCAAATCAAGGGCTAGAAGAGTTCAAGAATGAGGTTGAGGTGATATCTAAGCTCCAGCATCGCAATCTTGTCAAACTCCTTGGTTGCTGTGCAGAGGGTGAAGAAAAGATGCTTGTTTATGAATACATGCCAAATGGAAACCTGGATGCATATATTTTTGGTAAGCCTATATCGAATTTGTTGATCTTCTGGAATTTTTGGACCTTCAATTCTATATGGAGCACTATGCTTTGTTTAAAAATTCTCTCTGAGACCTCCAACCATATTGAGCTTTTTCACATGTTTTGGATTCAGACTCGCATAAGCAAAAGTTTCTTGGCTGGAATAAACGCATGCTCATTGTTGAGGGTATTTCTCGAGGGTTACTTTACCTTCACCGAGACTCGAGGTTGAGAATTATCCATAGAGATCTAAAAGCAAGCAATATTTTGTTGGACGAGGAGTTTAACCCCAAAATTTCAGATTTTGGAATGGCAAGGATTTTTGGAGGAAAAGAAAATCAAGCAAATACAAATAGAGTTGTTGGTACATTGTGAGTACATATTGCCTTATTCTGTAGTATTTGTAATTGTATGGGATTTTTAATTTTGCTACATATATTATCTTACACTGAGTTCAAATGTACAGTGGCTATATAGCACCTGAATATGCACTAGAAGGAAGATTCTCAGAAAAGTCAGATGTGTTCAGCTTCGGCGTCCTGTTACTAGAAATTGTGAGTGGAAGAAGGAATACCAGCTTTTACAGTAACAAAGAAGCCCAGAGTCTCGTTGCATATGTATGTTGGTTTTTGTATTTAAACCTATATATACTTGTCAGTTTCAGTTTACTCAATCCTGTTTGTTTATTACTGGAGCAACATTTGGGATTGTTTCAGGCTTGGAAGCTGTGGAATGAAGAGAATGTGGTAAAGCTGATTCATCCATTGCTGCTATGTGATCCACAAGAAAAAGTTGAGGCAGTGAGATGTATACATGTAGGTTTATTGTGTGTTCAGGAAACACCACAAGACAGGCCTAACATTTCAACTGTTGTGTCTATGCTCAGCAGTGAAATTGTAAAGCTTCCTGTTCCGGGGAAGCCAGCATTTATTGTGCACCGCAGGTCTTCACATCAAGCAGAAGAACCCTCTGAGAAAAGGTCAGCTGGTAATTTATCTGTAAACAGCGTCGCAATAACAGCTGTTGAGGGCCGGTAGGATCTCATAGTAGCAGCATCAAATTCTTGTAAATTAGTAGTACTAAATATTTTTTTGTGTATCCATCCGCTCATGTTATCAAGTGTCCAGTTATGATTAAGTTTATAACCCCAAGGAAATCATTTATAGGAGTATAAGATATCTCCAATCAAACCACACCTAAAAGAAATATTCACAATATCCACAGCAAGTTACATTCTTATGAGGTATATTTAATATTTTTTTCTTTTTTATATTTCCAATCTTAAAAATCCGAAGTTAAAAGAGTTTCGTACTTGGCAAGCGGTACTCCCGAACAATCCAATATACTCAAACGCTATCCTCAATTATATTAGATTCTGCTAAATTTAATTGTTGATTTTTACAATCTATTTTAGTTTTTTTTGTGATTTGCTTTGATTTTTGTAATGTTACAATATTTTGATTTTTTTCTGATGTTTGCTTAATGGATGATCACAATACAAAACACCTTTCTACCGTTAAGGATTTTATGTTTGGATAGTACTACATTTTTTATATGCTTTTATTTTTTGCTCATAAAACGTAAGTATATTTTTAACATTAATATAAATTTATTTTATCAAGTGATAATATTCTGCATACAAGTATATACTTCATCCGTCTCAAAATGAAGTTTACGTTTGGTAATATACTACTATTTAAATACAAATTTTCACTTAAAGTTTTATCATGATTATACATACAAGTTAAAATATAATCAAGTGAGATCTTATTAGATTTATCTCGTCATGTAGTTTTTAAATATCAAATTTTTATAATTTTTAATTGTATCCAACTTAAATTAATATGAGTAATAGTTTAAAATATAGATTAGACATTTAGACCAAGGTTGTTAAGATCGGGATCCTATATGGGATCGTTTTTCTTTTTGCAAGATCGGGATCGTAGGATCGAATCGAGATCCTAAGATCTTATGAAATTGCAATAATAGATAAACTCAGTTATGCATACTAACAAGTAAAAGCATTATTTTGTGTGTTTATGAATCTTACAAATTAATTAATACAATACAGTACAAAAATATCACAATCAAACATAAAATATTTCCACATACATACATATTATGTTTTTTTACACATTATATATAAGGAATACAAGCTCTTAAGTTTAAAATTAAAGAAACAAGTTATTTTGATCCTAAATCATAAAATACTACAAAAATTTTATGTGTTTAAGAGGGTAAGATCGTAAAAGCGTAGAAGCGTTTGAGGGAGTATGACCATCAGATCGTAACATTCTACTATCAAGATCGGGATCTTATGAATTTTAAGATCCTACAAGAATCGGATCGTTTTAGAGAGGTGTAATCGTAAAATCGTAAGATTCTAAAATAAGGATCGGGATCTTAACAACTATGATTTAGACTACGTAAAAAATGAGTGAGTCCGTAAGCAATATTTTGGGATGGAGGTAGTAAAATTTTTAATTCATATACGCACTAAATTATTTTATTTAAGAAAAAGTTACTCCCTCCGTCCCATTTAAGATGTCTTGTTTGATTTCTGCACACAATCCAATGCACTTTTTAAATCGATCATATCTCAAAATATATATAAGTAAAAATTATATGAAATATATATTCTAAAACTATACGATTAGACGAATCTAACAAGACCAAACTCGACTATTTTTTTCAAAATTTACTTGCAATAATATTGAGTCAAAGTTAAACAATGAACAGTGCCAAAAAGTCAAACAAAACGTCTCAAGTGGGACGGAGGGAGTAAAAAACTTATCCATATACATGCATCATATTCATATGTAGTGTGTTTACAATCCCTTTACCCCCAGCCACAGTTGACGGGTAGAAACAACTCACCGTCACAAAGACCACCACCACGGCACAACCACACCGTCCGACGTCCGTCCCCACGGGCACGGCAATCGTCCCTCAACAATCGCGTAACAATAGGAGATTTTCTACCTCAACGATTCGGTAATTTTATTTCCTGTCTCTTTCAACCTCCGTCATCAAATTTTAGAACTGTCGTAAATGGGACTGCTCCTGTACTAGGAAAATTTTAGTATGTTTTCTGTTGCGGGTCAAATATGATGGCCTCCTTTCTCAAACGGTCTTCCTTACAACTTCAAAAGCACCCCGTGGGACATGGCTGCCAGATGATTTTTGCATTATTAATCAGTTGCAAGATTCTCAAACCATCCAGCTCTGCCCTACTGATATTTCAATCATACAATGGGTTTATGGCCACTGCTTCAATTCTTTATGCTTTTAACGTGTTGTTTTTGGATTGAATTTGGGTTTTCCGTTGATACCCTAGTTGTCAATCAGACCATCCGTAGCTCAGAAGTTCTGATTTCCAATGGGGAAACATTCAAATTTGGTTTCTTTAGTCCGTCGAACGGCAGTCGTTATTATGTTGGTGTGATGTACAATGTCCCTGTTTTAACTGTTATATGGGTGGCTAATAGAGATACCCCTCTGAATGATTCCGCTGGTACGGTGGAGATATCGGAAGATGGAAATCTTGTGATCTTGGATGGGCGGAAGGAGCTGGTATGGTCATCTAATCATTCCGGGTCTGTGGCAGTTTATAATGCTACCCTCTTGGATTCCGGCAATTTGGTGTTACAAGATATCTCGAGTGGGAGGACTGTTTGGGAGAGTTTTCAACATGTTTCAGATTCTTTCATGTCGAAGATGAGATTGACCACTGATTTGCGCACAAATGAGAGAAGCACGATGACATCGTGGAGAAGTCCTTCCGATCCAGCACTTGGAAATTATACAGCTTCCATTGAGCCTCTTGCTCTTCCACAAGTTGTGGTCCGAAAAGGTAATGATATGTACTGGCGTAGTGGTCCATGGAATGGCCAATTTTTCATTGGAATTTCTGGGATGGAGGCCAGGCTTTATCAAAACGGACTTGATATGATTAATGAGAATCCTGAAGCTGCATCCATGATTTTCTCCTTCACGATCGAGGGTGGCATTCCATATATTGTCCTGAACAGCTCGGGGAGTTTGCAGGAGAAGTTGTGGTCTGCTGAGAAGGGTGATTGGGATGTGGTGTGGTCATCCACAGAAACCAAGTGTGATGTCTACGGAAAGTGTGGCCCTTTTGGGATCTGCAATCCTCATGATACACCAATGTGCAATTGTTTGCCAGGATTTGAGCCTAAGAGCATGGATGAATGGAATGTACAAAATTGGGCTAGTGGCTGCATTAGAAGAACCCCTGGTCAGTGTCAGAAGAACAACTCTGTTGGTGATACTGCAAAGAAAGATGGGTTTTTAAAGTTGGAAAGGGTCAAATTGCCGGATAACATTAGATGGTTTCCTTCACTAGAAGCAAATTGTGGCAGCGAGTGTTTGGATAATTGTTCGTGTATGGCCTATGCGTATTACACTGGCATTGGTTGTATGCAGTGGACAGAAACACTAATCGATGTGCAGAAATTCTTCAGAGGTGGTGCAGATCTATACATTCGTGTGGCACATTCAGAACTAGGTAGTACAATTTTCCTACACCAAGCTCATATTATAACAGCTAAAACTCTTAGTTTTTCTTTTTCCTTTTGAATATCGTTTGTTTTGCATTGATCATTAAGTGTTGCAGTGTCATCTCTCAGTGGCTTGATGTGCTTGTGCGTATCCAAGTTTCATAAATGGCCAGAGTTTTTGATCCTTTGTCTTAATCTTTGAAATTTTATAGGAAAAAAGAAGGATCATAAGGCAATTATTGCAACTGCACCAGTTTTGGGGTTTATCATCATTATTGTGTGCACATGCCTTGTGTTGAAATTATATAAAGGTACCATTGATGCAATTCGTCACATGAATGCTTAACGGAAATAAGATATACAGATTAATACAGATTTATATCTTGCTAAAATACTTTTCTGTCAATTATGAGTCAGGTCGTAGGAAAAAACCCCAAATTATGGTACCGGAATTCTGGGGAAAGGATCAAGAGAATTCAAAACATAGTGAGCTCAAAGACATTGTGGATAGAGTTAGATTCGAGGAATTACCTTTCTTTGAATTTCATATTCTCTTAATTGCAACGAACAACTTTGATCGCAGCTATATGCTTGGTCAGGGTGGGTTTGGTCCTGTTTACAGGGTATTTCTTCCAGTTCAAACCTCAAATATATGAATTTTTGGCATCATCATAAAATTGACTGTGAGCTATCAGGGAAAATTGTCAAATGGCCAAGAAATTGCTGTGAAAAGGTTGGCAAGATCATCAAATCAAGGGCTAGAAGAGTTCAAGAATGAGGTTGAGGTGATATCTAAGCTCCAGCATCGCAATCTTGTCAAACTCCTTGGTTGGTGTGCAGAGGGTGAAGAAAAGATGCTTGTTTATGAATACATGCCAAACGGAAGCCTGGATGCATATGTTTTTGGTAAGCCTATATGGAGTTTGTTGATCTTCTGGAATTTTTGGACCTTCAGTTCTATATGGAGAATTATGCTTTGTTTAAAAAAAAATTCAGGTACCTCCCACCATATTGAGCTTTTTCACATATTTTGGACCTCTTTTCAGATTCGCATAAAGAAAAGTTTCTTGTCTGGAATAAACGCATGTCCATTGTTGAGGGTATTTCTCGAGGGCTACTTTACCTTCACCGAGACTCGAGGATGAGAATTATCCATAGAGATCTAAAAGCAAGCAATATATTGTTAGACGAAGAGCTGAACCCCAAAATTTCGGATTTTGGCATTGCAAGAATTTTTGAAGGAAAAGAAAATCATGCGAATACAAAAAGAATTGTTGGTACATTGTGAGTGCATATTGCGTTATTCTAGTATTTGTATGGGATTTTTAATTTGGCTACATATCTTATCTTACACTGAGTTCAAATGTACAGTGGCTATATAGCCCCTGAATATGCACTACAAGGAAGATTATCAGAGAAATCAGATGTGTTCAGCTTCGGCGTTTTGTTACTAGAAATTGTGAGTGGAAGAAGGAACACCAGCTTTTGCAATAACAAAGAAGCCCAGACTCTTATTGAATTTGTATGTTGGTTTTTTGTATTGAGACTTACTTGTCAGTTTCACTTTACTCAATCCTATTTGTTGATTACTGGAGCGACGTTTTGGATTGTGTCAGGCTTGGAAGCTGTGGAATGAAAAGAAAGTGGTAAAGCTGATTCATCCATTACTATGTGATCCACAAGCAAAAGCAGAGGCAGTGAGATGTATACATGTAGGTTTATTGTGTGTTCAGGAAACGCCACAAGACAGGCCTGACATTTCAACGGTTCTGTCCACCGCGGGTCTCCACATCAAGCTCAACCCTCAGAGAAAAGATCAGGTAATTTCTCTGTAAACAACATCACAGTTACAGCTGTTGAGGGCCGGTAGGATCTCGTAGCATGGTTTTCGAACATTGGAACATTTGTGTTTCTATAGTTTAGGCATGGTTTTGTTTGTGAATATTTTTTGCCTGACCAGATAAGAGTTCCATGTTCTTAAACAATTCACGAGATGCTACATGGTTTTTTTTTTTTTTTTTTTTTTTTTTTTTTTTTTTTTTTTAATGGAAAATTATAGAAAGGGTAAAATATTGTTCAATTAAGAGTTGCCCCCACAAGGCAAAAGAACGAAAGACCCCCTGTCCGAGGGCAAAAACAAGAATCAAAACAGAAATATGTTGGACTCCATCGATCTCGAAATTGTTGTCAAAATTATTTACCACTATCCTCATTCTACCTGTTGCCACTTTCTTGAGTGGGGATTGAACCAAAGCCCGCGCAATGCGCAGATTTTTCTTGAAAAAATAAATTTCAACATATTAGGTTAAAAAATACTCTCTTTGTCCCACCTAAGATGTCTTGTTTGACTTCTGTACATAATCCAATACGTTTTTTTTAATCGGTGATATCTCAAAATATATACAAATAAAATTATGTAAAATATATATTCGAAAACTATACGATTAAACGAATCTAATAAGACCAAACTCGTTTATTTTTTTGAATTATATACTTAGAACAATATTGAGTCAAGGTTAAATAATGAACAATATCAAAAAGTCAAATAAGACATTTAAGAGGGGACGGAGAGAGTAGTGCTTATAATTTAGAAAAAAATTTATAGATAAGATTATCATTTACAAAAGTTGAACAACTTCCTTTTAAATAATAGTAGTATTTGTAGAACATGTTGCATCATTTCTTTGGAAGCTAAGGTAGCACCCTTAATCCGATGGGATGATTTTCCACTCGTCTTGATACAGCGACATATGATTGATTGCCCATGAGGAACATTTGGGTATCTAAAAAATAAACTTATTTTGGATAATGATTAACCATTGCATATAAATAATGACACAATGATAGGGATTCATGACTCATGAGACCCCCACACGGCACAACTCTGAGCTGGCCGCGGGGACTGATCAATGATATGATGAGATTGAGATTGGCATTTCAGTCAACTCTTCAATGTTTTATTTATTTATTTATTATTCGATCAAGCTGCTTCTGAGGTTATTATGAACCAATCCATGATGAATTCAATTTTGGACAATTTGACTACAATGGAATAATAATACCCTTTCACAAATCCGATGTCAGCGTTCAACTTCTACCAATAATCCTATTGGACAGAGAAGTCAAGGTTTGTGATCCCTACCGTGAGCTTCCATGCACATGACATGACCTTCTGGGTGGATCCATCATTTTTACCCCATGACATGACATCAGCTTGTGATATAGCTTCACTACGCCACATCGGCTGGAGTGGACCCCACCCAAAGTTAAAATTTTATCAGTCAGAAAACAACGGATTCTGACTGACTCGTTATCTTTTCCTGGAGTAGACCCACCACTGTTCCCATTGTTGACACAAGTAGGAAGAATAAACAGGAATTTTCTTGTTTCGCTCCAGTTCCTGTATTGAGATTACCCTTGCTTGGTTTTCTATAAGCTGTTTTCAAGCATTTCAGTCCTGCTGCTTACGAGGCGTGCTCGATGCCAATCCTTTTGAAGGTAGATTTTTTAGCATGATATTGAATAGCACGAACCCTTGTTTAGAGACTGGCGCCAGGTTGAGCTTGTGGGGCGGATGAAGTATGGTGCCAGATACCTTACGAGCAAGCGGTAGATCTCATAGACCCGAATTTCTAGCCATAGCCCTTTCACACGGTTTCTTATTGGAAGGTTTTAGTTACTTTGAATGACGATTTCTTCTTGTGCGGGAAAAAAGGGGCTGTCTTCGTATATTACAACCTAAATGAAGTAGTATATTACATTCCTACATGAACAACTAGATTTTTACCCTTTTTGGTCAGGAGCAAGATTTTCAGGCACAAAATGTGCTTATTTTCTTTGCTGCTTCAATTCTTTTTGCTTTTAACTTGTTTATGGCTCGAGTTAGTGTTTTCCACCGACACCTTAAGCTTTGATCAGTCCATCCGCAGCTCCCAAGTTCTGATCTCTAATGGGGGAACATTCAAATTTGGGTTTTTTAGTCCACTAAACACAAGTCACTATTATGTCGGTGTGATGTACAGTGTCCCAGTTTTAACCGTTGTCTGGGTAGCTAATAGGGATAGGCCTCTGAAAGATTCTGATGGAACAGTGAAGATATCGGAAAATGGAAATCTGGTGATCTTGGATGGACAAGAGGAGGTAGTATGGTCGTCTGATCATTCAAGTCCAGTGGGAAATTATAATGCTACGCTCTCGGATACGGGCAATTTGAAATTACAAGATATCTTTACTGGGAAGGTTGTGTGGGAAAGTTTTCAACATGCTTCAGATTCTTTTGTTCAGAAGATGAGAATGTCAACTGACTTAGACACAAACGAGAGCAGTGTACTGACATCATGGAGAAGTCCTGATGATCCAGCAATTGGAAGTTATACAACTTCTCTAGAGCCTCTTGACATTCCTGAAATTGTGGTAAAGAAAGGTGATGATCTGTACTGGCGTAGTGGTCCGTGGAATGGCCAATTTTTCATTGGATTACCTGGAATGGATGTTTATGTTTACCGGAATGGAATTGATATTGTTAAGGAGAAGCCTAATGCTGCATATCTGACCTTCTCTTACCCAAGTGAGGATGTGTTCTCATATTTTGTAATCAACACCTCAGGGGTTTTGCAACGCAAGTCGTGGCATCTTGGGAATAGGTATTGGGAAGTAGTTTGGTCATCCATACAAAGCGAGTGCGATGTCTATGGAAAGTGTGGGGCTTTTGGGATCTGTGATCCTCAGGCTACACCGATGTGCACTTGTTTGCCAGGATTTGAGCCCAAGAGCACTGATGAATGGCATGCCCAAAATTGGACAAGCGGATGCATTAAAAGGACCCCTAGTGAGTGTGAGACTGGAAAACAAGATGGATTTTTGAAGCTGGAAAGGGTCAAATTGCCGGACAATGTTAGAAGGTTTCCTTCAGCAGAAGCAAATTGTGGCAGCAAGTGTTTGAATAATTGTTCGTGTATAGCTTATGCATATTATGCTGGCATTGGGTGTATGCATTGGACAGGAAATCTAATCGACGTGCAGAAATTCTCCACCGGAGGCACAGATCTATACATTCGTTTAGCACATTCAGAACTAGGTAAATTTTCTCCCAGTTTTAATGAGAATACCAGAAAACAAATTAGAAGTCAATAGTCACTTTCTTGCTTTCGTTTTAATATTTGAATTATGATAGATGAGAAGAAACATCAGAAGGCTATTATTTCAGCTGCAGCAGTTCTGGGGGTTATTATCATTACTGTCTGCATTGGCTTTCTGTTCATGTTTTATAGGGGTATGAATTATGATTGATGCAGTATTTCTTCACATGAATGCTCAACAGACCTTTTGGCTATTACAGATTGTATTTCATGATGAAAAAACTTTTGTCTATGTTGAAATGATTCAGGGAGTAAGAAGAAACACCACATGCTGCGAACAAGATTACAAGAATTAGAATTCTTTGAATATCAGATTCTCTTAAATGCAACATGCAACTTTGACCCCTTACATAAGCTAGGAGAGGGTGGTTTTGGTCCTGTTTACAAGGTATTTCTTCAATTCAAATTCTCAAATATGATATCGGTATCAAAATAAAAATTAATTGAAATGCTAGTTTCCAGGGAAAATTGTCAAATGGGAAAGAAATTGCTGTAAAAAGACTGGAAAGTTCGTCTAATCAAGGGGTGGAAGAGTTCAAGAATGAGGTTGAGGTGATCTCTAAGCTCCAACATCGCAATCTTGTCAGACTCCTCGGTTTCTATGCAAAGGGTGAAGAAAGAATGCTAGTTTATGAGTACATGCCCAATGGAAGTTTGGATGCATATCTTTTTGGTAAGCTAATGTTGACCACATTCAATTTGTTCATCTTCCATAACTTTAGAACCTTCTACTCTACAAGGAGCAAAATGCTTGCATTATTTAGAAACTTCATTCTGAGCTTTTTTCACTTGTTTTGGAACAACTCTTCTCAGATTCACAGGAACAAACATTTCTCGACTGGAGTAAACGCATGGTCATTGTTGAGGGCATTTCTCGAGGGCTACTTTATCTTCATCGAGACTCAAGGTTAAGAATAATTCACAGAGATCTAAAAGCAAGCAATATTCTGTTGGATGAAGAGCTGAACCCCAAAATTTCAGATTTTGGCGTTGCACGAATTTTTGAAGGCAAAGAAAATCACGCGAATACAAGCAGAGTTGTTGGTACAATGTGAGTGCCTATTGCTTTATTCAAGTGTTTGCATATTCATTTTCAACTTAGTTTATGTCTCTTATGTGAAGTTATATTTGCAGTGGTTATGTGGCCCCTGAATATGCATTGGAAGGAATATATTCAGAGAAGTCTGATGTATTCAGCTTCGGCATCCTGTTACTAGAAATTGTGAGCGGAAGAAGGAATACCAGCTTCGACGACTGCAAAGAAGCCCAGAGTCTTGTTGCATATGTATGTCATTTCATATATTAAAACCTACTCCTCAGTTTTGCATTACCTGTACAAGGCTTTTACATTTTTTGTTGTTTCAGGCATGGAAGCTGTGGAGTGAAGATAATATGAAAAATATAATTCATCCATTGCTATGTGATGAAAAGGTGAAACCAGAGATACTGAGATGTGCTCATGTGGGTCTATTGTGTGTTCAAGAAACACCACAAGACAGACCAAATATTTCTACAGTTTTGTCTATGCTCAGAAGTGAAATTGTGGAGCTTCCTCATCCTAAGAGACCAGCATTTACTGTCCGCCATGGTTGTTCACAAATAGAGTCCTCTGAAAACAGTCGAGATGAATTCTTTGGAAGCGACATAACAATAACGCTTGTAGAGGGCCGGTAGGAATAGGCGGGGGGGGGGGGGGGGGGGGGGCTGGTTCACATGCACCACATATGTCAAACAAACCCGAAATTCTTGTAAATCTCTCGGTACATTCTGTACCTTTTAAGTATCTATATCTGCTCATGTTATTGAATTTCCAGTTTTGATTGAGTTGATACGCCAAGTAGTGCATTTATTGTGTTGTTTGTACAGCATATAAATCAGAAAAGAAACGCTCATCATTCTTGAATCTTGACACCTCTGTTTTTTAGAGCATGGTTGGTTTCATTGGGAACATTAGCAACTGTGAGCATTACATTGTGTTGTTATGTTACATCCAATAAACAGTCTGCCAGGCTCCCACATGGAATTGAAGATACAACTTTTTACTTGAGCCATGGACACTACACCACTATGGTTTATAAGATCAACAAAACTGTCAATGTAACGTTCCAACGAGTTACAAATATTACAATTTTCGTTATCATCATTTGTGAAGCCAGAACCCAATCAATAAGGATTTAGCAGGCTTCATATAAGACTAAAAAGATGTTTAGAGAATTTGGTTGCATTGGACAGATTCTCTAAAAATTCAAAGGTTTATGAACCAAGTAAAGCATTTCTGCTTTGTAGCTTCCTACAATATAAGCATATAGAGGTAGTTGCAGCAATCTGTAGTCAGACAAAAAAAGCTGAACATTCTTGAGGATTCTTTTTGCTGTCAATTTTCTTGGTTGCATTGGATCGTATGTATATTTATCCTTCGAGTATGCTTTGATGACAATATTTTAGTCCATCTGATAATGTAAAAGTACCTGCATTTTAATTGAAAGTTTTATACTCAGTAAAATTACATTTAACATCAATAAAAGCATCCACACCATATAAGAATTTGAAAATTATAAAAGCAACTAACTCACCAATCTCATTCATCCCTAAATAAGAATATTAAGAAACAGATGATCTCTGAATTACAAGATATTTCTATATACAGCAGGAACGAACAAATAATTGCTCCTCCCATATACAAAGCTGCACAATCAAAATGAAATTGATCCATTTTTAAGAAATGAATGCAGCTTCATAAATTTAGAATATAATACTACAACTGTCACTTGCAAAATAACATTTCCATGACTTTCAGGCAGTACCTCATGGGTGGTTTAATTTGGTTGAAATAGCATATGTGGGGGTAGCCAGAGCCAGAGACCAGAGTCCTACCGGCCTTCAGCAATTGTTACTGTGATGATATTCACGGAGAATCTACCTTGACTTGTTCCAGAATTCGATTCTGTTCCTGAAGAACAGCGGTGGACAATAAATGCTGGTTTATTAGGATTAGGAAGCTCTACGATTTCACTGCTAAGCATTGACAAAACAGTGGAAATGTTTGGCCTGTCTTGCGGTGTTTCTTGAACACACAATAAACCTACATGTATACATCTCATTGCCTCTGGTTTCACTTGTGGATCACACAACAATGGATGAATCAGATTCTCTATATTCTCTTCATTCCACAGCTTCCAAGCCTGAAACAATCCAAATATTGCTCCAGTAATTAAGAGGATCGAGTAAAGTGAAACCGACAAGTAAGTTTCAATACACAAAGCAACATACATAGGCAACCAGACTCTGGGCCTCTTTGTTGTTGTAAAAGCTGGTATTCCTTCTTCCACTCACAATTTCTAGTAATAGGACACCAAAGCTGAAAACATCTGATTTTTCTGAGAATCTTCCTTCTAGTGCATATTCAGGTGCTATATAGCCACTGACAATATAAATTCAATATTAGCAATATTAGCAAGTAGAAGAGTTGTATACAGAAACTTGAATAAGGTTCCAAGTGCTCACAATGTTCCCACAACTTTATTTGTGTTGGCTTGATTTTCTTTTCCACCAAATATCCTTGCTATGCCAAAATCTGAAATTTTGGGTTTCAGCTCTTCATCTAACAAAATATTGCCTGCCTTTAGATCCCTATGGATTATTCTTAACCTTGAATCCCGGTGAAGGTAAAGTAGTCCCCGGGAAATCCCCTTGATAATGGACATGCGTTTGTTCCAATCAAGAAGCTTCTGTTTATGTGAATCTGAACAGAGATTTCAAAACATATCATGTAAATGATCGATCCAAGGTTGAAATGTTATGAACGAACAAAAAATCTATGTTTTGTTGTTATTGACTTACGAAAAAGATATGCATCCAAGCTTCCATTGGGCATGTACTCATAAACTAGCATTTTTTCTTCACTCTCCACGCAGCAACCAAGGAGTCTGACAAGATTACGATGCTGGAGCTTGGAGATCACCTCAACCTCATTCTTGAACTCCTCTAGTCCTTGATTCGAAGATCTTGAAAGCCTTTTTACAGCAATTTCTTGGCCATCTGATAACTTCCCCTGAGAGTTAGTATTTCAGTCAATATGATCATCATTTAGGTCATGAACAAAAAATCTGGAATCTAAGCAATACCTTGTAAACAGGGCCAAAACCACCCTCTCCAAGCTTGTAGATCGGGTCAAAGTTGCTTGTTGCATTTAAGAGAGTCTGAAGTTCAAAGAAGGGTAGTTCTTCTAGTTTAACTCCACCCACATTATCTTTGAGCACAGTTTGTCTTGAATATTGATCACTCTCCCCTAATCTTATTGGCACCTGCCGGAGTCTGTCCTTTTTACCTGATTTGCAGCAACATCAAAGGAAAGGTGTCGGTTATGACATACTTTGGAGTACTAACTTATTGCTGTTAAGCACTCCAGTGAATCAAAATTGCAAAATTATACCTTTATAAAACTTCAACAGAAAATATGAGCCGACAATGATGATTATAGACCCCAAAACAGCTGTGGTGGCAATAATTGCTTTCTGATCCTTTGTGTTATCTGTCAAATTTAATGTCGAGAGTTGAGACACAGCATGAACTTTGGTGTTTATTGCCAGCAAATTATAACAAAACATACACCAAGACAAATGCATAGAAACACTCAAAAAGATCTTATACTTAATTGAATAATAAGACTGAAATTGAGAAAAATAGGAGCAAGTTATTTGTTCTTACTGAGTTCCGAATGTGCCACGCGAATGTATAGGTCTGCACCACCAGATACAAACTTCTGCATATCAATTAGGCTTTCAGTCCACCACATGCACCCAATGCCAGAGTAATATGTATAAGCTATACATGAACAATTACTCAAGCACTCACTACCACAATTGGCTTCTCCAAAATCAGACGAACTAATATTATCAGGCACTTTAACAGATTTCAGCCTCAAAAATCCATCTTGTTTTCCAACTTCACCAGCAGAAGTGTTCCTGTCACACTGAATGGGGGTCCTCCTTTTGCAGCCACTCGTCCAATTTCCCGAATTCCATTCATCATAGCTCTTTGGCTCAAACCCTCGAAGACACGTACATATTGGTTTAGCCTGAGGATTACAGATCCCAAAAGGCCCACACTTTCCATAGGCATCACACTCATTGTCTATAGATGACCATACCACTTCCCAATCACCCCTGGCATCAAGCCACCACTTTTGCTGTAAAATTCCAGATGTGTTCAAGATAAAATAAGTCAAGATAGAGGAATTGGAAATGGAGAATGTCAGATATGCAGCTGCAGCATTGTCATTAACGAAATTAAATCCATTTTGGTAACTGTAAACATCCATTTCAGGTACTCCAATGAAAATTTGACCACTCCAAGGACCAGTACGCCAGTAAGAATCAGTGCCCTTTTTAACTACAATTTGTGGAATCCCTTGAAGCTCGATGGAAGCTGTATAATTTCCAAGTGCAGGATCAGAAGGACTCCTCCATGATGTCAGCATGTTCTTCTCATTGGAACGTGTATCTGTTGCGATTCTCATCCCCTTCATAAAAGAATCCGAAGCGTGCTGAAAGCATTCCCATACAATCCTTCCACTCAAGACATCGCGTAAGACCAAATTGCCAGTATCCAAGAGTGTGGCATTATAATTTGCCGCTGTACCGGAATGATCAGATGACCATATAACCTCGTTTCCCCCATCCAAGATTACCAGATTTCCATTTTCCGAAATCTCCACAGTTCCGGAAGAATCATTCAAAGGCCTTTCTCTATTAGCTACCCAGACAACAGTCAAAACAGGGACGTTGTACATCACACCTACGTAATGATAACTGCTGTTCATTGGGCTAAAAAACCCAAACTTGAACTGTTGGCCGTTGGAAATCAAAACGTCTGAGCCACGAATGGACTGATTAACGGCTAGGGTATCGATGGAGGAAGCAAATCGAATGTACAAACAAGAAACTGAGAGCAAAAACACTCGAAGCAATGGCAATAAGGCCATTGGGTAGCAGTGGCTAAAACCCTGATTTTGCTTAATCGGATGATAATAAAGAGAGAGTCTTGTTGTTTGTTGGTAATCCTAGATCTACTAATGTGTTCGGACATATTTCTATCATTGACACGTCGGAATAAATGACTTTTTATTACCAAGAACTAAATTAGTCATTGGCTAATAAGCCGTCGTGTTTGATTTTAAACATATCTCCAAATTCGTCCCCACGAGTTGAAATTGTGTTGTATATAAGCGAGGATCCAATTACCATTAAGATTGAAATGAAAACAAGTAGCGATAATAGAAAATTTGAAAAAAAAAAATAAAAAATACCAAAGTTTCAACCAAGAGAGGAATCGAAGGAATGGATTGGTGGGTTTCCGTCCTTCCGCGTGGCAAAGAGACGAGTAGTTGATTATTTTTGAATTTGGCGGGGTCAACCTCTGCACCGAAATTTTTTAAGGAGCTATTAAAGGTCTAAGAAAGGGTAGTGGTAGTCATGCCACACAATTTATAAAAAAATGAATTCAAATCTCAATCTATATTAGGTCGGGAGTTGGGAAACTTACCATTAGAATAAGTCCCCAAACCGTGTACACTGATTTGGACATATGTGAACACAATTTTAGAGTTGACTTTACAAATATGTACGTATTTGTTTTAACATTCGACTACATATCATAATCATATGCGAAAGTCCACACTCAACTCATCCGTCCATTCGGTTTTAGTGTATTCGACGCAGCCTTACCTCATCTTTCACCTAATTATAACTGACTATTTCCTATATGAAGTTGATTTTTTTCGATTATTATAACAAGTTGATTTAGTAAGCTTATATAAAATATATTCAAATTTGCTTATTTATACCTGTAATATATAAACAATTTCATTATTTTTTCACCATCTTATATTTATTCAAATTCTTTTATTGGCGTAAACCGAGTATCCCAGACTATATTGGACCCAAAACTAATCCCTCAAGAATCTGGTGGACATTGAAGGATTGTCCCTCCCAAAGCAGAATTTTATATTATCTTTATTAAATTCAAATTACTGATCAATACTAAAAATGAAAGAAAAAAAAAGAAAAGAAGAAGAAGAAGAATAAGAGTCGGATTGGGATTGGAAGGTGCCGACTATGACAAATTTTCATCTCCATAATCATTCAAACGTTGTTTTATTTGTTATTTTTTTAAAAAAAAATGTTGATACTACCTCAACATATACAATGCAATCAAGTCATTGACTTCGAACTTGAGAGTTTATACCACATAAATTATAATAAAATGTATAGGAATGTGAGGGGAATCTGTTGGGAATTCACCAAATAACTTCACAAGTTCAAATTTCACAGCGGACACTTAATTCCCAAGTTGTTAGAATTTCGCAGGAACATTAACAAAAACAAGCAAACAATGAACACAAGGATTTACGTGGAAAACCCTTCCAATTCGAAAGGTAAAAACCACGAGGCTCTTGAGCCTATCTCAAATCCACTATCACCAAAAGAGATTACACCAAAGTCTGCCCAAATTACAACCAAAGATGTGGCCTTACAACAACACAAAGTCACCACAATCTCAACTCCATCAAAACACCAAAAATCAGAAATTGAGAACACAAACTGCTGTCACGAACAGAAATTCATACAGAAAATTCTGACCGTTGAAATTCGATTTCCACCGTACAAAACGAAGAACAAGATGTCACGCACCTGCTGTAAAAATTTCAACCCGATCGGACAAGGTTTGGTGTGCCGATTGGCCGGAAATCAGAAACTGGATGGAGAGTGTTGGCTGCTGCGTTTCTTCTCTGCTGCTGCTGTTTTGCTCTGTATTTCCTTTTGTGGTTGCTGTGCAATATAGAATAATTGACAGCCTCTCACTCAATAATGTGTGTCTCTATCTCAATAATGAAGGTCTCCCATTTTTTATTATTTGTTGACTTCGGGAGGACCCCAACAAATCTCCCCCTCCTCCCGACTATGTGGAGGAACTTGTCATTCCGACAAGTGAGCAACAAAATTCAAATTTCCATCTCGGTACACATTTCGTAAGCATATCAGCTCCATTATCATCTGTATGTACCTTCTCAAGGTATATCAACTTCTCATCCAACACGTCACGCAACCAATGATATCTCGTATCAATGTGTTTAGACTTTGAATGAAAGCTAGGATGTTTACTAAGATGGATAGCACTTTGATTGTCACAAAGTAAGGCATACCTCTCTTGTGCATAGCCAAGTTCATTGAGAAATTTCTTCACCCAAAGCATCTCCTTGCACGCTTCAGTAGCTGCAATAAATTCAGCTTCAGTTGTTGACAATGCAACACATTTCTGCCTTCTAGACTGCCAAGAGATTGCTCCCCCTGCAAAGACAATCACATAACCTGAAGTGGATTTGTGAGTATCAATATCACCCGCCATATCAGCATCAGTGAAACCACGAAGGACTAAATCTTCATTTCCAAAACAGAGTTTCAAATCTGATGTACCACGAAGATATCTCAAGATCCACTTCACAGCTTTCCAATGTTCTCTTCCAGGATTTGAGAGAAAACGACTTACAGTGCTCACACCATGGGCAATATCAGGCCTTGTACATACCATTGCATACATCAAACTTCCAACTGCTGATGAATATGAAACATTTTCCATATCTTTCTTCTCTTCTTCAGTTGAAGGACATTGAGAAACACTCAATTTCATGTGTGTTGCCAATGGAGTACTAACAGGCTTAGCATTTTCCATATGAAACCTTTGAAGCACCTTCTGAATATAATTTTCTTGTGACAGCCAAAGCTTACGAACTTTTCTATCTCTCAAAATTCTTATGCCAAGAATTTGATTTGCAGCTCCCAAATCTTTCATAGAAAAGCACTTGCTCAACTCTTGCTTCAGCTCCCTAATTTTTGAAATACTCTGACCAACAATTAACATGTCGTCAACATAGAGCAGCAAGATAATGAAATCATTTTCAGAATACCTCTGCACAAATACACAATGATCAGAATTGAGCTTTCGATAACCATGCTGTTGCATCACTGACTCAAACTTCTTGTACCATTGTCGAGGAGCTTGTTTCAAACCATACAAGCTCTTTTTCAATTTGCAGACATGATCTTCTTTGCCCTGCACTTGAAATCCCTCAGGTTGCTCCATATATATATCTTCATCTAAATCACCATGAAGAAACGATGTCTTCACATCCATTTGTTCGATCTCGAGGTCAAGACTTGCAGCCATAGCTAACACAGATCGAATAGAAGACAACTTAACTACTGGAGAAAAGATTTCATCAAAATCAATTCCTTTTCTCTGCTCGAAGCCTTTAACCACCAATCTTGCCTTATACTTTGGCGTCAAAGAACCTTGTTCTTGCTTCAGCCTGTAAACCCACTTATTTTTCAGGGCTCTTTTTCCTTTTGGTAATTTCACCAACTCAAATGTATCATTATCATAAAGAGACTTCATCTCATCATTCATAGCATGCAACCAATGCTCTTTATCCACACTCTCAATTGCTTCATCAAAGCATTCAGGTTCTCCTTCATCAGTCAAAAGGACATATTCATTAGGTGAATATCTAGTAGACTGTTGTCTATCTCTTGTAGATCTCCTGAGAGGAACCTGTTGAGCATGATCAGAACCATCATTGCCATCATCCATAGAGTGTTGTGCACCATCACCATGATCATCATCTGTCTGATCTGGTTGCATAACCTGTTCTTCTGTATCCCCTCCAGCTGGCGATCGTGTTATAGGAACTGGCTCAACATCTACAAAGTCATCTTGAGCATGAGAGTCAGATTTCTGCAAATCTTCAATTGTCTGATTTTCCATAAACACAACATCACGACTCCTTACGAGCTTCTTTGTAGCTGGATCATACAATCTATAGCCAAACTCATCTTGACCATAGCCCAAAAAGATGCACGGCTTGCTTTTCACATCAAGCTTTGATCTCTCATCTTTTAGAACATGAACATAGGCCTTGCAACCAAAGACTCTTAAATGATCATATGATGAACTTTTACCTTTCCAAACTGCATCTGGAACATCTCCATTAAGAGCAACAGTGGGAGTCAAATTTATCACATGTGTAGCTGTCAATAAAGCTTCACCCCAGAAGGACTTAGGAAGTTTTGACTCTGCCAAAAGACATCGAACTCTCTCCAATAATGTTCGATTCATTCTCTCAGCTAACCCATTCAACTGAGGTGTCTTTGGAGGTGTCTTTTGATGTCGAATCCCCTGTTTCCTGCAACAATCCTCAAATGGTCCACGATACTCTCCCCTGTTATCAGTACGGATGCATTTCAACTTTCTTCCAGTTTGTCTTTCAACTAAAGCATGGAAATCCTTGAACTTATCAAGTACTTGATCCTTTGATCTCAACTCATAGACCCATAGCTTCCTGGAATGATCATCAATAAATGTCACAAAATAAGATGCACCACTAAATGAGTGTACCTTCAACGGACCAAAGACATCTGAATGCACCAAGTCCAGTAAATTCTGCATTCGTCGAGGTTGGTGAGTCTTGAATGAAACTCGGTGTTGCTTTCCTGCAAAACAATGTGCACATTTCTCCAAATTTGCATTATTCAATCCAGAAATGGCATTTTTTCTCACCAGAGTTTCGAGGCCTTTAGCACTTACGTGACTCAACCGTCTGTGCCATAATTCAGGGGAATTCTGCTTCTCCACCAGGTTCACAGCATCACTGGAAACTGAAGCTTGCAACGAATATAAGTTTGATCTCAGTATTTTACCTTTAGCAACCACAAGAGATCCTTTATTCAGTTTCCATATACCATCACAGAAATTATTTCCATAACCATCTTTATCAAGTCTCCCAACAGAAATCAGATTCATACGAATATCCGGTGCATGTCTGACATCCTTCAATCGCAACGTAGATCCATTGGCTATCTTCAAATAAATATCACCTGTGCCCACAACTTCAGATATACCATTATTTCCCATCCTTAATGAACCATACTTACCAGCATTGTAAGTACAAAAGAAATCCCTTCTCGATGTGACATGGACTGCAGCACCTGTATCAGCAAACCAACTAACATCAGAGGAAATTGTATTCACTGCATTTTCATCAAAGACAACAACGAGATCATCTTTTGTAGTCGTGGCAACATGACTGGTATCCTCAGACTTTCCTGCACCAGCATTCCTGTTATCATTCTTCCACTTGAAGCAATATTTCTGGATATGACCCTTCTTGTGACAGTAGTGACACTCAACATTCTTATATCGAGATTTGGATTTGCTCATTTGTCTGCCCTTATCAACATTTCTGGTTTTCTGTCTCCCCCTATTATCTGCAACGAACAACTCATTCTGTGAAGATGAAGAACCTTGAGTTTTTCTTCTCATCTCCTCATTCATGATTCCACTTTTGGCATAATCAAGAGTCACTGCACCATCAGGAGCAGAATTAGTGTGTGACACCCTGAATGTCTCCCACTTATCAGGCAAAGTATTCAGCAACCATAATCCAAGAATCTCATCATCGAATTTCACTCCAACATTTGACAATTGATCCAATAACCCCTGGAACTCATTCACATGGTCAGCGATAAGAACATCTTCCTTATACCTCAATTGTATCAATTGTTTCAGCAAAAATAACTTATTATTCCCCGTCTTTGAAGCATAAAGCTTTTCAAGCTTATCCCACAATGTCTTGGCATGCGTCTCATTAGCTACCAAATTTAACACATTATCATCGACCCACTGTCGAATAAAACCACACACCTGTTGATGCTCAAAAGCCCAATCCTCATCCGATTTAGATTCTGGCTTCGAAGTAGCAAACACAGGTAGATGCAAACTTTTTACAAATAGAAGATCTTTCATCTTCCCCTGCCATTTGTGATAATTCATCCCGTTCAACGAAATCATCCGGCTTGTGTTAATTTCCATAATTCTAACAACAACAATAGCTCTGATACCACTCTGTTGGGAATTCACCAAATAACTTCACAAGTTCAAATTTCACAGCGGACACTTAATTCCCAAGTTGTTAGAATTTCGCAGGAACATTAACAAAAACAAGCAAACAATGAACACAAGGATTTACGTGGAAAACCCTTCCAATTCGAAAGGTAAAAACCACGAGGCTCTTGAGCCTATCTCAAATCCACTATCACCAAAAGAGATTACACCAAAGTCTGCCCAAATTACAACCAAAGATGTGGCCTTACAACAACACAAAGTCACCACAATCTCAACTCCATCAAAACACCAAAAATCAGAAATTGAGAACACAAACTGCTGTCACGAACAGAAATTCATACAGAAAATTCTGACCGTTGAAATTCGATTTCCACCGTACAATACGAAGAACAAGATGTCACGCACCTGCTGTAAAAATTTCAACCCGATCGGACAAGGTTTGGTGTGCCGATTGGCCGGAAATCAGAAACTGGACGAAGAGTGTTGGCTGCTGCGTTTCTTCTCTGCTGCTGCTGTTTTGCTCTGTATTTCCTTTTGTGGTTGCTGTGCAATATAGAATAATTGACAGCCTCTCACTCAATAATGTGTGTCTCTATCTCAATAATGAAGGTCTCCTATTTTTTATTATTTGTTGACTTCGGGAGGACCCCAACAGAATCAAACCCCAAAAATAAAGTTAAAAAGCAGATGACTTAACTAAATTCTCATTTAAAAATATATTATACTTTTAATAAGATTACGTGATAAATTTCATTATGAAATAAGTATTTAACGTAGGTATATATGCGCGTAACAGGCCGCGGCCATGGTATTTGGTTCATAGGAAAGGCCGAATCAAATCTAAAATGTGCCTATAGTTGCTGCTGATGTGGCCGGGCCAGTGCGGTGGTCGCCGATCAACCCTGATTCGATGGGTTCCCTCGTCGCTTGCAGTTGTTGCATGCAGTGGTGTGATATGATGATGATTTGGGAAGGATGGTGGTATGGAAAACCCCTTCCCTTCTTTTTTCTATAATTATAATAGGCGGGCTACGATTTATATCTTCACTTTAATTAATTTCATTCTAGGCGACAACCTCACAATCACTTGACTGCGTTGTCGCCTAATGACGACGAGAAATTGTATTTTCCTCACTTACCATGTTGCCATAACAGGTAACCACAATATTTTCTTCCATCCTCGCCAAAAATCAAAATTATAGTCATTTTCTTTTATTTTAATAAAAATCAATAAATTCAACAATCGGATACACAATCCGTATGAATTCAACAACGATCAAGTTCAGTAACATATATAAGATCCATCAATTTCCAAAAAACATTTTGTTCGCTGAGGTTTATGCATGGTAATAGTAAAAATTTATGCTGCAGAAAACAAAATGAATGATAACCATGGTTGAAAGATAGAGCAGCAGTACGTAAATTTATATTGGGAGAAGAAAAAGTACAAATAATTTATGTCTCGAATTGTCTGTGTCCAAAACTTGTTGATATAAATAAATAGGGCAGAGATGAGAATTAATGGAAGCAGCAGGATTATCTGCCCTCACAAGGTTCTCTCAATGAGATATCAGTCGTCATGGATGCGTCATATAGTTGACTACTTCCCTCCCAGATATTCTCGTATCCCATGCTCGAATAAGAAGCAGGTCCTTTCGGCACAGGCATTTCCATGTTGTTGTCGCTCTCTAGCATCCGCACCACCGCCTGCATGTTTGGTCTGTCGCTTGCCATTTCTTGCACGCACAGCAATCCAATCTGGATGCAACGAACCACTTGCTCCATCGAACGCCATCCTGAAATTGAAGGATCGATCAACTCGGCCACCGTGCTTTCCTTCCAATGCTCCCACACCTAATCTCACAATAGCACATTTAATTTACTCAAAACTTCCCTGTATTGATGATGATGTTTGAACAAAGATCTGTTGAGGTTGTCGAATGATATATTTATTATGACAATGCTTACATATCCAATGATGTTTGAGTAATCTGTTGCACGAAAGCTTATGTTCTTTTTGCCGGTTATGATCTCCAACAGTAATACCCCGAAGCTATAGACATCTGATTTGATTGAGAATAGGCCTTCCATGGCGTATTCTGGCGCCATATAACCACTGCAAATATATATATATATATATATATATATATATATATATATATTGAAATTCACTTTTGCAACAACAAAAAATTACTACTATGATTTTCAAGTGTAATCATATATACTACTTACTATGTTCCCACAACATTAATTGTGGCGACTGCCTCCTCATTTTGGTTCCCTCCAAATATTCTAGCCATTCCAAAATCCGAAATTTTTGGGTTCATATCTTCGTCCAACAATATGTTGCCGGCTTTTAGATCCCTGTGTATTATTCTGAGCCTCGAGTCTCTATGTAGATACAAAAGCCCTCTCGCAACACCTTCGATTATATTAATCCGCTTCTTCCAATCCAAGAGAATTTTTCGTTCAGGATCTATGATAGAAGATGAAATCAAAGATTACCTCTTGGTGTCCAAAGCAGTAAAACTTATTCAATAATAGCTCAAACATTCAAAGAATGCAAAGTAAACTAACCAAAAAGATAGTAATCGAGACTCTTGTTGGGCATATACTCGTAAAGTAGCATTCTTTCGTCTCCATCGATGCAACAGCCCAATAACCTGACAAGATTCCTGTGTTGTAGTTTAGCGATTAGTGTAACTTCGTTCTTAAACTCATCCAAGCCTCGGCCAGATATTCGTGCAAGCCTCTTTATAGCTATTTCTTGCCCAGTTGGCAGCGTTCCCTAAATGATGGGAGATTGGGGTTAGGGACATGACAATGATCAATTAATTAATGTCTTATACGGCAATCAATTTGAAGTTCACATATATAGCTGAATGTCATCCCCAGGAAAAAGGGATAATAGATTCTGTCATCCCTTTACTTTTACCTCCATGCATCTAGTTTAAACACTCTACGTTTACCTTGTAAACATCTCCAAATCCTCCATGTCCGAGTTTATTTGTGTCATCAAAATTTTCCGTGGCAACAACCAAACTTAGCAAGGAGTACATTTCGAGGCCTGGTTCAGTTTCTTCCTCCACAACACTTAAATGGTCTATGGATCGCCGGATACTACGAGTGTCATCGCTTGTAATACTACGACTAGCACTCAGAAGACGCCTTTTATTCCTCTCTACACCCAGCAAATAAAGATTGTAATTGTGCCCCAAGCCAGCAATCATGAACCACAAATGATGTGTAAATCAATAAATGTACAATTACCTTTGCACCGCCTTCTTTTCAACATGTAAATCAACAAAATCGAACTCGAAATAAGGATTGTGGCTAATGCAGCGACCACTGCTACTATAGTAGTAACAGTTTGGCTTTCATGAGATCGATTCTCTGCAACACCGACTAAAATGAGATTCAAAATAAAATCAAGTGTTAAAAGATTATAGGAGTAATGAACCATAATAGTCCCACGTTAAAAATTTAAAGGCTTACTTATTAAACATGGCCGCTTACAAAATCCCAAGTTAAAAACTTCAATTCTCAACCTGGAGTTTAGCAATACCCCAAAAAAACCGACGATTTACTTACCAAGTTCCGAAGGCGCTACGCGGATGAACAACGCATTGGTACCACCATTCTGAGTTTGTTGAATATCAATCAAGTCCTGAGCCCAAATCATGCAGTTAATCCCGGCAACAACAGAGTATGCAGTGCAGGAACAATTCTTTAGGCATCTCTGTCGGCACCCTTCCATGTCTTCCGGTCCAACGTAATCCACCAAGTCAGGCAACTTCACGATGTTGTCCACCCGCACAAACTCATCCCTCCCGCCATTCGTGCACTCCAACCGTGCTGCTCGAATGCATCCTCCGCCGCCATTCTTGGGCACAAACCCCTTCACGCAGCTGCATCTCGGCGTCATCATCTCATTACATATTGCAAAAACATCGCAATCATTATACATGTCGCATTCATCGACAGGATGCGACTGGGCAGTGTTCCACAGCCTGAGAAAAGTATCCCGTGTCTCCTCCACGGTAACTCCGTTCCAGTTTACCCTAACCCTAACCAAAGGCGAGTTATTCACCCGAATGTAGTCCATGTATGTGCTGCCGCTATTATCGTTGCCTATGATGAACCTGCCCTTATATACATCCCGAGGGTTTGGGATCCCCATAAACCCTAATCCAGTCCAGTATCCACTCCTCCACCTTCGTGCAGTTCCGTCCCACATAACGATCTGCGGCGCACCGCGTGGATCGATACCCATGAAGTACGGCCCCGGTGCAGGATCGGATTCGCTTTTCCAAGAGTTGAAGGTGCCAATTGCGCCCTGCTGTGTATTGAAGTAGACTCTCATTCCCGGTAGGAAAGTGTCTGTTGGATTGCTGAAAGAGTGCCATAAGTTGTTGTCCGAACCCACCTGTGTCTCGTTTTGGACGACGAGGTTTCCTGTCAGTGGCGGAACTAGAAATTCCATCCAGGGTGGTCAAAAATTTAGCCAATTCTTCATCTGTTCCATGTAATATGTTTTGTTATGGTTGGGTACGATAATTAGGCTGATTTTTTTTTTTTAAACATTGACATTTATGTATCGGCAAAGTTGTGTGGAAGCCCAAACTATACAAATTACTACAAAGGAAGATAAAGGGGAATGATACGGGGCCGGGTGGGAATCGAACCTCCAACCATAAGGTTGAAAGCCAGAGCACATTATCACTGGGTCAAGTCCCTATTCCCAGCTAAAGTTAATTAAGAGGGAAAAATATTTGGAATTAGAGAAGAATAAAATATTTGGAATTAGAAAAGAATGAAAAAGAAATCGAGAAAAAACGGTTTATTTATTAAAATTTGGATTTATTTATTAATGATATTATTTTTACATTAGAAATAAAAAATAATTTTTTTTTTCAGGGTGGTCGGCTGACCACCCTGGCACCATAGTGGTGCCGCCACTGTTTCCTGTGTCCATTAGAATGGCAGCGAAACTGCTGGAAGCATCGGGTACGGTGGTGGACCAGATCAGGTGTCCTTTACCATCCTTGAGGACTAAATTGCCGTCGGATCCAAAGGAGAGGGCGCCGCCTGTCCCCGAGATAGGGTTCATTCTGTTGGCGACCCAGACGGTGGTGTTGACTGGATCATCATTGTACCATATTCCAAGGTACCTGAGGTTTAGTGATTCCAGAGGGTTGAAGAATCCCAGAGCGAATGTTCTCTTGGCTGAAATGATGATCTGCCCGTCTGTTAGGGACTGGTTTCGGAACAGTCGATCTGCAGCGAGGGTAGACGAGGAAAAGCCGAAGCCGATTATTAGGACATACCAAACCAACGTATATCTGCAACCAGTGGCGGCACCACTATGGTGCCAGGGTGGTCAGCCGACCACCTGAAAAAAAAAATTATTTTTTATTTCTAATGTAAAAATAATATCATTAATAAATAAATCCAAATTTTAATAAATAAACCGTTTTTTCTCGATTTCTTTTTCATTCTTTTCTAATTCCAAATATTTTATTCTTCTCTAATTCCAAATATTTTTCCCTCTTAATTAACTTTAGCTGGGAATAGGGACTTGACCCAGTGATAATGTGCTCTGGCTTTCAACCTTATGGTTGGAGGTTCAATTCCCACCCGGCCCCGTATCATTCCCCTTTATCTTCCTTTGTAGTAATTTGTATAGTTTGGGCTTCCACACAACTTTGCCGATACATAAATGTCAATGTTTAAAAAAAAAAAATCAGCCTAATTATCGTACCCAACCATAACAAAACATATTACATGGGACAGATGAAGAATTGGCTAAATTTTTGACCACCCTGGATGGAATTTCTAGTTCCGCCACTGTCTGCAACAACTGAAACGAAAAGCATGGTCGGAATGACGGTTGAAAGCCATTCAAAGTGTACTATGATTTATTGCCCTTTAACCAGAATCCAGATTAAACAGCTGGTCGAGGACTACTTTTGTGTATTTGGGAACGTATTCAAACCATTTACTGTATAATTTTGAGACAAAATGTGGAAAATAAGACGGACAATATTCCATAATGGTATTTTTCAGGTACTATAATTAACGGGAAATTCCCTTTTAAGGTGGCGATTGGCGAACTACCATGTACTTTGTTGGAACTTTTTAGGTGTACCTAATAGCCTCAAAACTAATTCCTGGAGGAACTGATGGCCATTTAAGGGTTGCCTCTCCCAAAGCAGAATTCTGCATACACAAAGGCCCGAACCCGAAACCTTTGGTTAAACTGTCAGAGCCCATACCATGCGTTTGGTCTTTGTTGGAATTTTTTGAATTAGAAAATTAATTAATAAGAAGAAAGAAAGAAAAAAAAAAAGAATGAAGAATAACTACAAGAATAACAAGATAGCATCCACTAATGAAATTGAAATGCTATTTAAAAAGAAAGGGAAAAAAAAAGGAGAGAGAGAAAGATGTGTTCGATAGATGAGCACTGTTTAAATTACTAAAAATGTAATGATAGATGGAGTATCATTTTTAAATTACCTGTATATTATTGTATTTTGGTATGAATCTAAAACCTAATTATTTGAATTGTTAAAAGCTAGAGAGAAGTAACTAAATGAGTTGTGAAAACAGATAAAGATACAAAATAATAGCGCATGAGAAAGGGGTCAAGAGCAAGTAAAAAGGCTATGGAATAATAAAACTGTTAATAGAAATAATGATATATATATGTGAGTATAAATTATATGTGTAATAATATGTTTGTTGTGTATATATATAAGCTTGAGCTTAGGAGTGGTAATGACTATAATTATCTTAAGAAAACAATAATGAACAAAAGAGCAAAGGTAGAGAAAATAGCAAGATGAGGAGATTGTATTATTTTCTATATCATCTCAATGAACAAACTCATCTATTTATAGGCAAATATAATCCACCTTGTATTACATTAAGAGCCACCTTGTATGATATTAAGAGCCACCTTATATGACATTAATAGCCACCATATTTTACTCTCTCATCATAGCAAGACATTCAATATGCATGTTTTTAATGCATGTATCTAGAACACTCCCCCTGAATGTCTTGAATACAAAGAATATGCCTCGTTAAAACCTTACTTGGAAAAAACCCTATGGGAAAAAATCCAAGTTAGGAAAAAGAGTACATGATTCTTGTATTTTTACTTCTCCCCCTGATCAAAGCATCAGTTGAGGTTCTTTAGTTGGCGCATCCCGATACTTTTCACCAACTTTTCGAATGTTGCTGTTGGTAGTGCCTTGGTAAATAAATCCGCAAGATTATCAGCTGAACGGATTTGCTGCACATCTATTTCACCATTTTTCTGTAAATCATGAGTGAAGAAAAATTTTGGTGAAATGTGTTTCGTTCTATCTCCTTTAATATACCCTCCCTTCAATTGTGCTATACAAGCTGCATTGTCTTCATATAAAACTGTTGAGGATATTTTTTCTTCAGTAGCCATACCACAATTTTTCAATATATGGTGCATCAAAGATCGCAACCATACACATTCTCGACTGGCTTCATGGATTGCTAAAATTTCAGCATGATTTGACGAAGTAGCAGTCAAAGTCTGCTTCATTGATCTCCATGAAATTGCAGTACCACCACATGTAAAAACATAGCCAGTTTGAGATTTGGCTTTATGTGGATCTGATAAATATCCGGCATCAGCAAAGCCGATTATTTCATGTCGAGAGTCATTTGGGTAAAATAACCCAAGATCAATAGTTCCTTGGAGATAGCGAAATATATGTTTAATTCCATTCCAATGTCGTCTTGTAGGAGATGAACTGAATCTCGCTAATAAATTTACTGCAAATGATATATCTGGTCTAGTGCAGTTTGCAAGATACATTAAAGCACCTATGGCACTTAAATATGGGACCTCTGGTCCAAGAATTTGTTCACCTTCCTCTTGTGGTCTAAACGGATCCTTTTTTATATCAAGTGACCTTACGACCATTGGAGTACTCAATGGATGTGCTTTATCCATATAAAATCGCTTTAATACTCTCTGAGTATAAGCTGTTTGATGGACAAAAGTTCCATTATTTAAATATTCAATTTGCAGACCAAGACATGATTTGGTTTTACCAAAATCTTTGATTTCAAACTCCTTTTTTAGGTATTCAATAGCCTTTTGGAGCTCCTCTGGAGTTCCAATCAAGTTGAGATCATCAACATAAACTGCAATGATTACAAACCCTTGTCCATTTTTCTTAATGAAAATACATGGACAAATTGGGTCATTTGTATAACCCTCTTGTATCAATGACTCACTGAGTCGGTTATACCACATTCGCCCGGACTGTTTCAGTCCATATAGGGATTTTTGTAATTTGATGGAATACATATGTCTAGGATTTGATTCATATGTCTCTGACATTTTTAATCCCTCTGGGACCTTCATATAGATATCTGTATCTAAATTTCCATATAGATACACAGTAATAACATCCATCAATCTCATTTCAAGATTTTGATGGACTGCTAAACTGATAAGATATCTAAATGTTATTCCATCCATTACGGGGGAATATGTTTCATCATAATCAAATCCGGGTCTCTGTGAAAACCCTTGGGCGACTAATCTCGCTTTGTATCTGACAATTTCATTTTTGTCATTTCTTTTTCTTACAAAAACCCATCTGTATCCAACTGGCTTTATATTTTCTGGTGTTTTGACAATCGGTCCAAACACATTTCGTCTAGCCAGGGAATCCAATTCAGATTGGATTGCATCTTTCCATTTTGGCCAATCTTTTCTTTTCCGACATTCATCAACCGAATTTGGTTCATGATCCTCGTCATCATTTATGATGTCAAGTGCTATGTGGTACGAGAATACATTATCTATGATAATTGCATCTCGATTCCAAACATTTCTGCTTGTGACAAAATTGATTGATATTTCATTATTTTCAAGTTCATTCTCCTCTGGAGCTGCAAGTTCCTGCTCCTCTGGAGCTACTTGCTCTTCAAGAGCTTCTTTTTCCTCTGGAATATTTTCTGTAATTTTGTCACTTTCAATTATTTGTGATCCTCTTTTCTTTCGAGGATTTTTATCTTTTGAACCTGGTGGTCTACCACGCTTCAAGCGTGCAGTAGATTCATCTTTGGCACTTGTAATTGGTCCCTCTGGGACATTAATTTTGATAGGAACATTTGCTGCCGGTATAAGAGATTTTGTTACTCTTTTAGAGTCGCATAATGCGTCCGGCAATTGATTTGCAATACTCTGCAAATGTACAATTCTTTGTACTTCTAGTTCACAATCATTTGTACGAGGATCGAAGAAATCTAATGGTGTTTTCCAGTTGATTTCTTTTTCTTTCTTTGGTTGATTTCTATCTCCCCCTAATGTCGGGAAATGAGATTCGTCAAAATGACAATCTTTGAATTTCGCAGTAAATAAATCACCAGTTAATGGTTCGAGATATCGAATAATCGATGGTGATTCATACCCGACATATATTCCCAATCTACGTTGGGGACCCATCTTTGTGCGCTGAGGTGGTGCAATCGGGACATACACAGCGCAACCAAATATTCTGAGATGGGATATATTGGGTTCATGCCCAAATGTTAATTGTATAGGGGAGTATTCATGATAATGTGTCGGCCTTAACCGCACCAATTTTGCTGCATGTAATATTGCATGCCCCCAAGCTGTCAATGGCAATCCAGATCTCATTAATAATGGTCTGGCAATTAATTGTAAACGCTTTATAAGCGATTCAGCAAGTCCATTCTGTGTATGGACATGAGCAACAGGATGCTCAACTGTTATGCCAATTGACATGCAGTATTCATCAAACCTCTGGGATGAATATTCACCAGCATTATCCAATCGGATATTTTTTATTGTATAATCAGGGAACTGTGCTCGTAATTTAATAATTTGAGCAAGTAATTTTGCAAACGCATGGTTACGAGATGATAATAATGATACATTGGACCATCGTGTTGATGCATCAATTAGCACCATAAAATATTTAAATGGTCCACATGGTGGATCTATAGGTCCACATATATCACCCTGAATTCTTTCAAGAAAACTGGGGCTTTCAGTTCCCACTTTCGTTGGTGAATGTTTGGAAATCAATTTTCCTTGGGAGCAAGCAACACATATATAATCATTATGTTGCAGCAACTTTTGTCCCTTTAATGAATGGCCATGACTATTTGTAATAATTCGCTTCATCATTGTAGAGCCAGGATGGTCTAGGCGATCATGCCATATCATATATTCATCATTAAGCCTATGGCTTCCAATAGACTTCTGGCCTATTTTGGGATGATATATATTAGTGGGACTCTGGCCATTAATAAACCTCTGGTTTATTTGGGGAATATTAGACCTGTGGTCTAAGTGATAATTTTCAATTGTATTTATCTTTGAAAAATACAATCCAGAAGACAGAGCTGGTAATTTTTCCAATATATATTTCTTACCATGTGTGGTATTTGTAATTAATAAATATTCGACATTCTCTGAAGTCGATGTCTCGAGATGATACCCATTTTCTCGGATATCTTTAAAACTTAATAAATTTCTTCGAGACTTGGGAGATAGGAGTGCATTTTTCACAATTAATTTTGTTCCCTTTGGGAAAATAAGGTTGGCTGTGCCAATTCCTTGTATAATATTTGCACTACCACATATTGTGTTTATATTTGTATCTCCCATTTTTAAATTTGAAAAATACCTTATGTCTTTTAGTATTGTGTGCGTTGAAGCACTATCAATAAGACATATATTATCACTTTTAAAATTCCCCATTTTGCTGGAATTAAAACAAGATATAATTAATATTAAAACAAGATTAAATATAAGTGAAACAACACAATGCATAATAATATAGCAGAAAATAAAAAAATTCAAAGCGTAATAAAAACAATATAATAAAATGTAATGCAGTATTTAAATAATATTGTATCATTGAAGAAATTTGTATATCTTTCTATGATATATTTAGCATATCAATTCATTAGTCGTACGACAAATTATGGGACTATGTCCTCCTGCCATATTGATAGCATTTTTCTTCAATTGCTTCGCCTTTTAGAGGCACAATTTCTGGCAATTATTTTGCCATTTAAGAATCTGACTCTGTCAGTACACACCAAACTAAAGACCCACGAAATCTGTTGGTATAACCGAACTAAGATTTATGGACTCTGTTGGTATTAATGTCATTTTTATTAATATATTGTCATATATCTCAATCGTGACATTATTTTGAACATGACTGATTTATATCATTTACAGACTTATAGTCTTGCAGTCATTATGATGCCTCGCATTTGGGATTTCAGCCAAAAATCTTTATTTTATAAAGAGCTGCCATTTGCCCCCCACATTAAGGGAACTGTCACTATCTCTTATCAAAAATAAGAATTGGCAAAATGCTTATTTCCCATATATAGACCAATATGATCTTTTGACCGTTTTGTTTTTCTAGGTCTTGGCCTGTTGCCGTATTTTTTTTTTTTTTGCGGTCTAGGCCTGTGGCCGTATTTTCTTTTATAATGGTCTTTTCTAGACCCATTGTTTCCAAATAAATCTTAATATCCATATTTCAAGATAAATAATTATCTCCAGATACCATCAGTGGTCTGAAATCCTGCTTTGTCAAGTTAGCCATAATAGAATTATTGAAATACAAAATATTACCTCAAAGAAATTCCGGCAGAGCTCCGTTCGTAGCTCGTGCTGATAACGTGTTATAGAAATAATGATATATATATGTGAGTATAAATTATATGTGTAATAATATGTTTGTTGTGTATATATATAAGCTTGAGCTTAGGAGTGGTAATGACTATAATTATCTTAAGAAAACAATAATGAACAAAAGAGCAAAGGTAGAGAAAATAGCAAGATGAGGAGATTGTATTATTTTCTATATCATCTCAATGAACAAACTCATCTATTTATAGGCAAATATAATCCACCTTGTATTACATTAAGAGCCACCTTGTATGACATTAAGAGCCACCTTATATGACATTAATAGCCACCATATTTTACTCTCTCATCATAGCAAGACATTCAATATGCATGTTTTTAATGCATGTATCTAGAACAAAAACAGATTTTTTTTTATTATTATTATTTTTAATTTCTATAGCATAGTAATGTGGATCCTACTGCAATCTAGATTATTTTTTTTATGACAAACTAGCACATTCGCTCGCGCAATGCGCGGAAGTAAAATTTATATTTTCTTTAAAAAAAATTAATATTTTAAAAATTAAAATATTTTATTACACAAACTTAATTGGGTCATGCTCAATTCCGACCACATATTATTGAGGACAAAGGTGACAAAAATGATAATAAAATAGAGACCATTCGAGAATGTGTAAAAGTAAGAGCCCTGTTTATTTTAACTTATTTTTCTTCCTTTTGACTTTTGTTTCACCCAGAAGTCCTTTCGAATTTTTTTAGTTGTTTGTTTTGACTTGTTATAAAAGGAAAAGGATAAGGAAAAGTTAAAATTCTACATTTTTTCCAAATAGGTAGGGGTTACTTCTAAAAAAAGAAGTCATTTAGGAATAAAAAAAATCCCTATTTAAAAAGAAAATGAAATAAAGTTTAAATATTCTTATAATATTTATGTCCCTTCTAGTAGTTTTAATATATCAAAAGTCCTTCTACATATATACAATTCATCAAAACATGTTTCCGTTGAAAAACAACTTCAATAATATCCATCCAAATAATTATTTGAGCAGCTTTTGTTTTGAATTCTCATTCTCTCTTATTCTCATTTTTCTATTGATTTTTTTTTTCAAAAATCCAAAACAAACTGGCCCTAAATCTCCCGGCAAAAAATATTTTTATATTATTTTTGGACAAACTATTTTATTTAGAAGTTTCCAACACTGACTTATGAGCTTTGCATATTATTTTTCTCAATCGAGAATTAAAGGCAATTGATCCAAAGTTAGAATAGAAATATGAAAAAAAATAGAAATTATTTTCCACGTTAAAAAAAAAAAAAGACATGGAATAGTAATGTGGATCCCACCGTCCAAGATGTGTACCATGCAAATTCTCACATAAGTGGGAGTATTAATTCCTACTGCAATCTAGATTATTTTTTATGACAAATACCCTCCAAAAATACGGCCGGAAATTTAAAAAGACACATCAGGACATTATCAATAATATATAGATGGTAGCTGCGCTAAAAAAAATTAATATAGATGGTAGGGGATGAGAATGGCCAAGCGATAAAGTCCATGTCCTTCAATCTCAGGGTTGAGGATTCGATTCTCTCAGGGCCTCCCTATCCTTCATATTTATCATTTTGTAATTTGTGTGGCATGTATTGTTACTATCCTTACTTTGGTTTTGGCTCCTAAAAAAATATAGATGGTAAGAGATATATGCCTTTTAATACCAAAAAGTCAAGTAATGTAATATTTATAATGGAAGAGAGGAAGTATATATTCTAAAGAAAAAAAATTAAAAAAAAATGAAAGAATATATATTGGATAGATAGAGACGATTCAACCCTCCACTCAAAAATGGTTGGAAGCTAAGGTTGGTATGTTGTTGACATATATAATTATATTTAATATGTTCTTTAAATTATAATGTTTTTTTTTTTGGTGACGCAGCCTGAGAAGGCGGGCAAAGGTAAAAAGAAAAAGAAAACAAAGCAACACAGAACAAGAGAATCAAAAACTAAAGCTCCCTAACGTCGCAAAAAACTCATCCCCTCAGCATCCCTATCCACGCACGCCTTCATTTCATCGGGAGGAAAGGCCCACCTGGTGTAGAATTCTTCCAGGTCCGCAGCTCGACGAGCCAAAGGATCAGCAACTTGATTGCCCTCCCTGAACACATGTCGGACCGGGCAATCCCCCATGGCTTGCAACCCGACCCTGATGTCATGAATAATTGGCCATAAATGATGTTGAATCCGAACACTTCCCATGACCAACCTCACCACCTCCAAACAATCTACATAGCAACAATGAAGAAGAAACCCCATTCTTATCGCCAACTCCACCCCAAACTTAAGTGCAAGAAGCTCCACCTCCAATATCCCCCTTCCAGTAACCTTCCCCCCACATCCCGATTGCCATATGCCCTCCGAACTTCTGATGACAGCGCCATATCCTCCAACCCCATCCTCCGCTCGCAAGCACCCATCCGAATGCAAGAGCCACCACGCATCATCCATCTGCTTCCACCGCACAGCCCTCACCAACCTCTGCTGCTCCATCTGAATCGATCCCCTCTCCAGGCACGCTTGAAGCTGGCGTGCCCCATGCAAGATCCGATCAGGAGGCAGCGTTTTACCTCGGAAGATGCGATCATTTCTTTCCTTCCATAGCGTCCATAAAATAGCCAAAAAACCTGCCCCTTTCGTCCTGTATGCCCACTCCAGCCAATGCCTAGTATCCTCATCCGTAATATGATCGATAGAGCTGACGTGAATAACCCCACTTCGACGCCATATCTCCCCAGCCCAAGGACAAGTGAAGAGCGCATGCCGCCAATCATCCACCTCCATCCCGCAAATAGTACACAATGGGGAAGTAGCCATCCGACGTTTGAATCTCAAATCGTTACATGGAAGAGCCCCATGTCCCAACATCCATAGGAGGAAGCCAATCTTCTCCGGGATCCCAACCCTCCATATCCAACGCCACCCCCGCCCCTGAGCAGTAGTATTAGACAACCATCTAAATCCCGATTTCACCGAATAAACCCCACTCAAATCCCCTCTCCAATGGATGACATCCGCTGCATGCCGAGACAGAATAGGGGCAGGAGACTGACTTAGTTCAACCCTCAACTCATTAGGCAACCATGAGTAAACATTGTCGAGCTTCCACTGTCCTTCATGGATTACATCTTTAATCTTTAACTGGATGTCATTATAGTGAATGAAAGGCACCTTATCCGCCAACAACTCGCCTTTCCACCAAGGCACATACCAGAAGGAACTCCCTCCATCCCCTATGCGAACCCCATAGCCGGCCTTAACCATTTCGCCCACCTTATGCAACATTTTCCATACCTTAGTACCCCTATAATGCTCTTGTGGCAACAATCCTGCCTGATGGTCATACTTATTCGACAAAACCCTTACCCATAATTTATTCGTATGGAAAAGTAAATCCCATATCAATCGGCCAACCCGGGCCACATTCATCAAGCGCGCCGGCCGCAAGCCCAACCCACCAGCTTGTCTCTCAATGGCAATCCTCCCCCAATTAACAAGATGAATCCCGCGTCCCGTATCTCCTTTCCAAATCCAACGGCGAATCACTTGAGCAATTTTATTACAAGTGCTCACCGGCAAGAGATGGATTTGCATGCAATAGACTGGCAGCGCTGCTAACACCGCCCGGGCCTTTGTAACTCTCCCCGCCTTATTTAATAGAAACCCCGACTAGGACTGCAGTCTATCCTCCATCTTCTTGATCAATGAATCAAAATGCGCCACTTTCATCCGCCCCTTTATGATGGGGAAACCAAGATATTTTCCAAGCTCTCCCTCTACTTGGATCCCCATATGTTGCTCAAAATTGTAGTAGTAAATACTATTATTAACTATTAGAAAATTTGAAATTCGATTCTTAAAATCTCGATCATTAATTTATTTAATTCGATCACGAATTCGATAAACAAAAAATTCTTGTAGTCCGTTGATCATAATATTATCTGGACAAGTCTTTACTAACACTTCTTTTTTGTACGTAAACAAGCCTGCTTAAAAGCACAATTGAACTTAGAAATTATATCCAATTTATAAAAATAAAACCAAAAAAAAAAAGAAAAAAAAACAAAAAAAAAAATGATTTACGAAAAACTAGAGCAATTTTTCTCGTCTTCAACTTTGAAAAAGTAATGTATAGTATTTCATAAGAAAAAAAATGCACAAAACTGACAAAAGAAAAGAAAAGGAATCAACTCAATAATATCAAAACTATATATTTATAAGAGGTAATTTACAAAATAGGCCATCACAAGGAGGCCTTTCAGGTTTTAGGCCATGACAACTTGGATTATGAATTTTAGGCAATAACAAACCACTTTAGTTCAATTTTAGGCCATCAAGACTTTTTAAAACTATACTTGACCCTACCAACTTTTGCTTAATTATACTTTTGACCCTATCAACTTTTACCCTATTACACTTTGACCCCTATCTTATATTTTTCATCAAATATAGTCCAATTAAAGCCCATCATGCTTCCGATAATTAAATTAAGCACTAAATTTCATACCTTGGCTTTGACCGCCTTGTTGCCGGGTTTCCTAAGCTCCGGAATTTTACGGACTTCCTCCAACCACGCAGCCACGGCCGATGGTTCACCGATTCTTGGCTCCTTCAGCAACAAACAACACAGTCCTATTTCGTTTCCTACCTTAGGACGTATCAAGATATAAATAAAGGGTTTTAACTATATTATCGGGATTTTTGGGATATTTGGAAGCCTGGATTTTACTGAAGAAATATTAAAAATATTATTCAAACATAATTTCCCCTAACGGAGAAGACAGACACTTAGTTCCTCATGGAGAATACAAGACTCTTGGGGGAATACCCCATACTTTTACAGACTCGAAAGGAAATATGCAGAAAGAGAAATATTACAAATATTTTGAAGAGTTGGGAGGATTTTTCGATGCCTTCCATCTGCTTCAAACTTCTTCATTTATAGGCGTCCGCGGACTTCAATCACGGATCCCAAACACTCTTTAATTTATTGTGACGTCACTGCGTTCGTCACTTGCTTTGGATTCCAGCTGGTTACATTATTATCCTGCTGTATTATTGTCCTCGGGTGGCATCTTTTTTGTCAACTTTCCACCTTCTTTTGTTGGCCATTTACTGCCAACGACTCTAAACTTTCTTTGTCGGCTTCCAATTATAAAGTATTGCTGACACCTCTTTTCTCTTACATCCAGCTGTTCTTACTTTGGCTTGTGAAAGTTTTTTGTACGTTTCTTCCCTTTGTCCTGTTCGGATCCGGATTTCTTCTGGGTTACCCGGATCTTTGTACCGAATAGGGGTTTTTCCTGTTCTGCACAATATTGGCATATATGGTTATCCCATTGGCCAACATGCATCATGTTGCATGCTTTCTTTCTGGTAGACTCGGTTGCTGGCAACTTGTTTTCCCAGATGAGTAACCTCTTCAGTTCGAAAGAGGTTTCCGCAAACTCTGTGCTTTTTCCTGTTAAAGAATTAACCAGGAACGATCCATTTAAATTGTTTGAGAATATTTTAAACGGATATTTAACCTTTTCCATCTGTGACCAATACCTGATCCTGAATCAATATAAGCTGCAAAATATTCTGCCGTGCAATATAAGTCAGAAAGCTTCGCTATGGAAAACTCCTGGTTTTGCCGTGCAAATACCTGATCCTGAATTAATATAAGCTGCAAAATATTCTAACTTATATTGTTCATATATTATCCCTACTGAGATATAAATGGAAAATGGACTTGTCATTTAATTCTGATGGTGTGACCCTTCAGATTAAATTCTATACCATTATCCTTTCTTACCCATGGTTTATGATTTTCGAGAAAACTTAATCCCAAAATCATAACCCCATTGTCTTTTCCGGCGGTGCCTAAGACTCTGATCTCGTGTCCTGCAATTTCAATTATTCCTTCGTAGGTTCCAATTGATGGCTGTTGTAAGTAGTATAAGTCATCACATGGAAAACGGTTAATCTTTTCAATGATGTCAAATATTACTCGTATTTCTTTCCATCCTTCAGGGCATTTAATCTTTATATTATCTACCCCAATGGATTGAGGAGTTAGATCTTCGATGAACTCCTTTCCTTTATATACCATAATTCTGTCTTCCGAAAAAGACATGCGGCTTGCATATTCAATCCTAGCACTCGTTGATCTATCTAGAATTGGATGATCTCTTATTTGTATGTCTACTCCTCCTAACCTTGGAATCTGGGTAGGATTTGGAGTCATGACTTTAGCGAATTCCTTGAAAATTCTAGGAATTTCTATATACTCTTTCCTAAGAAATAAGTCAGAATGATGACTATTGGAAAGTGCATAAGAGATTCTATAAGTTATAGAATATGGTCTATTCCCTTCTTTCATCAGATCTTTTCTTTTGAAATCTTGATGAAGGGTTAGCACTCTGTTAAAATCTTGGTCGGCTAGGTTATAGAAAATTCTGGGGTGAATGTCAAACATTAGCTTCCCTGCATATAAATTTCCTACCATAGTCCCAAGAAGACCATCTCTAAGGTTATTGATCATTCTATCAGTGACTGATAGATGTAATTCAGAATCAATACCTTCTTTGAAGGTTGCCTTAATTACTAGTTAGATGGCTCCTATGTGGATCCATTTCATAGTAATGGCAATTTCCTCCTTCATTCTGCTTAATTCCTCAAGAATTTCTTCTTTAGGAATTAATTGCATATCCATAACATTACAAGTAAGTTCCATAGGAATTGCAAACTCACCTGCACTTACTTTGTAGATGATGTTATGTCTTCTCTGGTTGAGTCCCATCTGGTTAAGAACTCTTCCAATCCCACCAATTCTGAATCCGTCATATGGGCTGGGATTGGAATCTTGTCGCATTATTCTTTCCATGGTTCGATTCGAGATCGTCATCCTTGAAAAGAATCCAGACAGGTTTTCAGTGGTCTGAATCCTGTCTTCTTCAGTCAGACTCGGTTGAAGATCCATCTGAATATGAGTCTGAGTCACTTCTTAATTCTTCCTCGTAGATGCTTTCATCCGAGGGGATGTCCTCAAATTGATAGACTGGTACCAGCTTTCCATGGTAGACTGCTTCCACGATATCTTCTGTGGCTTCGTACATTCGTATCTCACGATTCTGAGGGCAATCGGGTGAGATATGACCTCTAGCTCCACACTTCCAACAGTTGCAGTCCATGAAACTTTCGTTGGCTTGGGTATGGGCTCGTCTGAATGTTCTCTTGGACGTCGTTCTCCCGGTGCTCCTTGCTGCTGAGCTCGTTGAACCTTGGGATGAACTCTTCGTCGTTCCCGTTCTTTGTCCAGTTTTGTATGATCTGGCCTTGCCCTTGGACCACCATGCTCTTCTTCTTCGGAATGGAGGTCTTCTGAAACGCCTACTGTATGAGCTTCGACTCTTCTTCTTTCTCCTTTTTTCTTCTGATTCTCCTATAATGGTTGGAAAATCGTTATTTTCACAGCAAAGAGGGGTTCTTTTTATTTTACCTCTTATTCTCTTGATGTTCTTTTGGGCTACTGCCTGTTGATACCATTCTCTGAGCTTATCCTTTAAGAAGGACATTCTCCGGGCTATTGAGTCCACTGTACCAGTGGGTACTGTGTACGATTGGATCAACATCTCTCTCCATGGGCTGCAGATCTTTGCAAAGAACGTGGGACATGCTACTTCAGCTGTTATCTTACTCCGAAAATAGTATTTACAAAACCAGTAGATATATTCGTCTACTGCGCAAATACTTCTTAACTCCATACCCAACAGTGCTTGGGTATAGACCTTGATTTTTTCGGTTCTCTGTTCTTCAAAATAACCATCTCCTACAAAATGGGTTTTAAATAAGAGACCAAATCTTTCGCAGATTGTGCTTTTGGATTCTCCTTCAAGTATTTGCTCCTTTAGAGCCGCGTGGAATTTTTCCAGCCTAACTTTGCCGATCCTTCGAGACTTAGCTCTATTAATCTGACAAAGTTTTCTTTATCGAGATCCAAAGTGGTTGCTGCAATCTTCATTGAAGCTACCCATTCGTCGATCAGATCTTCGATATTTCGGAAGTCGATAACATCGAGGTTCAGTGTTATGCCATATGGATTTAATGGTTGTAACATCGTCTTGGCCCACGGTGTGGATTCTGGTGCTCTACTCGGGTTCCATCCTGGGTTTCGTCTAGCATTGAGATGCACCTCAGGATACCTGTTCATGTGAAAGTCTGTACTTTCTCTCATTGGGACATCAGGCGGTCCATCGTGGGTCACGTTGGATCCTGATTCTTCCGCATAACCCAATTGAAGTACTTCATTGGGTTTTACATTAACCAGATCCATAATCCCAAGTTGGGAAAATGATTCTGCTAATTCTTGTAGATCTGATAGATCTGCCCTGGAAGCACTTATTCGACTGTTTTCAGGAGATCGATCATAAGCTCTTCTTGTGATTTCTGCTTTGGAACCATGGTTGCTTTACCTTTTTTGTGTAAGGCTTGTACTGGTCCAAATGCATCTCTAATATTGGCTTGGTTATTCTTGGAAGATCCAGGAATATCTTTCTGCATTTTCTTGAATATCCGAAATGTCATATTTCAGATTCAAAATCTCTTTCTTTAGATCTTGAAATAATTTCAAGATCTCCTCTGTTGACTGATTCAAGTTATCTATTTTTCCAGGTATAATTAATACCCGGTTACCATAATCTTGAATCGTCTTTTGGATTTCTCTTAAGTCTTGTGAGAACTTAGAGCTATCCGGATCAATTTCTTTCCAGTCAGTTCCTCTCATTTTCATTAAAGATATTTCTTTTAATAAAATTTTATCTTATAGACAAGTTCAAGAATTTCCTTGGGAAATTTCTATTTTATTTCCAAAATTTGGAAATAACATGTTGGTTTCAAATTAATTGAATCTATTAAATAATTAAATCTTCTCCATTAAGAAATAAAATATTATAAATAATATAATTAATATGTTCTTCAATAAAACCTAGGCTCTGATACCAATTTTCATGCGCGTTGGGTGTCATTTATATAATGAAAAATTAAGTATATTGAGAAAGGATTAAAGTAAATAAAGTCAAACTTTCTTGGGGTTGAAATGAAAGAAGGAAAAGTTGTTGGGTCATTTATTAATTTTAAATAGGTCCTATGGCCTAAATTTTGCCAAACTGTGTTTGTTATGGCCTGTTTTTACAATTCCAACTTGTTATGGCCTAAAAGTGGAATAGCTCCTTGTTATGGTTCTTTTTAACATTTACCCCTATTTATAAAACACAGTATCTTCAAAGTATTCAAATTTCTAATTACTGCAAAAAAAGTATTCAAATTTCTTAAAAAATCTCCAACATTAATATGTTCACTTTTAACCATTTCCATAAACACAAAAGGAACATCATTTCTGGAGATGCACATCGTCCAATACATAATTTGAAGATGTGGAAATTAGGTTTCCATCCAGCTGCTGGTATCCTTCCCATCGTCATATCCCATGGGAATAAATAAAGTTGGTCGCGTTGGCATGCCCATTTCAATATCGTCCTCACTCTCTAACATCCATACCACTGTCTCCATGCTCGGCCTGTCGCTTGGCATTTCCTGCACGCACAACATTCCAATGTGTATGCAACGAAGGGCTTGCTCTACCTGGTGATAGTCCTGTCTCGAGTCCGAAAGTAGAGGATCGATCAACTCCACCGCCTTACCTTGCTCCCACAGCTTCCACGCCTGCCACAATATGAATTTCAAAATTAACCTACATATGGCATTGGTTATGATCATTAAGATTTAAGAGGTTTTGTGAAATGCAGATGGATGATATATAGTGCTTACATATCCTATGATGTTTAAGTAATTTGTTGTGCGAAAGCTAGTGTTGTATTTGCCGGATATGATCTCCAAGAGAAGCACTCCGAAGCTATAGACATCGGATTTGATGGAGAATGTGCCTTCCATTGCGTATTCTGGTGCCATATAGCCACTGCAGAATACATTCAAGTATATGATTGTCTTAATTAGTTCTAGTTGTGTTCTTGTAGTTGTCATGTAAAACTGGACAATGTATTGATGCTTACTAAGTTCCAACAACCCTGATTGTCGTTTGTTCAATTTGATTCCTTGCAAAGATTCTAGCCATGCCAAAGTCGGAAATTTTGGGATTCAAATCTTCATCCAACAATACATTAGCAGCTTTTAGATCCCTGTGTATTATTTTGAGCCTCGAGTCCCGATGCAAATACAAAAGCCCTCTTGCAATCCCTTCTATTATATTAAAACGCTTGCTCCAATTGAGCATCTTTCTTCTATCAACAACTATAACCAAAAAATAAAAAATAAAAATAAAGCTAATAAATTAAACATGGTAAATAAAACTAGTATTGATTCTAAATAACATACCAATGAGATAGGAATCCAAACTTTTGTTGGGCATATACTCATAAAGCAATAATCTTTCTTCTCCTTCAATGCAACAGCCCAACACTCTTACAAGATTCCTATGTTGCAGGTTAGCAATTACACCAATTTCATTCTTGAACTCCTTTAACCCTTGGTCCATTATTCCTGTGAGCCTCTTTATGGCTATTGTTCGTCCTGTTGGTAACGTGCCCTTGATATAATCATGTAAAAATACATAATCAACCACAACGCCCAACGTTTTCTGCATTATTTTAGGAACTTGCATTGTTCTATGATGCTTACCTTGTACACGTCTCCAAATCCTCCTTGTCCGAGCTTATTGTGCTCGGCGAAATTATCAGTGGCTTCCACCATGTCAGAGAATGAGTACATTGCTAGGTCAGTTTCGGCCGCTTCCCTCTCTACAACGCCTGCCTCCCCTTCATTCCAAGGAAGAGTTCCTACACCTTTTTCCCGACTATCTGCAGAAAGGCTCGAGCTGCATCATTATACTGGTTTTAGAAAAACAACAAATTAAACAAAAAAAAACACTTTGCCTGGTCGCTTTCTTGCAAAGAAGCGGATAAGCCCAATCAATAGCAAAGCAATGATCGCAACACCCACTGCAACCGCTATGTATATAGTTACTGCTCTAGACTTGTCTCCTACACCACCTGAAACTGATTTCGAGTACGATAGGAAATTAGAAACACAAGAACAAGAAAGCACACAACAACAAACGATGTTAATTATTGAGAGAGAGAGGAAAATTTACCACTAGGATGCTCTGAGCGCATTACACGAACGAACAAAGAGGAGCCACCATTATCCTTAACTTGTTGAAGATCAAACAAGTCCCCTGTCCAAACCATACAACCAATGCCACTCACATTAGCATATGCAGTGCAGGAACAGTTATTCCGGCATCTCCGTCTACAATCGTCAACATCATCGGATCGAATGTAGTCCACAAAGTCGGGCAACTTCACGTTATCCACTTGTAAAAAGCCATCACTCTTTGTCCCACATTGCAACTTTGTCATCCGAGCGCACCCCAAAGATCGGTTCTTGGGCACAAATCCATCTACACAACTGCATTTCGGCGTCCCCATATGATTGCATATCGCAAAAGCTCCACAAGCGTTATAAACCCCGCACGCATCAACCGGGTAAGATTGTTCAGCGACCCATTTAAGCTGACTATCGCTCCACTCCTCCTGCAGCCCAATTCCTTGCCAGCTCAACCTGAATCTAACCAGACCCGGATGATTAACCGACGTATTATATACCAAGTACATGTTGCCTCTTCTGTCGGCCGCCACTTTAAAGCTGCCCTCATATATACCACCCGACGCCGTAGGATTATTCCCTATAAACTTAACTCCATTCCAATACCCACTTCTCCAGTGCCGTTTCACCCCATTCCAAATCACCATTTGGGGTGCGCCGTGGGGATCAATGCCCCACGAGAAGTTCCCTGGTGAGGGATCGGTTTCGTTCCTCCAAGAAGTTAGAATATGCTTTTCCCTATCGAGTGGGTGGAAGTAAATCTTCAGCCCCGGTATACAGCTATCTGTTGGATTGGAAAGGGCGCTCCATAACTTCATGACCGAACTGACACTTCTTGTTTGTATTATAAAATCTCCTGCATCCAAAAGAACCGCGGTTGAATTGTTCGATGGCTGGGTTACGTCGCTCGACCAGATAATCTCATCTTTCCAATTCTTAAGGACCAAAAGGCCGTCTGTAGTAAAGGATAAAGATCCTCCGGTTCCTTGGAGAGGGGATTCTCTGTTGGCAACCCAAATGGGCCAATGGTGTGGGGCGTTAGTGTACCATATTCCGAGGTATCGGAGGTCCGTCCACAGAGGACTGAGGAATCCCATTGTGAATTTATGTCCTGCTGAAATGAGAACCATTCCATCTGTTATTTTCTGGCCTCTTAACATCTTATCGTCAGCACAGGTGACAGGGAGAAACATAGAGAAGCTGATGAGTATGATGAAGGAACAAGAAATGATGAAACAACTTTGGTGGTTTTCTCGTGCTTTCATCATTTGGGTTTCTTAATTACCATATGTTTCTTTCTTTCTTTTTTTCTTTTTATTTGAAACTATTTCGACGTTTGTCCCCCAAAATTTTTATAGAAAAATTATTGTAATTATAACCCATCTTCCTTTTATGTACTTGCCATGATTTTTATAGAAAAATTATTGTAATTATTTCTCATGCATGAGAAATAATTATTGTAGAGGGAATCCAAATTAAATTGCACATATATACATACATTTGGGGGGTGTGTGATCTGTGTATTAATAATTTGATTGTGAGTTTATAATTTTAAAAAAAAAAAAAAACTTATTTTGGTATAAATTAAAGACGTGCAGTAATGTTTATCTATTTGATTTTTCAACCGATAAAAAATATATATAAAAAATGTGTAAAATTCAATCAATGGACATCTTAATTGGATTATTAAAAATAAAAAAAATAACTAATAATAATAATAATCTATCTATATTGGTTTATATTAGGGTGCGATCACCCATTTTGACTCGACGTGTTGTGAGACACTATAACCGTTGATTTAATTTATAAATTGATGGTTGAAATTAACTTGAAGATTAAAATAGTGAATTTTATATATTAGTTCAAAATAGGAAGTAATATATACCATAGCATGTATACAAGCTGCTACGGATCAACACATATTTCAACGACTTGTATATTAGAAAGCAGCGACATCGTTTAAATTATAAGACTGTGTCACTAAAATATATAAGATATGTTGCTTAAGTGTGTTCGACTATGTCGCTGAAATATATAAGAGTATTGCTTAAACAATATACTATCGCTGAAATATATAACATATGGTCGCTGAAATATTTTATACATAATCGCTGAAATACATAACACTTTGTCGCTGAATTGTGGGACTACATGGTCGCTGAAATATATTACTATCATCGCTGAAATCCCTATTAATTGGTCGCTGGATTGTACTACTATTAGAATGTGCTATTTGGAATCACATGCCAAAAGTGAGGAATTACTATTATGCATTGAGTTTCTATGTGTTATGTGTAACGTAAAGTACTACTACAATTAAATATTGCACGAATTTCAAGAGAAACCTTCAACGCACTACAATTAAATATTGCACGCATTTCAAGAGAAACCGTCAACTCTCAAACAATGGATATTGAACATATATAGACAGAGTAGTATGCAGGCTGCAGCGACTAATGAATTTATATTTCAGCAACTAATCTATCGATATTTCAGTGACTAAAGCATCTATATTTCAGAGATATAATGATATTTATTTCAGCGGCATGATTATCTTTTAACATTCTAATTAAAGAGGATTGTTTAATATTTCTAATTTTATATCAATATATTCAGCAATAATTATGTTTTTATTTTAGTTAATGTTTAAGTTATAACATATTTTAGGATACAATTCGTTTAAAATATGAAGTATTTTTGTTAATTTGGTAACTAACCAAACCGTTACACATTTTTTTGGACAACTTTATCCTTTTCCATTTACAATCCTTGTATTAAAATGAACGGTTGTAGTTCATGCCTTGATGTGCTGTGGAAACCTTGATCGCATCACAACCGGTGTCATCTATATCTATATAATACCCCCCTTATGAACAGTAACCTACCTATATTCTTAATATTCACTTTTTGCACGCAATCCAATATAAATTTAACCTTAATAACTCAAAATGTGTATAAGTAAAAATTTTAAAAGTTTGATATTTTAAAAATACAAGATGAGACGAATCCAACAAGATCCGACTTGACTATATTTTTCTTTTGTATATGTTGTATTGACACGAATCAAAGTTGGTTAATAAACAGTAACAAAAGCCAATCATTTTTTCACTATAAAAAAATAGAGTAAGTATATAAAAGCATAATGCACTTACAAAATATAGGAGAACCAAATTTGAGCGAAATTTTATATTAGATAATTTAATTTAATTAATTATTATGAATAAAAATACTACCAAATATGTAGCAAAAATATTATGGTGAATTGAAATTATATTTAATATGATAAAAAAAATTAATAAATATTTTACAGATTGATACTAAAAAAAATTAATAAATATTTCATTATGAACAACAAATATTTGTATTAGATATATTAACTAAATTATATAAATTGCATAAGTTTATCAAACTGTGCTTATACATCCTACAAAATCATATCATTATGAAATTCGTTAATTCACAATTGTATTTTCTTATATTTTTCTAATTTAATTTGAAAATATCTACATTCTTGTGAAATTTCTAATTTTCCCAAGGCCTGATGGTGAATCAATATTAATAATTAATTATTGTATACAACTGTGATTTCATGTACTTCATTTGTCTATATATTGCATTAGAGCATTGAATATAAAGTCTTTTATATTTCATTTTCTATTTTTTTTTCTCCTATGAGACTATTGTTTATAGTATAATATTTTTAAGATACTAAATTATAATATATAAATTATTGATAGTGTCATATTGTATATTGCTCGGTTGTTGTACAATTTTACATGTATTCATATAATACTTAAATTAGTTTAATAAGGTTGGAGAATGTGAGTGAATAATTTTATTTGTAAATTTTAATTTTTTTTAATTCATATATTTCACAAATGGGCGGGTAATACTAGTAATAATAATAATACATTCAAAACAAAAACACAAGCTATGACTTATGAGAGATTGAGTAGATTTGTTCTGGAGGGCCGAGTTAAGGCCCAATGCAAGCAGGGGATTTGCACAGACCCCCAAAGTAATTTAATTACAACGTAGGCTTTGGGCTTTAGTTAAAGAGAAATAAAAATTAATTCAAAATTTTGGTCTTTCCTTATTTCTCGCACAGGTGGAGGCCCGAAATGTCATACTTATAAAACAGCCCATTATAGACTTAGGACTTAGGATAATATTTTTTTCCAAAAAAAAAAAAATGCTTGCGGATGAAATCAGTGGGAATGATTTATCTTTTTAATTAAGTATTTTATTATTATTATTATTATTATTATTATTATTATTATTATTATTTATTTATTTATTTTGAAATAACTAAGGAATTTTTGAGCTTCTAGGGTTCATGAAAGTAGTGGGAAACCAAAATCCTAAACCATCTAAGCGGTCCAAAAATAACAATAGAAGTACGGTGTTTAGGGGTGGGAATAGGTCAGACTACCCGATAGGGGCATATGCCCTGGCCTACGTAAGACCAGGCCAAGCCATGCTTTTTTCGTAAATAGGTCAGACTCAGACCATTTTAAAAGCATTTTTATCTAAATAGACTCAGGCTACCAGGCCGGCCTACTTATGATTATTTTTACTCCCTCTGTCCCATTTAAGATGTCTTGTTTCATTTCTACACACAATCCAATGCACTTTTTCAATCGTTAATATCTCAAAATATATACAACAAAAAATTATGTAATATATATATATATATATTATAAAACTACATGATTATACGATTCTAACAAGATCCAACTCGACTATTTTTTTCAAATATACTTGAAATAATATTGAGTCAAAGTTAAATAATGAACAGTGCCAAAAAGTCAAACCAGACATCTTGCCTGGGATGGAGGGAGTAGTATATTTTTATTTATTGCACATAGTATACGTTGCAGATTCATGAATACAGAGAAAATATATGATATTAATATTATTATTTTATGTAAAATAATTATTAGTTTGATCTTACATAGTTTTTAAATATATAAAGATTTTCCCCAGTATGTAAATAACTATGGATAAAGTATTGCTCAAGTGCACAAATTTATGTCTCACAACCTTATAATCATATCCGAACATATTTAAAATAATTTTTTAATTTTAAAATAGACTTAATCAGGCTGTTAGAAGGCTTAAAACCTGGCATATTTATTTAAATAGGTCAGGCTCAGGCTTATAAAATAGGCCTATCGCAGGTAATAGACCAGACTCAGGCCATATAAAATCGAAGTAGGCCTAGGCCGTACAAATCTAAGGATATCCCGGCCTAGCCTATTTCCACCCCTAACAGTGTATGAGCCTAGGTAGATATCTAAAAAAGTGAGCATGAGAGTTTAACCGCTTTAACTACTCTTTTAAATTTTCAATAGTAAAATTGAAGTTTGAATTCCCGCCAATAATTGGCCCAATAGATTCATCTATATTCATAAATCATAATAATAGGCGTGGGTTGAAATGTTATATCGAAAGTTTTTGCCTCGTAATTTACCATACGTAGAAATTCGTACGGATACCTTACCGAACATCAATATACCAAAAAATTCGATATGAAATTATTTTATATTGATAATAACTCACCGAATTATTTTCATATAGAAATACTTTTAATATTTTTTTTTTTTCGGTGAACATGACGCCAAGCGTCGGCAAAGGAGAACCATAAAAAACTAAAAAAGCTACTGAAGGGGGGTTCAAGAGAGAAGAAAATAAAAACAAGCTACCACTACTTCAAAACCGCGGGAGCCACACCCCCGCTCTATCCACAGCCAAAGCTGAAATCGCCTCATCCGGAGGAAAAGCCCACGTCGTAAAGAATTCTTCCATTCTAACTCCCATCTTCGCCAACGAATCAGCAACCATATTCCCTTCTCGCAGAATGTGGAACCAATGAATCCTCGGAAGCTGAGACAGAAGCTCAGCAATACGAAGGTACATAGGCTGCAGCCAATGACCCTCACTAGTACCTTGTCGAAGGATCCGCAAAGCTTCCATGGAATCCGAATAGCAAATTACATCTTCCAGACCCAAAGCTATGAGCCGCTGCAAGCCATTCAAAATACCATGAAGCTCCGCCACCAGATTAGATGAAACTCCAACAGAACCCGCAAAACCGTCAATCCATCTACCATCCGCATCTCGGATAACACCCCCAAACCCCGCCGGGCCCGGGTTACCCAGCGAACTACCATCCACATGCAGAAAAAAGCTATTAGCCCTCATAGGGTTCCAAGACACCAATCTAGGGCTAACGCTCTTTGCCGGCTTCTCAAAGCTGCGAACGAAGGCATCACCTAAGTACCGTGCCTCTCGAATGGCCCCTGCCAAATCAACAACCTCTCCCCTCATGGCGACTGCATTCCGACCCTTCCAAATTGTCCAAAGAATAGCCCAATGTCTCCCGGACCATTTCCTGCATTGTTGGTAAAGGTCAGCCGCAATATCATCATCATCGCCAGAACTCAGTCTCACAATGTCCATCCCACATTTCTCCCAGACAGCCGCCGCCCATGCACACTGGAAGAAGACATGACGAATGGTTTCCTGATGCAAGCCACACACCTCACAGACAGCGGAGTCCGAAAGCCCTCGTCGAAATCGGAGCATGTTGGTTGGGAGAGCCATATGAGCCATTAGCCAAACCAGCAGTCTAATCTTCTCCGGAGCACTAATACGCCAAATCCAAGACCAAGATAAGTCCCTTTGCAAACCCCTCTGTGCTAGGAGCCACTGGTACCCATCTTTAACCTTATAACGCCCGTCAACAGTCCCCTGCCACCTCAAGGAGTCGGGGAGAGTAGCATGTAATACTAGTGGACCAAACTTCCTTACTTCAGCTTTAATGTAATCTGGTATGTATGAAATAATATTCTCCCACTGCCACCTATTGTCAAAGAAAACATCCCTCACTTTCAAATTGAGATCCGCTTCCTGGATAGAGGGCAGACGATGGCTGAGAGCACCGGATGGTAACCAGGCCGAACACCAAAAATTGCACTCTCCTTTCCCTATGCGTGTACGCACTCCAGAAGCAAGCAGTGGTCCTAGCTTGACCAACGCACGATACACAGCCGACGCCACTGGTCTTGGAGATATGATCGGCGTAGGAGTCCCATACTTCTTGATAAGAATATTCACCCAAGGCCGAGCTGCTGAGGTAATATAATCCATATAATTTTTACCCAATAAGGCCACATTCATGTCCCTGGAAGACCTGATCCCCAAGCCCCCCATAGGTTTTGGCAGGGCTGTTTTGGACCACCCAACAAGAAAGAGACCACGACCCGTCGCATCCTTCCATATGAAGGACCGAATCACCGCATCAATTTTCTCACAGGTGGAAGTGGGCAACCAAGCCAGCTGCATGACATAATTCGGGATGGTGGTCAAGACCGAGCGGGCCAAAGTCACTCGCCCAGATTTATTCAAGAGGGCCCTTTTCCAGGTCCCCAGCCTGGACTGAATTGCCTCAATAATAAACTGGAAATGATGATGCCGAGCTGCCCCAGTAAATATTGGGAATCCTAGATATTTGCCAAGGTCACTAGTGAAGTCAATATTCAATAGATTTGCAATCCCTTGGCAGATAGAACTCGGAACCGAAGCTGAAGCCATTGCATGTGATTTTCGGGGGTTAACACGGAGCCCCGATTGAATGGCAAAGTTACTGAGGACCTTGTCCATGCACCGAGCATTGTCAAGTGTGGCTTCCGAGAACAACAAAAGGTCATCCGCGAACATGAGATGGGAAATCGGAGAAGACCCACGACCAAGTACCACTGGCCGCCACCTCCCTTCTTGAACTTTGGCTAGAATAGATTGCGAAAGCTTCTCCATAACGATGATAAAAAGATAGGGTGATAACGGGTCACCCTGTCGAAGTCCCTTAGCAGGAGTAATGGCAGGGAGAGCCACCCCATTCCAAAGAACCGAGTACATCGGGGATCGAACACAGAACATTATAAGTCGGCACAAATTTGAGGGCAACGCCATCTCTGTAAGGCAACTCTCGAGGAAATCCCAACTCACATTATCATAAGCTTTTTCTAGGTCCACTTTCAAAAGAAATTCTTTCCTCCTGCGGTGTCGGATGTGGAACGTGTTAACAACCTCCTGAAGAATAATAGCATTACCGGTTGTATCACGTCCTGGGAGGAAGGCGGATTGTAGGGACCAATACACTCTTGAAGAGACGGCCTAAGTCTGTTAACAAGGACCTTAGTAATAATTTTATAACTTGCATTGCACAAGCTAATGGGCCGAAATTGACGAATCTCTCTTGGCACCTCCACCTTGGGGATAAGACAAATGAATGTAGAGGTGATAGAGGCATCAAACCTGCCATCACGTAAGGCATCATGCACCATTTTATACATCGAGTAACCCACCAAATCCCAATATTTCTTATAGAACATAGGTGGGAAACCATCCGGGCCCGGAGCCGAAAGGCCTTTCATTTGACCTACCGCAGCCTTAACCTCCTCCATATCAACCTCTGTAGCTAGATCCGACACACTGTCCAACTGCGGCAGAGTTGCAAGAGGCGGGTGCTGGTTATTCGATGGAGTTACATGACCATAAGCCAGTCCAAAGTGAGTGAAAATATGATCCTGTAAAGCAGACGTCTCAGTCGTCCATTGCCCCTCAATTTCAAGACCAAGAATTTTTCCGCGTTGTCGCCGAATCATCGTTTGGGAGTGAAAATAACGAGTATTGCGATCCCCCAATTTAATCCAATTATCCCGTGATTTTTGGTGCCAAAGCATCTCTTCTTGCTCCAAAACCACGTCCAAATCTCTAAGCAATTCGGACTCCAAACGTAGCATGCAAGCTGAGTCCCAACGAGTCATGACCCGTCGAACTCCCTCAAGCCGACGAAGAAGTTTCTGTTTGCGCCGGTGAAGATTGCCGAAGGTATGTTTATTAAAATAGACAGAGGATTCCTGAACCTGTGCAAGCTTCCCTTGGACAGATGCCCCTCCCAATAACCATACAGACTCGACTACATGTTCATATGAGGGGTGAGATGCCCACATGACTTCCCACCTAAACGGTCTCTCCACACTTGCCTCACTAGGCCTGAAGCAACGAAGAAAGAGTCCATTATGATCCGATGCACGCCTAGGGAGGATTTCAACAAATCCCTCCGGGAAAGCGTGCGACCAATTAGAATTAGCCACTGCACGATCCAGTCGGCGACAAGCAAGGGCACCACCCGAATTATTTCTCCGCCAAGTAAACAGATCGCCTATGGTATGAAGAGTTTGCAACCCACAGTCCTCCAACATTGTACAGAATTGTTCAGCTTGCCTTGGTATAAATTGCATGCCAACATTCTCCTCCGAAGAAGTAATAGAATTCCAATCCCCGATTGCGAGCCATGGTCCAACAATAGAGTGCTTAGTAGTCCTCATGTCCGTCCAATCATTATCTCGTTGCGTTGCACACGGGTTGGCATATATTGCTGTTAGAAACCACGACATATTTCCCCGTTGCACCTTGACCGAAACCATTCGGGAGAAGCAACCGAAATAGCCGTATGTATATGGTGTTCCCAACCGGGTTAATATCCATAGACCACCCGCTTGCCCCACCGCTTCCATAATATGTAATGCTTCATAATCCAGACGATAGAAAAAAACGCGAAGCCTCTCAAATAAACCCCTTGGCTCTATAAGAATAAACATCGAAGGTCTCTTCGATCGTAGTACATCTGCAATGTGGCGTTGTGTGGTAACATGCATGGTGCCACGAACGTTCCATGCAAGCACAGTAAAATCTCTGAACTCAATCATTGGGAAACAGTATCGGCATGATCCTGCGTCCCCTCTCCACACCAATCTATATCGCAGTCATTCCCATGCCAAGCAAGCGCTAAGAAGGAGTTATGCTGGGCAGAATTATCAGTTTTGGAAGTCTGGCCACTTTCCAATGTGCGGCGCGATCGCTTACTATTAGCTGAACGCGTTGCCTCAAGCAGGTCCTCATGTCCCTCACCATTACTATCCACAGCCATGCCTTTCCCTTTACCATCCTTAGAGGGTCCAGACTTCACTAGACGTCTATTACCCGATCTCGGTGGTAGGGGATCCGACCTGGGAGCGGGGGGGTTCTGACCAATATTCCTCTTGTCGGGCCCAGGCCGACGGGGTGGTCGAGGGGGCCTAGTTACCATAATCCAATCCCATGTGTTTGGATTGACTGAACTTCTTTCGCAGGCATGTCCAGTACCGAAACCCTAGTTGACTTAGGGTTAGGGTCGAATTGACTGCTTTCCAAATCCGCCTCCCCTCCCGTATCCATTGGGATTGGGCAATTGCCAGCCGAATCCTCCCTATTTGGTACCGAATCTTTATTCTGATTTGTTGACTCATTATTCTGATTTGGTGAATCATGATCCCCTCCAGACGAATCTTGTCCCTGGTTGGTAGAATCCGCCGGCGATGCTTCCGACTTCTTCTTCTTCACGGGAGTCTGATGTTCCAGGTGGTTACATGCAGCAAGATTAAAACGAAACCTTCCGCAAGTAGTACAAATATGGTGTAAGCCTTCATAAGCTACATTCTGCCACTCATCGTTAACCATGACCTTTCCAATGACTGGCTTGTTAAGGTCAATTTCTACACAAACACGTGCAAAGCGTCCACGCTTCAAATCTTTGGTGTTGATATCCACGCGTAGCGGACGACCCACCATACTAGCGATAATCAACATCATCTCTTCCTCGTAAAATATCGGATCCAAATCCGGAAAACGAACCCACACTGACGTCTTAGTAATCTTTCCAGCATTAGCGTGGGCGTCTTTCGACCAAGGCGCTACTGCCAATAGATGATCAAATATAGTCCAGGGACCATTGTAAAGAGCATGGCGTCTATCCTCCTCCGAAGCGAATTTCACAATGAAATAACCTCTATCCGCATCTACAAGATGCATATGGCTTTTTGGCTTCCATATCGCTGTTAACCGGTCTTGCATGACAGTATGACTAATCCTTTTGCCGAAGACCCGAACCACCAAAGCATCCATAAAAGGTAGACTAAGACGTTTAACCGCAGCATCATGTACACGTATTCTGGGCAGCAAAGGATTATCATCCACAAAATCGAAGGATACCAATTCACTGAACGACACATCGGCGGAAGCATGGAGATCAAAGGACGAAGGACGAGGGGTTGTAATATCACGAAAAGATGGTTTTTTAGGCGGAGCCACCGCAGTGACGGGGGCCGGGGAAGGAGTAGGGCACGAAGTCGGCAGAGGAACACCCGCGGAGTCGGCAGACATCTTAGGAGCCTTATCTTCTGCCTGCTTGGAGTCTGCATCAGTGGAATTCATGACAGCATCACGGAAGGAGATGGCTGGCAGCGGCGCCGAGGTCACCGGCGAGCCTTCCGTCGAACAGAAAGGATCAGGGGGAGACGGTGTAATGGGTTTCGAGAGAATTCTAGATTTCTCCTGTGACATCGCCACTTCGAAATCGCCTTTGAATCGCCAGAGTTCTAAGTCGGTTCTCTTACAATTTTTTGTTATATCTTTATGCTCTAAAGCAATCATGATGTCCCCGATTAAATTTAAGATCCACCAGCACGTACATCAGATCTCCCTCCTCAGTTTCCTCTCTTCGTGCTCTTGCGAGATCCTTTTAATATTTCGACATGCTTTGATACAGAAGTTCGGTACAGTAATGAGATACCGCAGTATCAAAACTTCGTACGATTATCTTACCAAAATTTCATGGCACGGTATCATATCATACTAAAAATTACGTATATCAAAATATATAATATTTTCGGTATCTTTTCAATACGGTAACGATACACAATATTTCTGGTATATTTTCCTAGCCTAAGACTAATCACCACTTTTATTCAGTAAATGAAAATGATTGACTGACCTTAAATTAACTTTGTACACACAATATTTTAGGATTGAGTAATTTCTAATATGAATTTAATATATTTATTACTATAACATTGTACATATAAGACATGTGGATAAATTTTAGATGTAGGAAATATAAGGGTTAGTCAATGAATTATTCAAAAGAGAAATTATAAGATGTAAATTTTATTTATGTGCTTGCACCTTGGTTTCACCTTTATCCAATGAGCAAAATTAGCCATTTCTAAACAGAAATTTAAACAAAATTCATAAAGGCTGCGTTTGGGAGCAGACGCTAGTGTTTAGCATTTAACTTTTAAAATATATACTAAAAATAACATAAAAATCTATATATAGTAAACACTAATTTCAGTAAATGCCAAATTTTAAATTCTAAACTCTGAACGCTCATCTTTTCCAACTTTTAGCTTTCCAAACTCCAGACTCTAAACTCAACGTTAAAATTATATTACCAAACACATTATTCAAAATTATCTCAATTTAAAACTATTTTCACCATCAATTTCAAACTCCATACTCTAAACTTTAAACTAAAGACATTAAACTCTAATTATTTATAAAACATACCTAAAGCATAGCCGTTGGGTGACATTTATACCTCAATTTCACAAACATGGCTTACTTTTGAATTATGATAGTAATGGCTCGTCAAACCAAATCCAATACCATGTGCACTTAATGTTACTTGCAACATTAAATAAAAAGCCAAATCCCTAAAATCCACTTGGGATAATTTCCCATTAATTGACATGTACTATATCAAAATTTCGCATTTAAGCAAAAATTTTGGATTTGAGTTTTTGTGTATGCGATTTTTAATTGGAAAAAAGAACCTTCATGATTAGAGCTGTAAATAGAACAAACAGTTCGTAAACTGAACTCGTTTCAATTCGTGTTCGTTCGTTAACAGCTCGTTCGGTAAGTTAAACGAACCGAGCTCAAACACATAATTTGGTTTGTGTGTTCGTTCGTTAAGTTCGCGAACAGTTCGGAATTCTTTTTTAATGGAATATATATTATAAAAAATAAAAATTTTATCTAGTTTTTCTTTCCATTTTCCATTTTTATTAATTTCACAGTTCTCTCATAAATTATATTACAATATACATTACATTTTCACACCTAATTTAATTCTAAAACAAATAAATTTATTAATAAAATAAATAGTTCGTTAACTGAGCTCGACTAGGCTCGTGTTCGTTCGTTAATAGCTCGTTCGTAAGGTTAAACGAACAGAGCTCAAACATGAAAATTGGCTCGTTAAGATTTTTGGCTCGGTTCCTGTTCGTTCGTTAAGTTTAACGAATAGAGCTCAAACACTTGAAGCTCGGCTCGGTTCAGCTCGTTTACAGCTCTATTCATGATGACTCGAAAACCCCATGCTTAAATATGAAACATTTGCTTAAACTAACAAACCATCTGTATTAATAGTTCTTTAATGCCCATATTTTCAGAATATTATACTTCCTCTGTTTTTTATAATTGCTACGGACCCACCTAGCATATAGTCCGATGCACATTTTAACTTATTAATAACTCAAGTTCGGTACAAGTAAAAATTCTAAAAGTTCGATATTCAAAAACTACACAACGAGACGAATTTAACAATATCTTACTTTGCTATATTTTAACTTGTATAACCATAAAAAAAATTAAGTTAAAGTGTTTGTGTGAACAGTGTCAAACATGTTGTAATTAAAACAAAACCGAGGAAGTAACAATTTTTATTCTCATTGATGACAGCATTTTGCTCCCACAAATCACAATTACACTCAAATAGTTAGCGAATGCCTTGACTTGACTGATGTGGGGTCGCCAGAAGTTCAATTCAACCCATATTTCCTCATCTCTGCATTCAAGCCATAGAGCTATTTTTCTTTTACAGGCATATACTACTATTATCGTGTACAGTAAGTATATATGCAAGAAAATAGGGAAAATGTAATTAATTCATCACAGCTTTCGCCTGTAACAAAAGTACTAATTCTGATTTCTGAAATGGGCTTTCTCCATAGGTTTCACACAAACTATTTCCTCTGGATCAATTTCTTCACAGTCGGGTGTTGCTTCTCCAATTTTACCTCCACAAGCGACACAATCAAAATCGGCCATTCAATCATAGACGGAGCTTTAATCATTTCCGCAGGGCACAAGTTTGCTCTGGGATTCTTCAGCCCTCAGAATTCTAGCCTACGATACGTCGGCATTTGGTACTACAACGACTTCAATCCCGCAAACGAATCCGTCGTATGGGTAGCAAACAGAGAGACTCCAATTTACGGGACAGACGGGATCCTAACCGTCGCCAGAAACGGCGGTTTAGTTCTCAAGAACGCCGATGGGAAGACGGCTTGGTCGAGCAATGTGACGACTCTGTCGAAGAATGCGGTAGCAATTTTAATGGACACAGGGAATCTGGTCCTACAAGACGGGGGGATTGTCCTGTGGCAGAGCTTCGATTATCCTACGGATTCGTGTCTGCCCCAAATGCACGTCCGCTTTGATTTGCACGGCGGGGAGCGGCGACTTTTCACTTCCTGGAGAACAAATACCGATCCTTCACCGGGGAACTACACAATGGGGATTGATCCGCGAGGATCGCCGCAGGTCGTGATCTGGGAAGGGCCGAATCGGCGTTGGAGAAGTGGGTATTGGAATGGAATCACGTTTACGGGGATTCCTGACGTGAAGGCGAGGTATCAAAACGGGTTTAGGTTTGTTAGAGATCAATGCAAAATTAAAAGAAGTGTATTAGTGAGACTAAAAGAATATTCTAGAATATTAGAGAAATTGGGGTGTGTAGAATTATTTATAGAAATGTTTAGAATAATCTAGATTAGTATTATTTAAGAATATTTTTAGAATACTCTAGAACTCTTGCCCACTCTATAAATAGGGGGTGAGGCTCTTCATTTGTAATGAGTAGAGAAGTTGTGAGTGTGGTGAAGAGTGGAGAGTTGAGTGAAGTAGAGAGGTGTGAGTTGAGAGTTGAGGAGTGATAAGGTGTGAGTAGTGAAATCTCTTGTAATTGTGTTTTGTATTTATAAAAGTGTTATCTTTGTTTAAGTCTCTCGGTTAAGCCTTGGTTTGTTAAGTTCTTGGTGCACTTGCATTAGTTATATGGTCGGCCCTGCCGCCTAACTAATATATGGTCGGTTATACCGCCTAATGATATATGGTCGGCCCTGCCGCCTAAGTATCCTTGTGCACTAAGAATTTTAGTCAAAGGATAACCAACATTAAAGCGTTGGTGTTGTGTGAGTGAATTGTTATAGGTCCTCTATAGTGTGTGTGTTTGTGTTGGTATCAGAGCTTATTTTTCCCAACAACTGGTATCAGAGCACCAGGTTCCGAACCGCTAGTGGAGGAAAGCTTCTGTAAGTGTTGGACACTTACATCGACTCGTCAACAGCAAGGGGAGACTCTGCCGGAGCACCGTTTGGAACTGTGAAAGTTGAGTGGTCTGGGACCAAGCCTACGTGACGTTGGACGTCGTTTAAGATGGCAGATCTTGCAAGCACGAGCAGTGGAATCAAGAAGCTCAATAGCCATAACTATGGTTATTGGCAGACTTGCATAGAATCTTACCTTCATGGTCAAGATTTGTGGGAGATCGTCGCCGGTAGCGATACTACTCCTCCACCACAAGAAAATGCTGAAGCCTTGAGAAAATGGAAAATCAAGGCGGGGAAAGCTCTGTTCATATTGAAGACTACAATTGAGGAGGACCTGTTGGAGCACATCCGGGATGTGAAGACACCTAAGGCAGCCTGGGAGACTTTGGAAAAGTTATTCTCAAAGAAGAATGAAGCACGCCTCCAGCTCTTGGAAAATGAGCTCGCGGGAATCTCACAAGGTAACCTCACAATCTCTCAATATTTCACAAAGGTGAAATCTATTTGCCGAGAGATATCTCAACTCGCCCCTGAGGAGAACATAAGTGAGGCAAGGATGAAAAGAATTATCATCCACGGTCTAAGGCCCGAGTATAACGGATTTATAGCCGCCGTGCGAGGATGGCCCACTCAACCATCACTCATAGAGTTGGAGAATTTGCTGGCTAACCAAGAGGCATTAGCTAAGCAAATGAATGGAGTCACCATAAAAGGAGAAGACGAGGCCCTCTTCACTCACAGGAAGAAAGCCATGAATCGGACACAAAATGTGACGAAAGAAAGGTGGACTCATGGAGGCAATGGTCATCCAAATGCAAGAAGTAACACCACAGGGAGAGTTCGGCAAGGAAAAGGATACCACCATCAACAACATGAGGAGAACAATACAAAGAAAAATGGTGAATGCTTCAATTGTGGCAAGAAGGGTCACTTTGCTCGAGACTGTAGATTTCCAAGGAAGCGAACCTTCCAAGGAAACATGGCCACCACAAGAGACGAAACAAAAGAAGTTACTTTGGATGCATCCATCAGTGAGGAAGAATGGGATGCCGAAGCTGGATTTTCAATTGGAATCGATGAGGACGAGATAGAGAAAGACATGGAGGATCAAGCTTTTGCTGCCACTATGAAGACAAAGTTAAACTACAAAGATAATTGGATCGTCGATTCTGGGTGCTCAAATCATATGACCAACGATGAGAAGAAGCTACACGACATGGATGAATATAAAGGAAAGAGAGTCGTGTTGACAGCCAACAATTCAAGGTTGCCTATTTCACATATTGGAAAGACAACAATTCCAAAAGATGGCTCTCACCAGCTCCAGCTCGAGAAGGTCTATCTTGTCCCTGGCCTGAAGAAGAATTTACTATCAGTATCGCAGTTGACAGCAGAGGGGAAATATGTGCTCTTTGGGCCCGAAGATGTGAATGTGTTCCAGAAAATGAAGGTGGTTGGCAATCCAATTATGCAAGGAAGAAAAATAGAGTCAGTCTATGTGCTATCTGCAGAGACAGCATACGTGGACAAGACTCGTAAGAATGAGACGGTTGATCTCTGGCATGAACGTCTTGGGCATGTGAGCTACAACAAGTTGAAGGAGATGATGAAGAAACAAATCGTAAAGGGGCTCCCTCAACTTGATATCATCACAAATACAGTATGTGCCGGATGTCAATTTGGCAAAGCTCATCAATTGCCATTCAAAGAGTCGGAGCATCGTTCCAAGACACCATTGGAGCTCATACACTCAGATGTTTTTGGCCCGGTAAAACAAGCATCAATTGGAGGCATGAAGTATATGGTGACATTCATTGATGACTACTCAAGATATGTGTGGGTGTACTTTATGAAGGAGAAGTCGGAGACCTTTATGAAGTTCAAAGAGTTTAAGGGGAAGATAGAAAGTGAACTCAGTGAGAAAATTCAGTGCCTACGCACGGATAATGGAAGAGAATATTTGTCGACTGAGTTCAATATCTACCTTGAGAAGCACAAGATCAGACGGCAACTCAGCTGCCCTAATACTCCACAACAAAATGGAGTAGCGGAGCGCAAGAATCGTCACCTTGCAGAAACATGTCGAAGCATGCTCCATGCTAAAAACGTTCCAGGAAGATTTTGGGCTGAATGTATGAAGACGGCATCATACGTGATCAACAGGCTTCCACAAGCAAATCTGGGATTTGTTTCTCCGTACGAGAAGCTATGGAGGATTAAACCAACCGTCGGTCATTTCAAGGTATTTGGATGCGTATGCTACGTCTTCGTGCCAGATCACCTACGGAGCAAATTTGATAAGAAGGCCATTCGATGCATTTTTGTCGGCTATGATGACTCAAGAAAAGGATGGAGATGTTGTGATCCAACTACTGGAAAGTGTCATACTTCCAGAAATGTGGTGTTTGATGAAGCTTCCTCGTGGTGGACACCTGAAAAGGTCGAGCTCCCAGAATCCCATGACTTAGAGGAGGATTCAGAAGAAAAAGAAGGAGGTGAAAAGCATACATCGAATATGAGTAAAGAACGAGAAAGACAACCTACCAAAGATAAGAGTCCATGGAAGACCGGTATACATCAACCTACATCCGATGAGTTCTCTCCAAGCCAAAATGAAGAAGGCGAGCATGTACAACAATTGCGAAGGTCGACAAGGCTAAGGCAACCTAATCCAAGGTATGCCAATGCTGCCCTTGTGGATGAATCTACACCTATTGAGCCTTGTAGTTATGAAGAAGCGGCGCAGAGCCAAGAGTGGCAGAAAGCCATAGAAGAGGAAATGAAAGCATTGGAAGAAAATCAAACATGGGACTTAGTTCCCAAACCAAAAGATGTGAAACCAATATCTTGTAAATGGGTGTACAAGGTGAAGACTCGACCAGATGGCTCCATTGAAAGGTATAAGGCTCGACTTGTTGCTCGAGGTTTCTCACAACAATATGGGCTAGATTATGAAGAAACATTTAGCCCGGTGGCAAAGATCACAACAATTCGAGTCCTACTAGCTTTGGCGGCTAGCAAGTCCTGGAAGTTATGGCAGATGGATGTCAAGAATGCCTTCCTACATGGAGAACTTGACAAGAGCATTTATATGGAGCAACCAAGAGGCTTTGAGAGCAAGACCCGCCCTGAGTATGTTTACAAATTGAAGAAGGCACTCTATGGCTTGAAGCAGGCTCCGAGAGCTTGGTACGGAAAGATCGGTGAGTTCTTGATACAAAGTGGTTTTACAGTTGCTCCCTCAGATTCAAGTTTATTTGTGAAAGAAGATCGGGGAAAGCTAGCTATAATATTAGTATATGTCGATGACTTAATCATCACGGGGGATCATGGCGAGGAGATCCAGAGGACAAGGGAAAATCTCTCCATCAGATTTCATATGAAGGAGCTTGGAGAACTCAAACATTTTCTTGGACTCGAAGTAGAGCAGACAAGTGAAGGCTTATTTCTGGGACAACGGAAATATGCACGGGATCTTTTGCAGAAGTATGGAATGCTTAACTGCAAGCCCATCGCAACTCCTATGGACCACAATGAAAAGTTGCGAGCAGATGATGGGAAAAGTTTAGAAGATGTTACCATGTATCGACAGTTAGTCGGGAGCCTTATATATCTCACGCTAAGCCGACCAGACATAGCGTATGCAGTTGGAGTGGCTAGTCGATACATGAGCAAACCAAAGAAGCCTCATCTCGATGCAGTGCGACGTATCTTGAGGTACGTTAAAGGCACCATTGATTTTGGTATTTTATATAAGAAAACAAAGGAATGCCATGTGACAGGATATTGCGATGCCGATTATGCTGGAGACTATGATACGCGACGATCGACAACTGGGTATCTATTTAATCTTGGATCGGGAGCAGTATCATGGTGTAGTAAGAGACAACCCACAGTGTCGTTGTCAAGCACCGAAGCGGAATATCGATCGGCAACATCGGCAACACAGGAAAGCACTTGGTTGAAGCGACTAATGGAAGATCTTCATCAACCAACAAATTATCAAGTAAAGCTTTTCTGTGATAATTTATCAGCCATACGTTTAGCAGAGAATCCAGTCTTCCATGCAAGGACAAAACATATAGAAGTGCACTATCACTATGTTCGCGAAAAAGTGCTAGAAGGAGAGATCGAGATGGTGCCAACAAAAACAGATGAACAAGTTGCAGACATCTTCACGAAGAGTTTAAGTAAATCCAAATTCGTAAAATTCAGAGAAGCACTCGGAATGATCTGCAAATCAACCATGGAAGGAATTTTGCATTGAGGGGGAGTGTTAGAGATCAATGCAAAATTAAAAGAAGTGTATTAGTGAGACTAAAAGAATATTCTAGAATATTAGAGAAATTGGGGTGTGTAGAATTATTTATAGAAATGTTTAGAATAATCTAGATTAGTATTATTTAAGAATATTTTTAGAATACTCTAGAACTCTTGCCCACTCTATAAATAGGGGGTGAGGCTCTTCATTTGTAATGAGTAGAGAAGTTGTGAGTGTGGTGAAGAGTGGAGAGTTGAGTGAAGTAGAGAGGTGTGAGTTGAGAGTTGAGGAGTGATAAGGTGTGAGTAGTGAAATCTCTTGTAATTGTGTTTTGTATTTATAAAAGTGTTATCTTTGTTTAAGTCTCTCGGTTAAGCCTTGGTTTGTTAAGTTCTTGGTGCACTTGCATTAGTTATATGGTCGGCCCTGCCGCCTAACTAATATATGGTCGGTTATACCGCCTAATGATATATGGTCGGCCCTGCCGCCTAAGTATCCTTGTGCACTAAGAATTTTAGTCAAAGGATAACCAACATTAAAGCGTTGGTGTTGTGTGAGTGAATTGTTATAGGTCCTCTATAGTGTGTGTGTTTGTGTTGGTATCAGAGCTTATTTTTCCCAACAAGGTTCATTAGTGAGAATTACACGAGGGTGTTCTTCGTGTACGTTCCATATGATCGTTCAGTTTTGGTTAAGTTCAGGCTGAGTCCGGAGGGAGTCGGGCTGGACCAACAGTGGGTTGAGGAACACAAAGCGTGGAGCGTTGCAATAGCGCACCCCGTTGACGAATGCGATAGGTATGGTTACTGTGGACCTTTTGGGATATGTAATCAGATGAACACGACGAGGTGTGAATGTCTCAAGGGATTTGTGCCTTCCGACAGTGGTCTGTGGAGAAGAGGGAAGTGGACGGGTGGATGCATTAGGAGGACGGAATTGCAGTGCCAAAAGGGGGGCGAGAAAAGGGATCGGTTTAAGCGGATGAATCATGTCAAGTTGCCTGACTACGTGGATTATGTTGGATCGGAAAATGGGGCCGAGTGTCGGAAGAAATGCCTGCAGAACTGTTCTTGCACTGCTTATGCTTTTGTCAGTGGAATCAACTGTATGATTTGGACAAGGGAATTGGTTGATCTTCAGAAATTTGGGGACGGTGGGAAGACTGTCTACATTCGTCTAGCACATTCAGAATTCAGTATGGAAAATCGATTTGGTTTGATTTTTTAACCCGCATTGGATCTTATACTATGTTGCTAACATGTGACTGAACTTGATTTGCTCTAGATTCTGCAAGGAATAATGTATCGAAGATTGTTTCCTTAACAGTAGCGGCGTTTGCAACTCTCTTGGCTTTGGTTTCGATTTGGTTGCTTGTGAAGCGTAGAAGGAATCGCCAAGGTGGAGTTTTAACTAGTAAAATTATGAAATTCAATTGTGTTATACTGCAGAGGATTCTTGCAGATATGAATATGATCAAATTCGGCTGGTATTTGGTCCAGGTAGAGGTGGAAGACGACTTGGTGACATGCTTGGCTTCGAAGAACAGCCAGAAACTGGATCCGACCTCACAGTGTTCGACTTGAAGGATGTGTCTCAAGCCACTGAAAATTTCTCGGAAGAGAATAAACTGGGGCGAGGAGGATTTGGACAAGTCTACAAGGTTAAAGTTTTCAAGATTAATGTTATGAATGTGCACCAGTTTTAATTTGTTTTCGCATAACACCAGACTTATTTTTTGTTGATATCACATATTTCGTCATTCAGGGTACACTGCCGGAGGGACAACAAATCGCGGTTAAGAGGCTGTCAAGAAGGTCGAGCCAGGGCTCAGAGGAGTTCAAGAATGAAATCACACTAATTGCTAAACTACAGCACAGGAATCTTGTTAAACTTTTTGGCTGTTGCATTCATAGGGAGGAAAGAATGCTACTTTACGAGTATATGCCCAACAAGAGCCTTGATTTCTACATTTTCGGTTAGTTCTTCTGCTTTTCTCTATTTTTCTGTAAATCCATTTTGAACATTGGGAGATGAACAATGAATGTTATTATCACATTTATCATATAGATGTGGAAAGACGATCCCAGCTGGAGTGGAGGACGCGATTTAATATAATCGAAGGGATTGCAAGAGGGCTTTTGTATCTGCACCGCGACTCAAGGCTAAGGATAATACACAGGGATCTAAAAGCCAGCAACATATTGTTGGATGAAGAGATGAACCCAAAAATCTCCGACTTTGGCATGGCTAGAATTTTCAGAGGGAACCAAGACGAGGATAATACGATGAGGGTCGTAGGAACATAGTAAGTCTACAAAACACTCCATTAATATCAATAATTACCAAAAAAAAATAAAATATTACTCTTTATTGTTGTAACCTAATAAAATGAAAAAACTAAAATGTATGTTCCATAGTGGCTATATGGCGCCTGAGTATGCTATGGAAGGGTTGTTCTCCATCAAATCCGACGTCTACAGCTTTGGAGTATTGCTGCTGGAGATCGTAACGGGGCAAAGGAACACCAGCTTTCGGTCCGAAGAGCACTCGAGCCTCATTGGATATGTGAGAATTGAATCCTCGTTGTTTGTGTAATTTGCAAGAACCTTGAATAGAATACTTTAACTGTCGTCGTCTAAATGGATGGTTGTTTGTTATACTATTATGGTAGGCATGGGATCTTTGGGAGAGGGAAAGGGCAATAGAGCTGCTTGATCCTTCAATAACGGGGGAAGCAGAGGAAGAGCAAGTGACGAGATGTGTACAACTGGGGCTGCTATGTGTGCAAGACATGGCCGGTGAGAGGCCGAATATGCAGGCTGTGGTGCTGATGCTGGAGTGCCAGATTGCCACATTGCCTATGCCCAGACGGCCAACTTTTACGTCCTTGAGACATGCCGACGGGGATGACATGTCTGGTGAAATTGAAATTGTAAATGTATCATCCCCCAAGGATGTCTCAATCACTGAGATTATCGGTAGATAGAATTTTCTAGTGTCAAAGGCCCAATGATGTGTTGTACTACTACAGTACTACATGCAGTATTTTATTCTTGCATATAGCAGTAATTATGATCATTTAGGCCGTCGTCTCCCGATCTTAATTCGGTCTAATTTGGTAGATTCCAGACTATATATATATAGCCCAAAGAACTTTGAATTTATTTTCACCGGAAGAAGATTATATATAACCCCTGTTTGGTTTGGACTTTGGATAACCTACTCTTAAAATTCACTTTTGTGTTTGAATAATAAGCATATTTTTAACAATAATGTTAACTCTATTTAAACAGTATATAGCAGTTTAGGATTTAAGAAAATAAAGTTTTAACTCATGTACATGATTTTTGTATTTTTAAAAATAACTTCATTTAAAAAAAAAAAAAACAGAGGATGTATTTTTTAAGCAAATGTCAAAAACATTTAAACAAAACTCATGAAATCGGAGCTGAATATAATTGATAGGATTAACTTTATTTAAAGCTAAATCTTCAACCTTTCAAACTTGTCGTCTGATATTTGAATTCTTCATTAACAATTTGTTAATAGAGGAAATGAATTTTTTAGGCCATTACAAGGCACCATTTCCACATTTGGGCCATTATGAAATCAATTTCCAATTTTAGGCCATTAGAAACCATCTTTGACCAAATTAAGGCCATTTTGACTATTTTGACTTTTTCAAACTTCAATTAACCCTACCAACTTTTACTTTATTCCATTTTGACCCCAGATTTTAGTTTCTTCATTATCATTAGTCCAATATCAGCCCATCATGCTTCCGATAATTAAATTAAGCACTAAACTTCATACCTTGGCTTTGACCGCCTTGCTGCCGGGTTTTCTAAGCTCCGGGATTTTACGGACTTCCTCCAACCACGCAGCCGCGACCGATGGTTCACCGATTCTTGGCTCCTTCAGCAACAAACAGCACAGTCCTATTTCGTTTCCTACCTTAGGACGTATCAAGATATGAATAAAGGGTTTTAATTATATTATCGGGATATTTGGAAGCCTGGATTTTACTGAAGAAATATTAAAAATATTATTTAAACATAATTTCCCCTAACGGAGAAGACAGACACTTAGTTCCTCATGGAGGATACAAGACTCTTGGGGGAATACCCCATACTTTTACAGACTCGAAAGGAAATATGCAGAAAGAAATATTACAAATACTTTGAAGAGTTGGGAGGAATTTTCGATGCCTTCCATCTGCTTCAAACTCCTTTATTTATAGGCGCCCGCGGACTTCAGCCCCGGATTCCAATCTTCCTCTAAATCCTTGTGACGTCACTGCGTTCGTCACTTGGCCTTAATTTCCACCGGCTACATTATTGTCCTTTTTTGAATTATTGCGTTAGGTGGCTTTTGTCAACTTTCCACCTTCTCTTGTCGGCCACTTTCTGCCAGCTACTCTGCCCTTCTTTGTCGGCTTTTAATTATGAGTGTTGCCGACACCTCTCTTTCTTTTACATCCAGCTAATCTTACTTTGGCTTGTGAAAGTTTTTTGGATGTTTCTTCCCTTTGTCCTGTTCGGGTCCGGATTTTTTCTGGGTTACCCGGATCTTTGTACCGAATAGGGGTTTCTCCTGTTCTGCACAATATGGGCATATGTGGTTATCCCATTGGCCAACATGCATCATGTTGCATGCCTTTTTTCTGGTAGACTCGGTTGCTGGCAACTTGTTTTCCCAGATGAGTAACCTCTTCTTTTCGAATGAGGTTTCCGCAAACTCTGTGCTTTTCCCTGTTAAAAAATTAACCAGGAACGATCCATTTAAATTGTTTGAGAATATTTTAAACGGATATTTAACCTTTTCCATCTCGGTGAGACAGACCCAGAATCCCCATGCTCGTCGGGTGGAGATTTCATCTTCGCTGATTGAAGATACCAATGGTGCCTTCTCATCCATAGACTTAACTCTGTTGAAGGCAATCATATCAGGTCTCTGTAATTTAATAAATTGAAAGACCGGATAAGAACCTTTTCCGACTATTTCTGGTGCCGCTGAAATGAACTTAAGCTCCAGAATATCTCCTCTTTGCAGGTGCGGGTTGTTCTGCCATGATTCGTGCACCGCACTACTTATCCATCCCGGAAGTTTTTCGATTTCCGGAAACCCTGGTGATGTAGTATGAACAGATGCTAATGCTCCAAAGTCATACCACTTTCGAACCTCTTCTGGTTTCGATCCTTCGAGCATCCATACCCTGTTGTATCTCCCGGATGTCTCGATTACTGTTTTGCTAGGGTTAATTCCCTTTTTGGAAACCAATTGTTCCCATTTTCCTTGGTAGTCCAGCCAGGCAGTAGATAGGACCTTCTCGTCTGAATTAACCTTAGAGGTGCCTGTCATTGGCCTAAGGTTAATTTCTTCCTCTTTCACCCCAGAGGCAGTGGGTTGACTTGAGCTTTCGGAAATGTGACTTTCCTCTTGCTCAACATTTTTGTCGGTATCCGACAATGGTTCCTTTGAAGCAGTGCTTGAATCTGCTTCTTCATATGTGACCACTTTAGCTTTTTGGGCACATTTCTCTTTGTTTACCAGGGAAGCTGACGCTTTCCTGATTGGCTCTAATACTGTTTCCCATAGTGCTGTCATTGCTATATGGGAGGTTCGTATATTGTTGCGGACCATGTCCACATCGCTCTGTTGTATTTGGCCAGCTGCTCGTGCATTGATCTCGAGCTGTCCAGAATGCTTCGATAGCTCTTCTAGGTTTTCTCTGAGGTGCCTGAATCTCGTAATGATGGAATCAGCTTCAAATGCTTCCATCTCTCGTTAGGAAATCTGCAAGAACATTTTCATGAGATTTTATAACATCAATATCATAAGTATAATATTGACATTCAGCTTGCCATCTGATAATACGAGCTTTTTCAATTTTTGATTCAAGTTTATTTTTTAAAAAAGCCCTAACATTAGTATTATCAACTTTTAATACAAATTTCTTTGCAAGTAAGAATAAAGGCCATTTTTTAAATGTTTTCCATACTGCAAAGAATTCCTTTTCGTTAATATGCCAAAGTTTGGCTTGTTGTTCAGTGAACAACCCTCATGTGTATCTACAAGGTTCTTGACCCGTAGTTGTTTTTCTCATGAGCACTCCTGCCCATCGAAAATCATTGGCGTCTGTGTAGACTACCAGCTCATCCTCATCCTGAGGTATCGCGAGTTTTGGCAAGCTATTGCAGACTTGCTTTAGTTCACGAATTCTCTTGATATGGATTTCTTCCCATTTCCATCTAGAGCTTTCAGTCTCTTTCAGGAGTGATCTAAAATCCTTTCTATATTTTGCAAGGTCTTTAATAAACATACCCGCAAAATTTACAACTCCTAAGAAACTCTGTAGTTGTTTCTTGTCTTTTAATATATCAGGAAAATTGCGGATTTTCTCCACAATGTGTTCCTGTAACTCTATTCCTGCTTCATCAATTTGAACTCCTAAGAATTCAATTTTGTTAGCAGCGATAGTGGCCTTTTTCTCAGAGAGAACTAGACCTTCCCTGTGACATGCATCAGAAAATATTTCAAGATGTTTAATATGCTCTTTAATATTTCGAGATGCAATCAGAATGTCATCTATGTAGACGAACATAAACTCTAGATAATCCTTAAATAGATTATCCATCTTTCTTTGGAATATCTGAGGGGCATTAGAAAGCCCCATTGGCATAACATTCCAAATATATTGCCCTTGTGGGGTGGAGAATGCTGTGAATTTCTTCGACTCATTCTCCATCTTAATCTGATAGAAACCAGATTTGCAATCAAATTTAGAAAACACTTTAGCACCTTTGATGCAATCAATTAAGTGTTCTCTACTCGGAATGTAATAACCATCAAACTGTATTATTTTGTTAATACCTTGATAGTTTATTACCAACCTGGGTTTACCTCTCTTTATTTCACCGTGGTTTCTTACCAAGAATCCAGGGCTACTATAGGCTGAGACTCCAGGCTCGATGAGTTTAAGATCAATATGCTCCTTGATAATTTGCTGCATATATTTCTTATCCTGCATATTCATTAAGATGGGTTTGTATCGAACATACTCATATTTATATTGTTCTTTTACCTGTAGAGTAGCTTCGATCTTGTTTTTATCCCACCATGCCAGAGGATCCTCGTTAAAGTTTCTCTGGATAAGTCTTTTGACATTTTCGAGGGACAATTTAGTTTCCCCATCAATGTCTAGTGAAGTTATATTTAATGACTTCATTTCCTGCATTGCTTCTTTGAGGTTTATAATTTCCTCAATAGAAGCTTCATCAAATCCTTGCTGTCTAAAAGACAACAAGGCCTTACCAAACTTTCTTTTATCCTGCATTTTTGGATGGGTTAGTTTGGCATCATTATCACCACGTTTGCTGCGAAATAATATAGGCATTAACCTGTTGAATGCTTTTTCCCTGCGCAACACCTGTATCTCATTTCCACAACTTGTGGTAAATATTAACAAATTTCTTTTGTTATCTTGAACATATTTTGTAAAGGATTGTATAAAATTGTTCCCTAACAAAATATCCGCTCCTGTGTCATGAAAGTAAATAGGAGGCGTTTTTACCTTATACCAAGGTGTACCAAATGCTCCTCCAATCATGATATTCGCTTGTCGAATACCCTTATTTAGTACTAAGATTTTTTGGGAAAAATATCTTCCTGCAATAATGGGTAATGATTCCATAGCTTCGCTAGGGAAAACTCCTGGTTTTGCCGTGCAAATACCTGATCCTGAATCAATATAAGCTGCGAAATATTCTGACTTATATTCTTCATATATTATCCCTACTGAGATATAAATGGAGAATGGACTTGTCATTTAATTCTGATGGTGTGACCCTTCAGATTAAATTCTATACCATTATCCTTTCTTACCCATGGTTTATGATTTTCGAGAAAACTTAATCTTAAAATCATAACCCCATTGTCTTTTCCGGCGGTGCCTAAGACTCTGATCTCGTGTCCTGCAATTTCAATTGTTCCTTCATAGGTTCCAATTGATGGCTGCTGCAAGTAGTATAAGTCATCACATGGAAAACGGTTAATCTTTTCAGTGATGTCGAATATTACTCGTATTTCTTTCCATCCTTCAGGGCATTTTATCTTTATATTATCTACCCCAATGGATTGAGGAGTTAGATCTTTGATGAACTCCTTCCCGTTATATGCCATAATTCTGTCTTCCGAAAAAGACATACGACTTGCGTACTCAATTCTAGCACTTGTTGATCTGTCTAGAATTGGATGATCTCTTATTTGGATGTCTACTCCTCCTAACCTTGGAATCTGGGTAGGATTTGGAGTCATGACTTTAGCAAATTCCTTGAAAATTCTAGGAATTTCTATATATTCTTTCCTGAGAAATAAGTCAGAATGATGACTATTGGAAAGTGCATAAGAGATTCTATAAGTTATAGAATATGGCCTGTTCCCTTCATTCATCAGATCTTTTCTTTTAAAATCCTGATGAAGGGTTAGAACTCTACTAAAATCTTGGTCAGCTAAGTTATAGGAAATTCTGGGATGTATGTCAAACATTAACTTCCCAGCATATAAATTTCCTACCATAGTTCCAAGAAGACCATCTCTAAGGTTATTGATTCTTCTATCAGTGACTGATAGATGCAATTCAGAATCAATGCCTTCTTTAAAGGTTGCCTTAATTACTACTTCAATGGCTCCTATGTGGATCCATTTCATAGTAATGGCGATTTCCTCCTTCATTCTGCTTAATTCCTCAAGAATTTCTTCTTTAGGAATTAATTGCATATCCATAACATTACAAGTAAGTTCCATAGGAATTGCAAACTCACCTGTACTTACCTTGTAGATGATGTTATGTCTTCTCTGGTTGAGTCCCATCTGGTTAAGAACTCGTCCAATCCCGCCAATTCTGAATCCGTCATATGGGCTGAGGTTGGAATCTTGTCGCATTATTCTTTCCATGGTTCGATTCGAGATCGTCATCCTTGAAAAGAATCCAGACAGGTTTTCAGTGGTCCGAATCCTGTCTTCTTCAGTCAGACTCGGTTGAAGATCCATCTGAATATGAGTCCGAGTCACTTCTTAATTCTTCCTCGTAGATGCTTTCATCCGAGGGGATGTCCTCAAACTGATAGACTGGTACCAGCTTTCCATGGTAGACTGCTTCCACGATATCCTCCGTGGCTTCGTACATTCGTACCTCACGATTCTGAGGGCAATCGGGTGAGATATGACCTCTGGCTCCACACTTCCAACAGTTGCAGTCCTTGAAACTTTCGTTGGCTCGGGTATGGGCTCGTCTGAATGTTCTCTTGGACGTCGTTCTCCCCGTGCTCCTTGCTGCTGAGCTAGTTGAACCTTGGGATGAACTCTTCGTCGTTCCCGTTCTTTGTCCAGTTTTGTATGATCTGGCCTTGCTCTTGGACCACCATGCTCTTCTTCTTCGGAATGGAGGCCTTCTGAAACTCCTACTGTATGAGCCCCGACTCTTCTTCTTTTTCCTCTTTTCTCCTGATTCTCCTATAATTGTTGGAAAATCGTTATTTTCACAGCAAAGAGGAGTTCTTTTTATTTTACCTCTTAGTCTCTTAATGTTCTTTTGGGCTGCTGCCTGTTGACACCATTCTCTGAGCTTATCCTTTAAGAAGGACATTCTTCGAGCTATTGAGTCCACTGTACCAGGGGGTACTGTGTACGATTGGATCAACATTTCTCTCCATGGGCTGCAGATCTTTGCAAAGAACATGGGACATGCTACTTCAGCTGTCATTTCACTCCGAAAATAGTATTTACGAAACCAGTAGATATATTCGTCTACTGCGCAAATACTTCTTAACTCCATACCCAACAGTGCTTGGGTATAGACTTTGATTTTTTCTGTTCTCTGTTCTTCAAAATAACCATCTCCTACAAAATGGGTTTTAAATAAGAGGCCAAACCTTTCGCAGATTGTGCTTTTGGATTCTCCTTCGAGTATTTGCTCCTTTAAAGCAGCCGTGGAGTTTTTCCAGCCCAGCTTTGCCGATCCTTCGAGACTCAGCTCTATTAATCTGACAAAGTTTTCTTTATCGAGTTCCAGGGTGGTTGCTGCAATCTTCATTGAAGCTACCCATTCATCGATCAGGTCTTCGATGTTTCGGAAGTCGATAACGTCGAGGTTTAGTGTTATGCCATATGGATTTAATGGTTGTAACATCGTCTTGGCCCACGGTGTGGATTCTGGTGCTCTACTTGGGTTCCGTCCTGGGTTTCGTCTTGCATTAAGATGCACCTCAGGATACCTGTTCATGTAGAAGTCTGTACTTTCTCTCATTGGAACATCAGGCGGTCCATCGTGGGTCACGTTGGATCCTGATCCTTCCGCATAACCCAATTGAAGGACTTCATTGGGTTTTACATTAACCAGATCCATAATCCCAAGTTGAGAAAATGATTCTGCTAATTCTTGTAGATCTGATAGATCTGCCCTGGAAACACTCATTCGACTGTTTTCAGGAGATCGATCATAAGCTCTTCTTGTGATTTCTGCTTTGGAACCATAGTTGCTTTACCCTTTTGATGTAAAGCTTGTACTGGTCCGAATGCATCTTTAATATTGGCTTGGTTATTCTTGGAAGATCCAGGAATATCCTTCTGCCTTTTCTTGATATCCGAAATGTCAAATTTCAGATTCAAAATTTCTTTCTTTAGATCTTGAAATACTTTCAAGATCTCATCTGTTGTCTGATTCAAGTTATCTATTTTCCCAGGTATAATTAATACCCGGTTACCAAAATCTTGAATCGTCTTTTGGATTTCTCTTAAGTCTTTTGATAACTTAGAGCTATCCGGATCAATTTCTTTCCAGTCCGTTCCTCTCATTTTTAGGAAAGAAACTGATTTTGATAATATCTTGTCCATGGGACAAGTTCAAGAAATTCCTTTGGAATTTTCTATTTTTTATTTCCAAAATTTGGAAATAACTTGTGGGTTTCAAATTAATTGAATCCATTAAATAATTAAATCTTCTCCATTAAGAAATAAAATATTATAAATAATATAATTAATATGTTCTTCAATAAAACCTAGGCTCTGATACCAATTTTCAAGCGCATTGGGTGTCATTTATATAGTGAAAACTTAAGTATATTGACAAATGACTAAAGTAAATAAAGTCAAACTTTCTTGGGGTTTTAATGAAAGAAAGGAAAAGTTGTTGGGAATTAATTAATTTTCAAATTGGTCCTTATGGCTTAATTTCATTCAACATGTGTTTGTAATGGCCTAATTCTGGAAATTCAACTTATAATGGCCTAAAAGTGGAATAGCCTCCTTGTAATGGCCCTTTTTATTACTTTCCCCTTTGTTAATATATACTGTACTGTATATAACCAAGGGATTGGTTGCGGTGCAATCAACAAGATCCGCAGCACATCAAGACACTAATCTCAACCGTTCATTTAAAATCCAACAGTTCAAAATATAAAAGGGTAAAATTGTCTAAAAAATATATAACGGTCAAGTCGCTGAAATACGTAGGTTGTTATAGCTGAAAACATTGTCGCATGTCGCTGAAATACACATAGTCCGTCACTGAAATACACACACCACGTCGCTGAAATACATACAGCTTGTCGCTGAAATTCGTTAAACCAAAGAATTGAAGTTTCAGCGTTTATGAAGTCGCTGAAATGAACATTATCAAGTCGCTGAAAAATACTATTATGTCGCTGAAATATACTATATTGTGTCACTGAAATATACTACACTTCGTCGCTGAAAACATACAGAAGCCGCACTGACAACATTATGTCCTCGCTGAAATATTAACAAATCGCTGAAATGTATACAAATTATCGCTGAAATGTACTAAGTATATTTTGGAGTAATATGACAAAATTACATTTTTACCCTTTAAATTAATCTCAACCGTCGATTCACAAAGTGAATCAACGGCTATGGGAGGCCGCAGTACATCAAGACAAATGTCTTGATTGCACCCTAACTTCTCCCTGTAACCAATTGGTATAATCTAATACAATACTTATAGAATTGTTAACTAATACAGTACTATAGTCTTTGGAAGATGATACCTCCTTGTTTAAATAACCAACTTTTTTGTCTCTATAAAAATAATAATAAAAAAAATACCACTCTCCGTATAAGAAATGTAATTAATAAGTAAGAACTTGTTTTTTGTACAACAAGATCAATAAGTTAATACTTGGATCAATATAGGGGTGAGCATAATACGGTCCGGACCGTAAATCAAACCAGATCAAACTGTATTTTTACGATTTGGTTTGGTTTACGGCTTAAAAAAAATCATGGTTTGGTTTAATGTTTTATAAACCATAAATCGTATGGTTCCAAAAAAAAATTACGATTTTTAAACTGTAAACCGTATATATTGATATATAATATTTAATATATTTTAAATGTGCATTACTTTATATATTTATAATTTTTAAATTAATAAATAAATCCAATCCAAATACACGATGACTAATTAAATTTAAAACAAAGCTCAACTTTAAAGTTTAGAAGTTCATGACTTAAAAAATTTCAATTCCAATTCCCAACTCTAAATGTTATTTACATTTGAGACTTCTGAGTTACGAATCTGAATTGCAACTTGTGAATTGTATTTATTAAATATTTAAAGACATATATGTATCTTACTTGGTTGTGTCTCATTCTATATTTATTTGCAAAAATTAAAATATATCTTATGCTGCAAACCGTGGTCCAAACTGACACACCTGTCCTAAGTCCAAAGTGAATTACTACTCCCTCCGTTCCTTATTAGATGACGTTTTAGCAAAAATCACGCATACCAAGGAATGTCATTATTATTGGTTAATTTTCCACTTTTACCCCTACTTTAGAAAAAAATAAAATTAAAGTGGTGAGATATTGCACAATATTCTAGGAGTAATATTTATGAAAAGATAAGAGTAATATTGAAAAAGTATAATATAAATATGTAAAATAATAACTATTTTGGAAACGCTCTTTAGTTTATAAAAAGACAAAAAAAAAAAAAAGTAACGGACGAGTATAATTTAATTGCCAGGGGCATGATATAATCATAAAAATGTGTGTGTACCAATTGGATCGGATCATACATGATGCAACAGCAACACACATTAATAGCATAGAAAAAAAAAAGGGGCATAAAATAAACGTGTGGAATTCATGTATGTCTGAAAATTAAAGGAACACGCACGCAATGTCACCTACTACTATTTTGCATCTCCAAAATTTGGAGGAAGGCTAGTGGCCGGAGACAGTGACCTTCCATATCTGCCATTAGATTGTAGATGTGGCCTCCCCTGAGATAGAGACCAGGAAAGTGTCTGAACGCTTGTTGCGGCCCATCTGAACCCAAAAAGGAAACCAACTACCGTGATAAGTTAGTAGTCATTATCTTGTTTAACCCAGCCGCGGTCAAACTTAGGTTTTTCATCATTTTCTATTGTCAATTCAATCGTGTTTTTAACACCTAGGTATTAATTAATACTCCCGCTGTGGATGTCATGTTTGATTTCTACACATAATCCAATACACTTTTCTAATCGTTAATAACTCAAAATATATACAAGTAAAAATTATATAAAATATATATTCTAAAACTATACGATTAGACGAATCTAACAAGACCGAACTTGATTATTTTTTCAAATATATACTTACAATAATATAGAGTCAAAGTTGAACAATTAACAATATCAAAAAGTCAAACAAGATGTCTCATGGGCCACTCTACCTATAACCAATTGGTCTTGGGTTGAAGCCCTAGATCCATCTTATTTCTAATATGGTATCAAAGTCATGGTGTTTGGGTTGAGTATATATGATCCTGAATTTGAGATTTTATTTCAAGATAAATATCATCTCGAGGGAAGAGTGTTGGGTATCTCATATCGATTATAATGGTTCCCCTTTACTACCTTATATGGTTGGGAGCAATTCTATCTATTACCAATTGATTTTAGGTGTGGGACGGAGGGAGTGATTGATTAATTAAAAGTTAAACCCGCCCATTGCATTGCTTCTTGTGGATTTTGGATTAATGGGATCTGACTGGATACGCACGCACATGTTGGTATTTGGTAATGCCAAAAATTAAAGCGTATGGTAAAACCTTGTGATAAATCACTAATCATTAACCGCGGTCGCTTTCCTCGGATCTAATTATTCACTCATTTGCAAAGGCGAAATATAGAAAATACTCCAAACGCAAAATACATTTTCCCCCATTGTACAGTAACTCAAACTCAAATTTGAGTTTGTACTGTTCATCACACCAATACTATTACAATACTGTTTTTTTGATTTTGAAGACTTGAAAAGAAAATATTCTATAAAATATTCTTTTGTATTTGAGTTTAGTATTTTCGATTGGAGATGGAATATTGTTTGATGTGATATTTACAGTATTTTGGATTTAAGTTTGGTGTTTCGGTTGGAAATGATCTAAAAAATTTGCATTAATTAGCCCTAGAGAAGTGATTAATTTGTTTCTGAACTTGGGTATTTTTTATGCCACAGAATCTATAAATAATCTTATTTAAGCACTTAGATTCACGTTACCATTTTAAGTTTTTAACTAATTGTTAGACGTATAGTAAGTGAAATTGAAACAAAAGTTAAAAAGAAATAAGGGCAACAAATAAGAAAAATATTTAATTTACGATCTTACAGTCGCTAAACATGTACATGTGCTATTTTTTTAATTTTTTTTTATATGACTAAAATTATTTAGAAATGCAGTTTTAGAATATTTAATATTTTTATTACATATATGAATTAAATTTAAGTGGATTGATGACTTAGCCTAGCTAGTGGTCAAGTCCTGACTTCCAACCTTTAAGTTGGGTATAATTTTCCGCCCCTCTTATCTCTTTTTTGTTCCTTTATAATTTATCTGACATGGACTTCCACGATCCTTTTACTAATTGTATAGATTAATCTATAAAATAATAATAATAATAATAATAATAATAATAATAATAATAATAATAATAATAATAATAATAATAGGGTTGAGTCGGTTAATCACTCCCCATAAACAATTCACACAAAGCTATTCATACTCTATATCCCAACAATTACAATATTGTTTTTTCCAATTTTTGTGACAATAATGATAATATATACTTCCTCCGATCCGTTTAGAGAAGATAGCTACTTTTGTAAAAATAACATTTTCATACAAACACTTTGAAGTTTTATCATAGTTATACAAGTTAAAATATAGCAAAGTGAGATCTTATTAGATTCGTATCGCCTTGTAGTTTCTACATATCGAATTTTTAGAATTTTTACTTGTACCGAATTTGAATTATTAATAGTTTAACTGCGTGGGTCCGTAGCAAAATAAAATAAAATTGAGGAAGTATATATATATTTCATTTTGGATTTGTGACTTTGTTTAATATTCTTTTGTACCAACCCAAGTCTCAAGTGGATGTATAATTTTTTTATTAACAACATATTTCTATATTCTATAACAAAATCAAGTAAAATTAAATACTAGTAGTAGTATATAATTGGATTAGCAAATAATGCAACTATGCAAGTGGAAGCGTTGACAAGTAGCCTTGCATCGCTCGGAGACCCTAAATATGCACCCGGCGGGATGATGACTTAGCCCAAATAGTTAAATTCTTTAATTTCCAATGAAATGTTGGAGGTTCGATTCCCACTGTCTTCATATCCCTTCTCTTTATTTCCTTTGTAATTCTTTATAATTATATGAGATGAGCTCTCACCACCCTTCCTAGGCCTTGAATGTCTCGTCCAGAAGAAAAATAAAAAATATGCACCCGGTGGAATACTACACGAAGAGAGGGTCAACGAATTGGGGGAGCCGTAAATGGTTTACTTTTCCATGCCTGAAATCATTGTACTACATTGATGCTTCCACCAATCATCTTCCTGTCAATTTATATGTTCGGTTTTTCTAGGGAAAAAACACTGAAAGACGGCCGCTGTACATTCCTAGTTCCTAGTCTTCTAAATTCATTCAATCCTGCCACCAACAATAACCTAATTTCAAAGACCCTGTTTTTATTTCTTGGTGGGTTTTCGCCAAAATTTAAAATTCGCGATCTTGTACAGTCTGTGGGTGAATTGGACAGGATTTGGTCGGGTAGTGGGGACTGATTGTTGACCGTCAATCAAGAGCAAAAATCAAAGACGTTCGCTTCGATCTACTCCTGTCTACAATTTAAAACCTTTACGGATTGATTATTCGAACCGGCAGTCGTCTCATCGGTGGTTCCGAAAATGGGCTCTCTTTTTGGGCTCCTCTGGTATTACTTGATAACCTTCTACTGCTTCTCCGTTCCTTACAGTGTTGCGGTCGACTTTATTTCGGCAGGCCAGTCGGTAAGAGATGGAGAAACCCTCATTTCTGCCGGGCAGAAGTTCGCGCTGGGATTCTTCAGTCCGCCGAATTCAGATTCCCGTTACGTCGGGATATGGTACAATGGAATTGAGAACGAATCGGCTGTGTGGGTAGCTAATCGAGACAGGCCAATCCAAGGAACCGGCGGAGTTCTCACTATTGGTTTAAACGGTACTTTAGTAGCCCTAAACGGAAATGGCGACCTTGTCTGGACAAGCGGGAATGAAACAGTTCTATCTTCGGGTAATTCGACCGCAGTTCTTACAGACACGGGAAATTTCATCTTAAATTCGGGCGAAATTCCAAACAGGGTGTTGTGGCAGAGTTTCAATAATCCAACGGACACATATTTGCCGGACATGAGAATCCATTTCAGTAACGAGGAGAGGCGATTCTTCACATCATGGAGAAGCGCCAGTGATCCGTCGCCGGGGGACTATTCAATGGGCGTCGATCCCCGCGGAGCGCCACAGATAGTTATATGGAATGGGGCGAGGCGTCGCTGGAGGAGCGGGCATTGGAATGGGCGGGAGTTCACAGGCGTGCCGGGAGTCAGGGCGGTGTACTTGTATGGATTCAGAGTCTTACATGAGCCGGATGGGAGATTATACTTTGTGTATACGCTGTCCAATGCGTCGGACGTAATAAAGTTCAGTCTGACCTGGGAGGGGATAGAGAGGGAGGAGAGGTGGAACGTGGAACAAAACGAATGGAACGAGATACAATCGCATCCGGTCCTTGAATGCGATGGCTACAACTATTGTGGTGCGTTTGGGAAATGTAATCAGATGGAAAAGAATGGATGCAGTTGTGTGGAAGGGTTTGTACCGGCGGATGAAGAAGGGTGGCGCAGAGGTGAATGGTCTGGCGGGTGCACTAGGAGGACGCGGCTGCAATGTGAGAGTGGGGGGAGGGATGATTTCGCGCAGATTGGGAATGTGAAGTTGCCTGACAACGTCGATTATGTGGGATCACAAGACAATGAGACGGTTTGTGTGGACATGTGCCTGCAGAATTGCTCGTGTACTGCTTATGCTTTTGTGAATGGAATCGGGTGTCTGATCTGGAACCACGAATTAGTTGATATTCAGCAGTTTGTCGAGGGAGGGAGCTCGTTGTTCCTTCGTCTTGCACCTTCTGAACTCGGTGAGATTGTTGATTAGTTCATTTCATTTGCTTTTAAGCACAATTGACTGATTGGAAATAAAAAGTTAAACTTAGGCTTATCTGATTATTAGTTGTGTGTTGTTTTAGCTGGCGGAAAGAATCATACGGCCAAAATTGTTGCCATAATTATAGCTGCAGTTTTCGGGACATTCCTTGTTGTTGCCTCGGTTTGGTTCTTCTTCAGGCGAAAAAGAAAATCGCCAGGTAAGGTTCTGTTAGTTTCCATTGATTTATGCAGGAATGTGAAGGTTCATTGCTTTGCAGATGTTAATGTTCTGTTTCACTGCAGTGATTTTAAGCATAAGTTCAATGCCTAGAAGAGTAGATTCGAGTGGTGAAATTTCCAGAGAGTTTATACCTTGTGATCAGCTTGCAATGGAAGGGCAGCACGCTACCGGATCTGAACTCTCTATGTTCAGCTTCAACTATGTGGCTGCAGCCACCAACAACTTCTCAGACAAGAGTAAACTAGGACACGGAGGATTTGGCCATGTATACAAGGTAATAAGTTGTTAAGTTATGAGACAGCAAATGAAAGGAAAAGGCATATGGTTTAGCAATTTGTTGATCTTTTGTTTTGTCAATCAGGGAACGCTTCCAGGAGGGCAAGAGATAGCCGTGAAGAGGCTATCAAGAAGATCTGGACAGGGTTTGGAGGAGTTCAAGAATGAGATTACCTTAATCGCTAAACTACAGCATAGGAACCTTGTTCGATTGATGGGATGCTGTGTGCAGGGAGACGAGAGAATGCTACTTTACGAGTATATGCCCAATAACAGCCTCGATTCTTACCTTTTCGGTTAGTCCTTTGAATTCATATTTGCTCTATTTGTTGCCATTCTGTTTGTCGCATCAAAGACAATCAAGTCGATTTTATGTAGGGAAGAAACCTCCCAAAAATCAAACCTCATTGTTGGTATCTTGTGATATTACAGATCCAGACAAGAGAGGTAAACTGGATTGGAATAAGCGATTAAATATAATCGAAGGAATTGCAAGGGGTCTTGTTTATCTACACCGCGACTCAAGGCTCAGGATAATACATAGAGATCTAAAAGCCAGCAACATTTTACTGGATGAAGAAATGAACCCAAAAATTTCAGACTTTGGCATGGCTAGAATATTCGGAGGCAACCAGAACGACGCAAACACTACAAATAGGGTTGTGGGCACTTTGTAAGCAACTAAAAGCCGCTTGGGCTTACTTTAGCTGCGCCTGCAAATTTCTTTTTCCCGGCTAATCAATCACTTTGATATTATTATGCAGTGGCTACATGGCGCCGGAATATGCTATGGAAGGCCTATTTTCTCTGAAATCGGATGTCTACAGCTTTGGAGTACTGCTCTTGGAGATCATATCCGGGCAGAAGAACACAGCTTATCGATCAACAGAATACTCAAACATCATTGGATATGTAAGTCATTCGCCCGACCTCAATCACAATTATTCCCCCCACAAAAAAACATTTGTGTTGAACTCACTTTTTCAACGGGGGCATTGCAGGCATGGGATCTATGGAACAGTAGCAGAGCAATAGATCTGCTTGATCCTTCAATCAGCAAGTCATGCTCGGTCGAACAAGTGGTGAGATGCGTGCAGATCGCGATGCTGTGCGTGCAAGATGTTGCAGGACAGCGGCCCGATATGCAGGCTGTAGTGGTGATGCTGGAGAGCCCGAATGGAGCGTTGCCTTTGCCCAGAGAACCCACATTTACATCAACGAGACTGCACAGTATGGATGGGGAGGAAATATGGCCTGGGTTGAACCTGGATGGTGTGTCCTCAAACAATGTCACTATCAGTGTCATCCTTGGTAGATAATTTTAATTTTTTTTCTTATTTTTTATTTTTTCCGATTCATATATTAAGCCATATACTAATACGGTACACCTTCTTCCTCTTTGGTGTCCTAGTGATCAGTTCATTATACAAATGTATGTTCTATAAGGTTTCTTTCTCCTTTTTGCCCTTTTGAGTTTGATTCTTCATTTTTTTGAGTTTGTTTTACTTTAGTTTCCCCCCTCTTTTATTGTGTAAGAAAATTGTACAATTTGTCCATTCATTTGCTGATAAGAAAATGTAGAAAACTATAGTAATTGGTTGGTGATTGGCTAATTTCCTCCAAATGGGCCAAGCAAATTCCGAGTGTTAATTGAGCCCATCTTTATTGGGCTAAATGAATCCTAATCCTGTTAAACTCTATTCTTTAATACGAGTACAATTACTCTTAATATTTTCTTTTTATTATTTAATTGTTTTATTCTGTCGTTTCATCTTCCCTCTTAAAGTAAATTTTGTGCAAGTGATTTGTATTACCATTAATCTGTCAAGTGGGATTTATCATTTTCTTTCATCATCATGTAATGTAATTTTATTACACGTGTCTATAAAATTTATCCCGGATCATCAACTCTTGTATGGAATAATTAGATTGTTCGAGAATTTTTAATAATAAATCATAGAAGTATTCAACCATATACTAGGAGCAAATTAAATGACACTGAAAGAAACAACATTATTAGAATGAATTGAACCTTCAATTGTATACAAAAGGAATGGTTGAATATTTTAGATTAGTGAGGCATGGGAATCTAATATATGAAATATCTATGAGTTGGTACTTAGTTGTTGTTTCGTATTTATAAAATATACTGAATTAGGTGATCCGCTGAATTTTTTGGATCACTTTAAATTAAATACTTCATCTGTGCCATTTAGCACGTCTTGTTTCATTTCTGTACACAATCCAATGCACTTTTTTAACCATTAATATCTCAAAATATATATAACGAAAAATTATATAAAACATATATTTTAAAACTACATGATTATACGATTCTAATAAGACTCAACTCGACTATTTTTTTAAATATATATACTAGAAATAAAATTGAGTCAAAAAGAAACAATGAACAGTACTTAAAAAATCAAACATGAGGTCTTGCACGGAACGGAGGGAGTATAATACTACATTACTACTAATATGAACACTAACCACAATTAAATACTACAAATGCTATGGCTTACCCTTCACTTTGAGCAATTTGTTAATTGTATTTTTAATTCCTTTTGGGACTCGGATATATGTGGTTAATTGGGAGTCTTACCCATTACAGTAATCTACCTATTTTTAAAATCCATGTCTGGCTGAGTAAAATCCAGTTAAATGGAGTAAGTTCATGCCAAATACTTATAATAATTTGAAGGAAAATGTCAATAGGATCAGTCAGGGACAATATATAATGGGGTTTGTTTACTACCTATTCAAAATTTGAAAATTTTCTCCCACACATACGTTTGATGTCTACTATTTATAGTGCATATATTAAGATTTTTTGTCCCATAAATTTCAAAATTTAACATACTAGTATATAATTATTGAGTTGAGGTTAATTAAAGGGATGGAATCATTGCTACCTATGGGGATGCTTGGAGTTAACTGATCCACTAGCTAATAGTGGATCAGAGAGACAATTATGAGACAATCTGATCTTCGAATTTGCTATCCGCTAGCTGATCTTTTCGGTCCCAAACATCCCCATATTCCAATCCATATTTCTTTATCGGCCAAATCAGTGAATTGACCAGAAGTCATAACCTGTTTTTCTTCAATTTTCTGTGCATGCATTTCTATCCATCCAAATCAGCATATATCATCTTTGATATTTGGAGACGAGTTCCTAATTCCCAAAACCATTAGCCAAATAAGCATATCTTGATCCCTCCATGCATTAAAGCAGTGTCTTGCACCCACGTTTTACTTGTCAATTGTCTGTAAATAAATGTCAATCACTCTCATTCTATACTATACTTGTGTTTTAAATATCGTGTAGTTGTTGGATAATTACATTATCACTTAAAGCCAAATTTAATCACAGTGTCACAACATTTAAACATTTTATTTTTGTAGATAAACTAGAGTTTCCAAAGCTTATCCACGTTACAGAGTTAATCAACTTTTTTTTCTTTTTTTTTTTGGTAAATAACCGTGTATCCTTAGGCCATATTGGACCAAAGACTAATCCCTCGAGAATTTGCATGGACAATTAAGGGCGTCTCTCCCAATGCAGTTTTTTGCATACACAAGGCTCGAATCCGACCTTGCTTAAGCTACTAGAGCCCCAATTCACTCAAGTCAACTGCTGTTGGTAGAGTTAATCAATTTTGATAAAGAATAAACCATAATGCAAATATAAAATTTAAAATTCTTATGCTTCCCGGTATTTTAAAATGTTTCGTGAATTTCGAACATAAAATAACAATAAAAATATACTCCCTCCGTCCCTGGTTACTGTTGGGCACGGGAATTAAGGTAGAGTTGGTATGTGAGTATATGGTGGGGTCCACATAGTTGTTGGAGGGGAAAATTATTTCTATTTATAGAAAGAAGACATTTGTAATGGGACATCCAAAAATAGTAAGTAGGACATTTGGAATGGGACGGAGGGAGTATAAAACATGAAAATATAATATAATAGTAAATAAAATATAATTAAAATAAAATAAATTTATAGAAATATAATAAAAGAAAAAAATTAATATAAATTAAAAATATTTATGTTTCACAAATTAACCACAAACGGCTTATCCAAAAAAAAAAAATTACCACAAACGTACTAAAATATACTGGGCAAATCAAATGAGTGTAATTTTGCTTTTCCAAAAAAAAAAAATGAGTCTAATTTTTCATTTTATTTATTTATACTAATAATAAAATTTAAACGGATTGACATGATCCCATCTATAATTACCTGCTCCCCTTGTCCCCCTCCATCTTCTTAATTCCCCTGTTTCCACTTTTTGCATTTATTCTCTTCGTCCCCCCGCCGCCGCCACCACCGGCAGATGTTGCCCACCACTATCAAACGCAGTAAATGAGGAACGCCGCCGCCCGCCGCCGCTTCCTCTCTGCCTTCATTACACTCATTTTTTATCTTCCCCTCATCGCATCAATCGATCTCATCACACCAACACAATTCCTCAACAAAGACACCACATTAATCTCCCCAAATCAAGAATTCGAGTTAGGCTTCTTCCCCGGCCGATCGAACACTTGGTACATCGGAATTTGGTACAAGAAAACCGGCGACCAAACAATCGTATGGGTCGCTAACCGAGATTCCCCCCTCAGAAACTCACCAGGAACCTTGAAAATCAACCCCGGCAATGGCGGCCTTCTTCTCATCGAAGAAACAGGGAAATTCATCTGGTCATCAAATCAGAAAGCCCGAGTTTCGAACCCCGTCGCGCAATTACTCGACACCGGGAATCTCGTCCTCCGCGCCCAAAACGACGACAATCCGGCGAATTACATCTGGCAGAGCTTCGATTACCCGACCGACACATTGCTGCCGGGGATGAAGCTCGGGTGGGACGCCAAATCAGGCCTGTACCGGAATATAACCTCCTGGAAAGCCTCCGACGATCCGTCCACGGGAAATTACAGCTTCAGGTTGGACATCCACGGATTCCCGGAAATCTACCTAATGGCTAATAATCGCGACATTTATTACCGGAGCGGGCCCTGGGACGGGCTCGGGTTCAGCGGGGTCCCCGAAATGGAACCCAGCCCGTTCTTCTCCTTCGAATTCGTGACCGATCCGGACGAAGTTTCTTACTCTTTCTACCTGAAGAACCAATCGGTCTACTCCCGGCTGCTGGTGGCGCCCGGCGGGGCTCTCCGGCGGTTCACCTGGATTCCGACGAGCAGAATCTGGAATTTGTATTGGTACGCGCCCAAGGACCAGTGCGACGATTACAGGGAGTGTGGGGGTTCGGGGATTTGCGACACGAATGCTTCGCCGGTGTGCAAGTGCCTGAAGGGGTTCCGGCCGAGGTTTCCGCAGGCCTGGAACCTGAGGGACGGCTCCGGGGGGTGTGTGCGGGCGAGTAAATTGGAGTGTGGGAGCGACGGGTTTTTGAAGATGGAGAATGTGAAGTTGCCGGATAGTGAATCGGCGTTTGTGGATTTGAAGATGAATTTGGACCAGTGCCGGGAGATGTGTAGGAAGGATTGCCAGTGCAGGGGATATGCGAATGCGAATATCAGTGGCGGCGGCGGCGGGTGTGTCATTTGGGGGGAGGATTTGTATGATATGCGGCAGTTTGCGGCGGCGGAGGGCGGTGAGGATTTCTATCTCCGGGTTGCCGCTGCTGATTTAGGTACGCGCTCGATTGCTTCTTCCTTTTTGCTTGTGTGTATGAATTAATTGGTGTTAGTATATTTTTTGTTTTATTTTATATTCTTTTGGTATCTTAATATCTTATCGTAGGTGTTTTTTTTTTTTTTTTTTTTTTCCTTCTTGTTTTCTAATTCTGATTTATTATTATATTTAGCATTTTTTTTATTATTTACAATTTTTCTATTAATAAAAGTTTTTTTTTTTAAAAAAAAAGTTTATGCAGAATCTAATGTAGCATTTATAATAATACCAGGCATATTTCGTTGTAAATTTCTATTTTTACCATGAAGTATTCAAGTAGGTGATTTGACTTTTGAGTTTGGGTTATTTGAGAATTTAGATTAAAGTCCACCTTGAGAATGTATAAGTTTACCAAAGTGTGAATAATATTCAGTCAAATATTGAGATAGTCATAGATCTCTAAATACCAATAACTTCAATTTAATTAATTCTGTTTATGCATTATTAATGTGTCATATCCATTTTAGATGGTGTTTGGATGTATATTTTAAAAGTGTTGCAACATTTAGTAAACGAATAATTAGATAATTGCTGTAACAAAACGTGCTATAGAAATTAAGTGTTTGGATGAACTTATGTTGTTCAAAATCACAATAATCAGATAATCAATTTTAAGTGATTGGTTGTGTGTTTTAAAGTTGTAAAATTACCATAAAAGGTATGGATAAGAAATGGAAAAACAATTTGACGTAATTTATTAATTAATTGAGGGATAATATGGTAAAATATATTCTTGTCTACAAACACAATTTCCTTGCAGCACAAATTATGGTTGCAGAAAAATAGCGTTTTGATTACTCCAAACGCAGATAATAGATTATTGAAAAATATTACACAAACAGGATTAACTAATTATTTGCATTTTAAAAATGCAATAATCAGATAATCTATTTGAAGTCGCACAAACAAACACCCACTTTGTAATTACAATTCATCTATCCTACTTATAAATATCTATGCCGCATTTAGCACACCAATTAGAAATAAACTAAAGAAAATTATTGGGGAAATTGTTTTTGTAATTATCTTTTTTTAATAATAAATCGTGTGTATATAATATGTAGATAAATTTTAAGGAATTGATACCGCTGAGGTTTAATTGGAGGAAATAAAATCAAATTACACATCTCAATAAAACTTTAAATATGTAAACTAAAAAAATATGCACTTTAAAAGTTGTAACATAGTTTTAAAAAAATATCATGAAAATTTCAATATATTATTAACAAAAAGAAATATTTTTATTTTTATTATGTAGGAGTATAATTTATTTATAAAATTTTCAATAAAAGTCTAATAAAAATCCAATTCTAGTATAATCATATTATTGATCACCTCTGTTTAATTATTAGTATTATCTAATCAACCCCAACCTAACCAACATTCATGGTTCAATTAATTGTCATAATTGGACAAAAATTACGTTGTGATTAGAGTAATTCCTACACGCGATTAAAACTTACGTAGGCAGCCACGTAGCCCTATCATCGATCATAGGATTATTTAGGACAGAGGCCTTTATCTTCAGAGTAGTAGTATACAATAATAGGACACAGTTTAAAACGTCATTATTCAATGAAGGTCGTTTGGCATTTCGTGTTTGTCACAATGAATTGTGGTGAGGATCGTAATTGGTAGTGGCAATATTTTATTACGTTGTTGTAACAGGACAATTGGAACAGCCTAATTTAGTCAACTGGACAGCCCTGATGTCGATATGTATATGTACAATTATTATAATCAAAATTGAATTGAGAGAAGTGGTTGGGAATAAATTGGTTTTGTAGATTGGAAATTTTCTGTGTGGGAGAATAAAATCATTTTTGACAACTTGAATTCATACACCACAAGTCGTGGTAAAATCATTCCATCATACTCTACATTATACACTCACCAAACACAACTAACTAGCTGTCGTCATTTGAATTCGATTTATTATACCCAAGTTTTCCTCTATTAAATACTCTAAATACTAGTATTAAGAAATAAATCATGTACATTTATTTATGTGTATTAAAGGGTTTAATTTGTAGGTTGTTACATCTACAATTATTGTGGTTTCGTAGAATTGGTTTAGGTACTAATTAAATTAATTAGGCCATTCTAAATTTGAATTTTTTTTTTTAAATTTTAAAAAAGGTATAATGGTGATCAATTCTATTTTGGACAATTTATTATGTAGAATGATCACAAAACATTATCAAATGATTACATATGATCACAAAAGATTTTCATTTCAAAACATTTGATTTTTAATATCAATATATTGCTAATATTTTGCATTATATTATATCCTATTTATAAAAAAGTTTCAAAAGTTAATTCAAACAAGAAGTTGATCAAAATTCAACTTTGATTTCTATTGACTAATTTTTAATTGAATTACTTTAGAATGCAATCAAGTCATCAAGTAACTTTAATTATTAGCAGTTTGGAACAATTCGTATATCAAATCTTGTTCTGAAAATATATATGGAAGACTGGGGGTTTAATTATCACCCTAACAATTGTAATAAAACGACCAAATCATGAGAGATGGAAGGTGATACGATTCTTTGATTTATATTGGAGTTTTATGGCAATATGGCCTTCAAAATTGTAACGAGGTTATTTTTACATGAGAAATAGTAGTAAATGAATCGGAGCGTTTCTACCGTTGGTCAATATCCACCCGTGACTATAGAAAAGTCAGAAGAAACCAAACCATTGCCTAATTAAGAAATAAGAAAGCAAAGTTGATGAGAAAATTGTATCTTTAGGTCGGCGAAGTGGGCCAACACCGATGTTTCTACCGTTGGGCTTATTAGCCCAACGCTAATGGCCTAACTTTGACTTGCTTGGCCCAATATAATATATAAGGTTTAGTTCCCCACCCTAGAACCTACCCTAAAAAATTGACATGCAATTTACAAATTTACTTAAGTATGGTCCCACCTTCGAACATGGTAATTGAATTCTATCATATACCTGTATTTGAATAATAAAATAATTAAGCAAAATAATTGTATTAAAATATTATTATGTGAATCGAAGTTTATGGTATGCAGGTATGTCATCCAATTCAACTAATAAATCACTTGCTTTGGAACTTTCATGCGCACACAAAAAATTCAACAATCCATCCATAAATTTTAACTTAACGAGCTACATGTGGAGTAATTGTTTTGATTCCAATAATAGACATGTTTGATTAATTTCTCAGAGGCACCACAAGCTGGCGCAGCATCTGCAGATAAATCTGGCAAGGGCGAGAAGTTGGAGCTTGCGGGAATCGTTATTGGCATCGGTGTTTTTCTGGCTGCATTGTCAATTTGCTTCCTGTGGAGGAGGCGAAAATCGAAAGCTGCAGAAACAAGTACTATATTCGAGCATACACGTGAGGACAAGGGGCAAAAATCCCTTTCAATTTTCTATGTTAACCATACATGTTAATCTCACAATATGTTTTCTTGGATCAAATGTAGGTTTGAGGGAAAGAAGCCAAGAAATTCTATCGATTACACCGAGTGTTACAAGCAAGAGAGACCAGTCAGGCAAAGCTGCAGAAGATGATTTAGATTTACCTGTATTCGATCTCAGCATGTTGATAATTGCTACTGATGAATTCTCTGATGCGAACAAGTTAGGGCAGGGAGGTTTTGGCTCCGTATATAAGGTGAAGAAAGCGAGAAAATAGTGTGATCGAGTGAACATATATAGTTTGGGATGATCTGTAGAGTGATGCTTATAATGATGTGTTTTTTGGGTTAATTCCAGGGAATGGTGGGAGGGCAAGAGGTAGCAGTGAAACGCCTGTCGAGAAATTCTGGCCAGGGAATCGATGAATTCAAGAATGAGGTGAAGCTGATTGCCAGACTCCAGCATAGGAACCTTGTTCGTTTGATCGGATGTTGCATTGAAATGGAGGAGAAGCTGTTGGTTTATGAGTACCTGGAAAATAAAAGCCTAGATTCGATATTATTCAGTAAGCCCTTTTCATCGACATTTTTAGCCACAGCTAGCGTAGTTGTGTGTTTTTCCAGGACTAGTACTGCATTACTTAAGCACAAATGTTTTGCAGAGAAGGATAAGAGCTCGTTGCTCAACTGGGAACGACGGTTCAACATCATATGTGGGATTGCGCGAGGTCTCCTCTATCTTCACCAAGATTCGCGGTTTAGAATCATACATAGAGACCTCAAAGCGAGTAACATTCTTTTGGATAAAGAAATGAACCCCAAAATATCTGATTTTGGCATGGCAAGAATATTCGGGGGAGATCAAACCGAAGCCAATACTAAAAGAGTTGTAGGAACATAGTAAGAGCATACCAAAAAACTTGCTTATTTCTTCTTCTATATAGTAGTATACATCACGCAATATATATCTTGTGTAACCTAATTATGTTACCTTCAGTGGATACATGTCGCCTGAATATGCAATGGATGGCCTCTTCTCCATAAAATCCGACGTATTCAGTTTTGGAGTTTTGGTCCTGGAGATCATTAGCGGGAAGAAGAACAGAGGATTCTACCAAACAAACAATCAACTCAACCTTCTAGCATATGTAAGTAGTACTCCTATTACTTTAAAATTACCAACTGTACATAGTATTTCTTGAACAATATAATTCGTGCAATATACAGGCCTGGAAATTGTACCGGGAGGGACGAGGCCTGGAACTGATTGATTCAGAAGCAGTGGGGGAATCCTACTCGGGAGATGAAGTGATGAGATGCACACAGATCGGGCTGTTATGCGTGCAGGAACAGGCAGAAGACCGGCCGAAGATGTCGGAAGTAGTGGTAATGTTGAGCAGCGGGCTGGCGTCGGTGCCGCAGCCGACACATCCAGGGTATTGCCTGGGAAGGCGCCCTGTGGAGAATGACTCGTCTTCAGGCAAACAGGACGATGAATCGTGCACTGTTAATAGAGTTACCGTCACCATGCTGGACGGTAGATAGGGTGAAAAATATTCACTCCGAGCATTTAATTTAACTGTATCACTGAATCATGTAGTGTGCCCTTATATCTTTTTAGACCAAGATTCCAGTAACTTTGTCCATAGCTTTAATTTTTCATTTCGTCTTTTTGGGTTTTCTATAACCTGTTACCTGTATATGTAATAAGACCAAAATATAGTAGTAGTATCAAACAACTTATAATTGCCTCAAATCAAGTACTAATTACAAATTCCGACTGTTTTTTCAATAAACTACTCGTATTTGATATAGCCACTACTATAATTCCATAAACTCCACCTGACAACCTACATTCATTTATTTTATACCAGCACTTTATATGGATATGCAAATAAAATAAAATAAAATAAATAGATAAATATAATAGACCATTACTAATTCTTGCGAAGAAGATACCCCAAAAGAATTATAATATACTAGTATTTCGCCGAATGGGCCGGAATATGATAATGATGTTATTTTTTTGTTAGTTCAACAATAATTAATTCGTCGAATTAGACATGAAATACTAATTTTTCAAATTTAGATTATCAATCTTAATAGTTTAAACAATATGTGCATTATTTAAATGTAAATAATATATATTTTTTTTGTTTCAATATCTAGCTATATCCGGAAAGGAGATTGTGGGAGTTCATGTCACACAAATTACACATGGACAAATTGGAGGATATGAGCTCATGCCACACAATGTAAATAGTTTTTCTTAAACAACTTTCAAATTAGTTTTAGTTAACTTTTAATTTAAAAAATGATATATAATTCAAATTAATTTAAAAAATCAATTCGCATTATTTCATCATTTCATTTTAAACAATAAATATGTATCATTTCCTATATATTTTATTAAAATATATATTATGACGATAAACATTTGCTGACACATGAGTGTTAATGTTTAAAAAAATGTATTTTTTTTAAAATTAAAACACTAAATTATAAATCAGAAAATAATAGTCAATATAAGATATAATATCTTTAAAGCACAACTAAATCTCAAAACTAACAATTAAACTCATTATTTTTTTGAAATCCATTAATGGTCCATCACTATTCATAAGATCAAGAGGTTTAATATATTATAGATACTGTATAAATCAATTTAATTATTTTTATATTTTTTTAGCGAAGTTTGTTAATTTTGTATCATGTATGAATTCAAATTATGATTGAGTATAGGGGTGTTAATTTCAGGTTTCGAGTCGTGTTCGTGTCGGGTTGATCAGGTTGTATAATATTTCAGGTCGGGTTTCGGGTTGACCTGATTTGGGAAAAAACACAAAATGACTAAACCCAAACCTGAAATTTTTCGTGTTGTTCGGGTTTGGCTTTTCGGGTTGTAGGCAAAATTGACAAAATTTAAGGTTTTGGATCGTGTTCGTGTCAGGTTGAGCAGGTGGAATAATATTTCAGTTCGGGTTTCGGGTCGACCTGATTTGAGAAAAATCCAAAATGACTAAACGCAAACCTGAAATTTTTTGTGTCGGTCGGGTTCGTTTTTCGGGTTCGTATCCAAATTGACACCCCTAATTGAGTATGTATAATTTTGTCCTGGACGAGACAACCTTTCAATGCCAATCAAATTAGTTTTGAGTATATGTTGTTGGACACTAATTTTACCAACAATTTAAAAACATTTTTAAAATCGTGGTGCTTCCATCATGAGTTTGAGAGAGCCATTTATTCTTTGTAGGGAAAATTTTCATTTGTCTTACCAAAAATGAAAATTTGCTCTTCGACTTCAATCATGGGTTTGCTCTTGTATTTGTCGAAAAAAGCCCACATTTATATCGTACTATACCAAAATGATGTCCGCACTCCGCACTGAATTTTGTGTGGGCCCAAAATACAATTATGAACTACAGAAATCATAGGAGTACGTAAAAATAGTAATGGAACGAGTTTCACAAAAACTAACCCAACAGTTAAATCATTTCTATTTTATTTTGGAAAAAAGGCCAAATACATCTGTTTTCATTTCAAAAAAGCCAAATCGGTACTTTTTAAATTTTATTGTCGATTTAGTCCGCTAACTATGCTAATTATATCCACTTTAGTCCAAAAATCACTAATCCTTCCTAGGACGCTGACGTGGCAATGATTTATTCTAAATCATACACGCTGGATCTGTTTTGAATTGCTGCCATTCCAACGTGTTTGCCAAATAAGTGTTCAACCCGACCCGACTCTAATTTCAATCACCTCCCATATCGCAGCACCCCCAATTCGAAGCCCTTCTTTTCAATCACCCCCAATTCGAAGCCCTTCATTTCAATCACTTCCCATATCGCAGCACCCCCAATTCGAACCCTAATCCCGCGGCTCATATTCAAATTCCGGCAACAAAGAAACGATAATGGGGACGTTTGGCTCAAAACTGAGGGCCGAAGAATGAAAAGGACAGTCACATGCCTTTTGTCTCATTGTGTTTAATCTTGAATCGCCTTTAAGAATGAAAAGGACCAAAATAAATCAATGCCACGTCAGCGCCTAGGAGAGATTAGTGATTTTTGGACTAAAATGGATATAATTAGCATAGGTAGCGGACTAAATCGGCAATAAAATTAAAAAAGGACCAGTTTGGCTTTTTTGAAAAGAAAACGAATGTATTTGGCCGTTTTTCCATTTTATTTTTATTGATATACCAATATTCCGATTAGTGAGACCGGAAAAGACCGGAATATAGGGATGGCAAAAAAGTCCATTCCCCAATGGTGAAACCAAAAATCGAATTTTCGGTTCGATTTTGGGGAGAGAATTATTGGGGATGGGCCGGGGATGCGGTTTTTTTTGGGAATTTTTTCGGAGATGGGGATGGGGACAGGGAAGTAGTCCCCACCCCAGTCCATCCCCGATATATTTTATATTTTATTTATTATATAATTTATATGTTATAATTAATATTTTATATATTATATTTTATTAATTTTACCTAGTCCATTCAAAATAATTAAAAAATGGGTGACAAAACTCATTAGTTTGATAGATAGATTATATTTTGTACACTATTATATAAATATTTTATGTCGATTTAAATAATTAATGTGTATGTTTTCATATTATGATTAATAAAATTGAGAAAACTTTGAAACTTGATGTGTAATTGATGAATCCCCGACAAGTCCACGATGGGGATCGGGGAATTCACGATACCCAATGGGGATCTCTGATAATGTCCCCGACGGGGATCGGACCGGTTTTGGGGAATGAAAATACTAACGGTTTTGGGGATGGGGATGCTACTCACAGTCCCAAATCACGGTCCCAAAACCGGCCCATTGCCATTCCTACCGGAATAGTTATACATTAATTCCTTAAAATTAGTAATCTAATAATGTCCTTAAATTTATAGAAGACATTATATCATAAAATTGTATCACTTCATTACATATATCAAAATAAATAATATGAAAACATATTAGAATGTGGGTCGAATACTACCACTATTGGGGATGGAGACTCACCATAGTGGTCAAGTTCTCCGACTCCCAACCTATATGTTGGGAGTTCGATTCTCCACTTGGCCTTATCCCTGCCCTTTACCACTTTATAATTTGTGTGACATAAACTCACACCACCATTTCCTAGCCTGTATAGGCGGTTCAGCAAAATAAAAAAATAAAAAAAATACTACCACTATTATATGCGGAGTGTGTATATATGTATCATAATCTCATTAAATTGAATATTAATATTTTAATAAAAACAAGATAGAAAATATTATTATTTCTACCTGATGAAACTTTGTTCAAATGAAACAGAAATTGACTGTAAGATTATCTTTTGCCGTGGTTTCAATTTGTGCCTTAAATTTTGAGACGTAGATTAGATACACGGATTCGTCAGCATAAATACCACCAAAAGGCAAAAGAGGTTATTATTACTAGCTACGACTGTTGGACATACTCTCCCTTCCAGCTCCTGCCAAAAGAATCGAGACAAAGCTGCTGCAGCCTCTCATGTGTAATGAAGTTATGGGCCTGTTTTATGTTTCTTTAGTTTTAGTCTTTCTCTTGGGTCTGGTTGGAGCCACTGGTGCAGCAGCAGTCTCTCTAATGCTAAAATGAGAATCAGATGAAAGAGGATTCTCCATAGGAGATGGAGCATCAGAGTTTGAGTTGTGGAGGGACAACTCAACAGAAGATGTTAAACCATGTCTCTCAGTGGGAGAGGCATGAGAGGTAGTGTCAAGGGTTTGGCTCACTGATCTGTGAGAGATCAGAGGTGATTGCTGTGTACTATGAGGAGCAGTGGGCTCATCATGAGAGTTGGCATTAAGATGAGTAGCAGTGGGCTGCTCACAGATTTCTTGAGAATGTTGGGGGGCTGAAGAGGTTGAGGGAGAGTAGGTTGGGTGTAACACCCCCGTTTCCACGTCCATCTTTGCAGCGGAAGTTACCAACGGGAACCCGGGGTTGTTACCGCCACGCCTCCCGATTAAGCTCGCATTTGCCTTGCATTTGCTAACTTAATCGAAAAGCGCTAAGGCTATTTTTAAATTTAGTTCTAACCATACTTTAAATTGACTTACTATTTATAAAAATATATCTTTGAAATAATATAATACATTTATAAAATATGGCGATTATAATTTACCGCTGCGAAAACTATTTTTATCATATTAACTAAAGTTTAAAAATAAGACTTTACTAGCAAATTTTCGAAAGCACGGTTAAATAAATTTAAAGGAATATATTTCATTCGGGTCAAACATCAGAGTTTACAAAATATGATAACTATGATTTTCTATTCAAAAAGCAATCTTATGGCTAATAAAAAAAATAATTTAAAATAACCAATGTAAAAGTGATACTGACACCCATGCCCGTGCCCGTGCCCATGCCTCTTAGTAGGGTCCACATATATCAAACCCTGTAAAAATGAGTAAGTAAAGTTTATCAGCCCACTGGCTGAGCAAGTAAATTATTGTCCCTTGGACAAAAATAATTTAATATTACTCAACAGTAAATGGCATGTCAAACCAGTTACAATAATTCAATCCACATGTAGCTCGATTATGATGCCTACACCCGGGGTATCTCATAGGACCTAGCATGCCCTCATAATGACCGAGGTCAAAATATGAGTACACAAGGATGGCCCTACCTTGCGATCTAGAAAATGACTGTGAGACCCTTGGTCAAACACAATCGTAACTTGATTGGGAGACCCTTGGTCAACCACAATCCTCTTCATGGGGATCCCTTGGATAGCCCACAAAATAACTCACGAAGATATCCACCTCTGGGGTATATCTCGCATAATAATAAATCAATAATTTACATGCCATACACTGAAATTTACTTTTTCACATGCATGGCCTAGCCCAAAATATTTAAACACATAATGGGACATAACCTCTGCATAAATCACTTGCATGAATAAACCCTAGAATTATTAAAGCACAAAGGAATTTAGACATGCAAAAATACTCTTTGGACAAAGTCCGCAGAACAAAAATTTACTTACAGTTTCTTCCGATGATAGCTATATAATATTGTATCAGCTCAAGACTCCCTCCTATTTATTTTTCCTTAGCTGATCTCTCACTAGAATTTCGTTAGCTTCTTTCGTATATGGACTTAGATGGTTTATTCTCAATGCACCGTGTCCCTATTTATAGGAACAAGGAGACCTGTTTGCTTCATTTCTTTATTTCGATTTAGGTTGGCTGATTCGCCCTACCTACATGATAGCTTAGATGAATGGGCATTTTATACTATCACACGTAATTGCATGTCTTTTGGTAGAAGAACACGTTCACCAGCCTTGTGTCCAACATTTTCTTTGCTCTCCACGTTATAACTATTTTATGCATATCTTGCATTTGATTTGTTTAATGAATCCTACTTTTATTTATTTATTTGTCTGCTTATCTAATCCCTCTTTATACATAGTGTAATGTCCTCTTCTTTTCCTTTTTGTGAGTTTATCTATTTGTTACTTTATTTTATTTAATAGTGTTCCATATACAATGAAATGGATGATAGTGTCAAATCTCAATTCAAACACTATACTTATCACTTGTTAATCCATAATAATGGTAGATCACACTATTATTGATGTATTAGTCCTTTTTCCATAAAAGAAGGCAAACCTGTGTGTGCTTGCCGTTTATTATTATTATTATTATTATTATTATTATTATTATTATTATTATTATTATTATCTATATTTATATTTATAGCTTATTTAGTAAAAATCTTTTGTAAATAATAGGGTTCAAACTCATAATCTATAAATAGGAGTTTGACATTACTATCAATAGGATATTGATAATTTTTGTGTTAAATAACGAAATTAACTAATCTAATATAAAAACTATGTTATAAAAATAATATCTAACTATTGTCCAATATGCATCTTTATCTGATAAAATATTTCTCATGAAAAATATACTTCTCAAATCAACCAATATTTCTTTCAAACCGATCCCTATCTTGGAAAATATTAATTTATTTCCCAGTTCAATTTATTTTCTTAAGAACTAATACCAATTTATTTCTTTTAGAAAAATATTATCACATAGCTAACTTTCAGGGTATTACAATCTACCCTCCTTAAAACAAACTTCGCCCTCGAAGTTTACTCAAATAACTATTACAAGACAAAAATAAGGCTTGCACATTATTATTTTTTTTATTTATTATTCTATGTAGGGTTATGACATCCACCACCACTTGTTTTCACAGCTATGTCCCCATAGCTGCATTGATTTCAATAAAGAGCTTTAGATATTTGGCTTGCATTTCTGCCTCAGTATCATTTCGTTAGGGTCTAATGATTGTCCTTTGGCTGTGTATAACTTGGCGCCTTGTGGCTCGTTCTTTAGTATATAAGATTTTTAGTGGTCTCTCTTCATAAGTAAGGTTCTCATCTAATTGAATAATCTCTGATGGAATCACTCTCTGAAGGTAATCGTGGTACTCATTAACTCGAGATAATTATTCTGCTAAGTTCAATCAATATGCCAATGCACCGACTTTGGCAATGATATCAAATGATCCAATGTAACAATGACTTAGCTTATCGCGCTCACTAATCGCATCACCCTTTTCATAGGTGATTTCATTCCATAATATTTTATCACTTATTTCATATTTGGCCTTTCGCTTATTCTGGTTGGTGTTCGTCTTTTGTCAATATCGGGCAGATTTCATTTTGAACTAGATTTAGTCAATAATCGGTTTTGTCTCAGTTTTGGTCTAACAGGAATTGGATTATTTCCTTTAGTCCAACAAAGTGGACTTCTACACTTCCTACCGTATAGTGCCTCAAATGGGGCCATGTCAATACTAGTATGATAACTATTATTAGTATGATAACTATTATTATAGCTAAGCTCTACTTGTGTTAGGTGACTTTTCAACTTAATTTAACTTCTAAAGCGCAAGCTCTTGACATGTTTTCAAGAGATCGGATTGTTCTATCCATTTGTCCATCTGTTAATGGGTGAAATAGTGTGCTCATATTTATTTTAGTACTTATGGCTTCTTGTAAATTAGTCCAGAAATTCAAGATGAATTAATGATCTCGATCGGAAACGATACCTTAACAAATCCTATGCCTTCGTACAACATTCTTGATACGAGCCTTGACTAGCTGATCTATACTCAACGTCTCTTTCATGGGCATGAATATAGCTATTTTAATTAATCGGTTAGCAATAACCAATATCTTGTCACTACCTTTGGGTGTCTATGGTTACCCTGATACAAAGTTCATGGAAATACTATCAAGTTAGCAATCATCGATTGTGGGACACCAATTTTAAAAATCCAGGAGGTTCCTTCCGCCTGGCCTTGACCTTGGATAGATCATGCAATTTTTTTGCGAACTATGCTACCTCTCAATTTATTACAGGCCACCAAAAGATTTGTTTCTTAAGTCTTTTATAACTTACCTCCTCCAGGGTGCACCGAATAAGGAGTTTCATGTCCCTCCTCGTGGATACATTTTTTTGAGGTCCTCACATGCCTTTGGAATGCACAAACGACCTTTAAATTTGAATACGGCCGTCTTCATGAATTTGAAAGTTCGTAGCTTCATCTTGAGCTATCTTTTATTTGACTCTTTCTAATTTGATGTCACCAGCCTCTTTCTCGGATTTTGTAAAAATGGTCGGTTGAATAGTGATAACATTGATTAGTTCAGTGAGCATACTTTATTATACCCAGTCAATGTCTAAGCTGACCAACTATATATAAAATTCGGGTGGTAAGATTCTTGTATTAGTAGAATGTTTTAACCTTCAGGTTAGTGCAACAACCACAATTTATTGGCTTTTCCCTCGTAATACGTGATGCCGAAGTTGTAATCCTCCATCAGTTCTAACAATCGCATTTGGCACTTGTTGAGTGCTTTTGAGTGTAGATATATTTTAGATTTTTGTAGTCAGTGTATATTTTACAACTTTGGCTATACAAACAATTACTTCGTATATTCAGAGCGAATGCAACTGCGACTAATTCCAAATCATAATTTGGATAATTATCCTCATTTTGGCCTTTGTTGTAGAGAAGCATATTCTATGACCTTCCCTTTCTGCATCCACACACATCCTTGCCCAAATTTCAAAGCGCCACTATATATTTCAAAATTGTCATCTTCATTGGCTAAGGTTAAGAGTGGTGTTGTAGTTAGATTTTCCTTTAATGTTTAGAATGCAGTTTTGCATTAGGATGTTCATATAACCTTTGATCATTGTTCAAATTTTGTGTTAGTGGTCTCGTAATTTTCGAATCTCCCGTAGTAGCCTGCCAAATCAAGAAAAGTTCTTATTTTGATTTGCGAAGTTGGTATAGGCTAATTCTTTAACGCAACTACTTTAGTCGGGTCAACTGATATTCCATCAATAGAGACAATGTGACCGAAGAATGCAACCTTGTTTAGCCAAAAGTCATATTTAAATTATTTGACGTAAAATTGATGGATTTTTTTTTTAAATGTTTGCAGGACTTAGTATAGATGTTTGTGCTCTTCCTCATTCTTAAAGTAAGACCAATATGTCGTTAATGAAGACAACTATATATTTGTTTAATAGTTGTCGGAACACATTGTTCATGAGAGCCATGAATATCGCTGGAGCTTGGTTAATCCAAACGACGTCATGGTAAATTCGTATTGTCCACAATGTGTTCTAAATCCTAACTTGGTGATATTCGAATCTCAATCAATCTTCGAAAGATTCTGGATCCTTTGAGTTCATCAAATAAGTTTTCAAATTGTAGTAGCAGGGTATTGATTCTTTACTAATACTTAGTTTAGGGTTCTGTAATCACCACATAGTCTCATTCCACCGTCATTAAATAGTATAACTGCTCCCATGGAGATGTATAGGGACGAATGTATCATTTTTCGAAAAGATCATCAAGTTGCTTCTCCAATTCCTTCGTTCCAGCTGGTGCCATTTGGTATGGATTTTTTTAATATGGGTTTCGTGCTTAAAGTCGATTGCAAATTCTATCTAACGTTCTGGTGGCATTTCGAGAATATCAGTAGGGAATACATTAGATACGCTTGCACTACAGGAATATCATCTATTCATACCTCCTTGCTTGCAAATCCTGGAGATAAATGGGATTCCTTTTCTTACTAGTGTTGCCAATTGCATTGATGAAACAACCTTCACTTTTCGTTGCTTATTGGGCCCAAACATCGTTATTTTCTGTTGGGCGCACTTAATTATGGCTTTGTGGGCCAATCCATCTTTAAGATAACAATAGAATTTTGTAAGTCAAATTCTATGAGATCAGCGGCAGCGGAAACTCGACTTCGTTAATGCAAATCTTTTGTTCCAGAGCCAGGTTCCAAATGTGCTCTAGCCCGGAGCGCGAAAGTGGCTCGACGCTTGAGCGCTAACACTCTTTTATTGAGGTTACACCTTTGTTCGAAACTTTTGTTTGATTTAGAAAAATGAAACTTTCTCGTAACGTTTTGAGTTGTTAACAACTGCTCTGTTGGGTAAGAAAATTCTTAAATCTATCTTATAGGGTTTATCGAATCTCAACTCGGGCAATTTTCTTTGAGATACGAATGAACTAGTAGCTCCAGAATCAAACTCAATACGAACTTTGGAATCTTTAATCTTGAAAGTACCTTCGGCCGGGTCTTTAACATCTTGCAGGTCAACTTGGTTGACTACGTTCAACCTTCCTTGGTTAAATCTACCATGGTTTGGTGGAGTTCTATAGGAAAGTTGGACGTTGCATTTGGCTTTCTTTGTTGTTTTGAGGTTTTTGCATTTATGGGCAGTGTTCATCTTTTCATAAATGAGGCTGAAGTTTGTTAGGATCAAGCCTCAAACGAAAACTTATGGCAGATGCCCCTTCAAATCGCAACGGTTCTCGCCTTGGGGGTACTGGCGAGTTGAATGCTTCTTTTTGCATTGGTTATATGGGGCGAATATGGTTCCCTGTACTAGGTTGGACATGGTACCTTATTACGTTGTTTTGTTAGAAATTTCTTGTTTGATGGTTATCCTTGACTTTCTTGACAGTTATAGTTTGATCTTATACTTTTCGTAAACTTATAAATTTATTCTTATCCTGCATTTTTCGGATATACTTGTTTGAACCAAGCGCAAAATTTTTTTGGGCCTTGGTCTGATCCATTGCTACCAGGTTTGGAGCAAATCTCAATAGTTCATTAAACTTAGCGTGGTACTCTTGTACGGATCGACTACCTTGTTGAAGAGTAACAAACTCTTCACATTTGGAATTTTTAGGGCTGGGTGGGTAAAATTATTCCCTCGAACTTTTTGAATTTCCTCCCGAGTAACTTGGTGGTCTTGTTGTAACCTTCACCAAGTATTTGTTATTGAGGAAGAATGTAGCTACTCCTATCATACGTTCTCCAGAGCATTCTATTGCCTCGAGTAGATTTTTAAAGGACTCAATCCACCCTTCTAGTTTATTTGGGTTCTCTTGGATGTTATATTAAGGTCATTGGAATTTACTAATTGTTTCGATATAATCTCCATGTGTTTCTTCCTCATGTTCTCCTTTCTCCACTTGTTTTGCAACGATTGCCCCAAAAAGAGCAATAACTACGCTAATTGTTGTTGATGGTCGTTGTTATCGGCAATGTTAAAGTTAGTAATCCCTAGTATTAGTCTAGAGGTTAGTGAGTCAAAACGATAGATCACACATCTTCGGTACTAAAAAGAAAGAGATGCATTGCAAAATCATCGGTATTTCCCTTAACTAGCTGAACCCGGCGTACGATTATAGAATTTCAAAGCCTAATACAGAATCTATTAAAATCATTAGTGGCTATATGCATGGTAATTTAATATATTATCGGGTTTCTAAAACATCTAGTTTCTTTAGGGTTCTCTACCCTGATGTATCAATTTCTAGCGATATGCTTAACCTTTTCATACCGGTAGCATTCCAGCTTTCAAGAGCAATGTGGTGAAAGAAGTTTACCAGTGAATTATATACTATCTCATTTTGTTCTCGGAAAGAATTGATTATATCTTCATGTTCGATTGCCAAGGTATATGATTCTATCCTCCAACCTCGATATTTCTTTCTCCTTATGAGCCACTTACTCATGGACTTCTTTTGTAAATGTTGTTACAGCATTAGGATCTCTTTTAAATTATTTATCTCTCTTCTAGCAAACAATATTACCATGGATATATTACAATTACAAAACATAACAAATAATATGAGTTGTGCCTAATGCAAATGCATCGTGTCCCAACCCCCAAATAAGTAAAAATTTCTTAGACTGCAAATTTATTATACAGTATATATATATATATATATATTTTATATTTTTTGAGAAAAATTGCTAGTGGAAATTTAACTCTAAAAATAAAGATTTTGACTCCAAAAACATATTTGTTTTTGACTCCTGCTCTGATACCACCTTGTAACACCCCCGTTTCCACGCCCATCTTTGCAGCGGAAGTTACCAACGGGAACCCGGGGTTGTTACCGCCACGCCTCCCGATTAAGCTCGCATTTGCCTTGCATTTGCTAACTTAATCGAAAAGCGCTAAGGCTATTTTTAAATTTAGTTCTAACCATACTTTAAATTGACTTACTATTTATAAAAATATATCTTTGAAATAATATAATACATTTATAAAATATGGCGATTATAATTTACCGCTGCGAAAACTATTTTTATCATATTAACTAAAGTTTAAAAATAAGACTTTACTAGCAAATTTTCGAAAGCACGGTTAAATAAATTTAAAGGAATATATTTCATTCGGGTCAAACATCAGAGTTTACAAAATATGATAACTATGATTTTCTATTCAAAAAGCAATCTTATGGCTAATAAAAAAAATAATTTAAAATAACCAATGTAAAAGTGATACTGACACCCATGCCCGTGCCCGTGCCCATGCCTCTTAGTAGGGTCCACATATATCAAACCCTGTAAAAATGAGTAAGTAAAGTTTATCAGCCCACTGGCTGAGCAAGTAAATTATTGTCCCTTGGACAAAAATAATTTAATATTACTCAACAGTAAATGGCATGTCAAACCAGTTACAATAATTCAATCCACATGTAGCTCGACTATGATGCCTACACCCGGGGTATCTCATAGGACCTAGCATGCCCTCATAATGACCGAGGTCAAAATATGAGTACACAAGGATGGCCCTACCTTGCGATCTAGAAAATGACTGTGAGACCCTTGGTCAAACACAATCGTAACTTGATTGGGAGACCCTTGGTCAACCACAATCCTCTTCATGGGGATCCCTTGGATAGCCCACAAAATAACTCACGAAGATATCCACCTCTGGGGTATATCTCGCATAATAATAAATCAATAATTTACATGCCATACACTGAAATTTACTTTTTCACATGCATGGCCTAGCCCAAAATATTTAAACACATAATGGGACATAACCTCTGCATAAATCACTTGCATGAATAAACCCTAGAATTATTAAAGCACAAAAGAATTTAGACATGCAAAAATACTCTTTGGACAAAGTCCGCAGAACAAAAATTTACTTACAGTTTCTTCCGATGATAGCTATATAATATTGTATCAGCTCAAGACTCCCTCCTATTTATTTTTCCTTAGCTGATCTCTCACTAGAATTTCGTTAGCTTCTTTCGTATATGGACTTAGATGGTTTATTCTCAATGCACCGTGTCCCTATTTATAGGAACAAGGAGACCTGTTTGCTTCATTTCTTTATTTCGATTTAGGTTGGCTGATTCGCCCTACCTACATGATAGCTTAGATGAATGGGCATTTTATACTATCACACGTAATTGCATGTCTTTTGGTAGAAGAACACGTTCACCAGCCTTGTGTCCAACATTTTCTTTGCTCTCCACGTTATAACTATTTTATGCATATCTTGCATTTGATTTGTTTAATGAATCCTACTTTTATTTATTTATTTGTCTGCTTATCTAATCCCTCTTTATACATAGTGTAATGTCCTCTTCTTTTCCTTTTTGTGAGTTTATCTATTTGTTACTTTATTTTATTTAATAGTGTTCCATATACAATGAAATGGATGATAGTGTCAAATCTCAATTCAAACACTATACTTATCACTTGTTAATCCATAATAATGGTAGATCACACTATTATTGATGTATTAGTCCTTTTTCCATAAAAGAAGGCAAACCTGTGTGTGCTTGCCGTTTATTATTATTATTATTATTATTATTATTATTATTATTATTATTATTATTATTATCTATATTTATATTTATAGCTTATTTAGTAAAAATCTTTTGTAAATAATAGGGTTCAAACTCATAATCTATAAATAGGAGTTTGACATTACTATCAATAGGATATTGATAATTTTTGTGTTAAATAACGAAATTAACTAATCTAATATAAAAACTATGTTATAAAAATAATATCTAACTATTGTCCAATATGCATCTTTATCTGATAAAATATTTCTCATGAAAAATATACTTCTCAAATCAACCAATATTTCTTTCAAACCGATCCCTATCTTGGAAAATATTAATTTATTTCCCAGTTCAATTTATTTTCTTAAGAACTAATACCAATTTATTTCTTTTAGAAAAATATTATCACATAGCTAACTTTCAGGGTATTACATTGGGAGATCAGTCAAGGGAACAGAAAAAGAGGGAGAGGAAGAACCAGGGATGGAGGAGTGTTTAGGATCAAAAGGGAAGACATTGTCATGAAAGACTACATCCCTGGAGATTACTACCGTTTTGCTATCTAGGATATGGACTTTGTATCCTTTCTTCCCTGAGGCCATACCAAGAAAGACTCCCTTCAGGCCTCTAGGATCAAGTTTGCCTGAAGGATGAGGGATCTTAGCATAGCATAGACAACCAAAACAGTGCAGGGAAGAGATGTCAGGTTTTTGGCCAAGAAGCACTTCACTGGGAGATTTCCATTCAAGGGTGGAGGTAGGAAGTTTGTTAATGAGGTGAGCTGCAAATAGCATGGCATCACCCCAGAAGGTTTTTGGAACAGAGGAAGTGAGCAGGAGGTTCCTAGCTACCTGAATTAAGTGCTTGTGTTTTCTCTCAACTCGACCATTTTGTTGGGGAGTGTATATGCAGGAGGTTTGATGCTCAATCCCAAGAGAGGTAAAAAGGTTCAAGCAAGATTTATTGCAGAATTCACTTCCATTATCTGTCCTAATGATTTTAACCATTTTGTTGAAATGAGTTTTGACATAAGTAAAGAAGGCAGACAGGAGCCCAGAAGTAGCAGATTTGTGATGCAACAAGTATAGCCAAGTTGCTCTAGAACAGTCATCAACAATGGTAAGAATGTATTTGTAATTAGATCTGTCACTAACAGAGAAGGGTCCCCAGAGATCACAATGTATCAAGTCAAAGCATGAAGAAGCATGAGAATCGCTGTGGGAAAAAGACAGTCTATGTATTTTGGAAGTAGAACAGATATCACAGGGTAAGGAATTTTTATTTGCAGTATTAAAACCCAATTTAGACATGACCAATGGGGAGGGATGACCAAGAATGTTATGCCAAAGATCAAAGCCATTGGACTTATCTACAGTAGCAAATGCAGGAAAACAATTTGAAGCAATGTTTCTTTCATAGTAGAAGGAGTAGAGGTTGTGCAGGAGAGTCCCTTTAAGAAGAATCTTCTTAGAGCTCAGGTCCTGCAAAAGGCATGAGGTAGGATCAAAAATAGCTATGCATTTGAGCTCTCTAGTAAGTTGGCTAATTGAGAGAAGATTCAATATTAAGCCAGGAACAAAGAGCACATTGGGAACTGTTAGATCTTTCAATAACCTAACCGATCCAATGTGTGTATGAACTTTGATGGAGCCATCTGGCAGAAAAATGGACTTATTAAGCTTAAAAGGCTGAGGGTCAATCAAACAAGTAAAGTCAGCACAGAGGTGGCTGCTGGCACCAGAGTCAAGCAACCAAGAACCTTTAAGAAAATCAGAGTCAGAGGTACTACCTGCTATTTCAAATATTTCTCTGTCAAAGACTCCTCCAGCAAAGTCCATGGGAGTGACAAGGTTAGTTGACTGATGCTTGGCAAGTTCATCAAGTTTTGCTTCTATTTTGGAGAGACTTCTCACTTCTAGATCCTCACCACTAACATGTTTTGGAGTTCCAGTAAGCACTGCTCCAGCAACATATTTGCCTTTCCTTTTCTCTGCTAAGGCCTTATACCAATCATACACCACACCTGAGACCATGAAACAGTTTGCTCTACTGTGACCACTCTTCTTGCAATGGTCACAGTAGGCATTTTTGTTAGCCAATTGGTAGCACTTCTCCCTTGTGTGGCCTGTCTTCTTGCAATAGGAGCAGATGACACTGTTCCCGCGCCCAGCACTCTTATCAGTTGTCCCTTTGTCAATGGTGGCAAGAGCAAAGTTGTTGGAGTTAGTGCTGTCACCAGAAGCCCCATGACTCCCTTTTTGTTCAATACCACATAACATGCCATGGGCTCGACTGACATGAGGAAGGGGATCCATGAGGAGGATCTGATTGCTAACATGTTCATAATCATCATTTACACCCATTAAAAATTGCACCAGCAGTTCATATTCCTCTTATTCTTTGAGAGCCTTAAGAGTTTCTGAGCTACAAGTTTTGGGAAAAGGTTTCAGTGCTTTAAGAGCATGCCACTGAGATTTTAGATCATTATAGTAACTAGTTATCGATCTGTTTCCTTGAGTGAGATTGACAAGCTTCCTTTGAAGCATAATGACCTGAGGTCCATTGGTCTGACCATAGCAATTTTCAAGCTCATTCCATAGACTAGATGAAGTTTCAGCATAAAGGTATTGACAAGCTATATCAGGTATTATCGAATTTTGTAACCATGTCAGGACCATGCAATCAACTTGAATCCACTCCTCATACAATGGATCATCAGTAGCAGGACATGGGAGAGTACCTTCAATAAATTTGATTTTGGCTTTAATCCGAAGAGTATTGCGAACATCAATTCGCCATGAGTTCCAATTCGTGCCATCGAACAGGACTGGAGCGAGCTTCAGATGAGGTTGATCGGCGACGGAGAGGTTCAGCTCCAGGGAGCGAGGAGCAGGAGGTTGAGGAGTTGAAGTTTCATTTGAAGTTTGAGGCGATGGTGTTTCTATGGTAACAGAAGCCATCAATGTTGAGGTTGGTGAGCTGATTTGAACAAATTCAGCTCAAATTTGCAGAAAGTCAGGAAGCGGAGTGAGATTCAGGAGCGAAACCGCTCTGATACCATGTGGAATATGAGAGAAAGTGGAGAAGGAGTGCACTGTTCCATTACTCAACCAAGTTTGTTACAATGAATCAAGAGGAAAACAATAACCTTTATATGAAGATATGGGCCAAGGATAAAAACTATGGGCTTACACTAGAGTGGGCTGAGAATACACAGGAGGCCCAAGAGAAAGACTAAAACTAAAGAAACATAAAACAGGCCCATAACTTCATTACACATGAGAGGCTGCAGCAGCTTTGTCTCGATTCTTTTGGCAGGAGCTGGAAGGGAGAGTATGTCCAACAACGACAACTTAAAATTCCCTTCGATGTCCCTGTCGGGGCTCGTCGCGACAACAAGGGTTAGGGTGGTGAGTGGTGATGCATTCAATTCCCGTCGAGGAAAGACAAAACCTGTGCATTTATTACACATAGAATAAAAGCACCTTCCCTGCGTCAGCATTTACTCCTCACTTTAAATTTAGTACTTTCTCCGTTCCTTTTTAATTGTCACGGGCCCACATTTCATGCAATCCAATACACGTTTTTAATTCGTAATAATTCAAATTCCATACAAGTAAAAATTATGAAAATTTCATATTTTAAATCTATGTGATTAGACGAATCCAACAGGATCCCACTTGACTATATTTATCTTATATAATTGTATTAAAAAATCGAATCAAAGTTACTCAATGAACAGTGACAAAAGTCAATCTGTGTCGATTAATAAGGAACGGAGGAAGTATCATTCACCCATGCACTTCTTTTCACATTATTTTTCTTTCTACATTCCTATTCCTTAATTCTTAATTCAATACTTTTAATCCATTAATTAATGCTAATCTAACCCATTTACATAATCTTAAACCCAAACCTCTTTTCAACCAACACTCAACCTCTAATCTCTTCTAATTAAAACCCCCCAATTTTTCTAAAAAAATCACTCAGTTTTTCCACGGCATGATGTAACTGTTGTCACACTCAACTTATATATAACAAAATGTCAAAAAACAAGTAAAATGCAAGTATTGATTGACAAATGTGAATGCAAGGAATTTCAGGAGCCTTTTTTCTACTATTATTCAACGTGGTGAATTTATATAGGATGTAGTTAAAATTAACCTCCATTCAATAAATGAATGAGGCCAAATTCAATAAGAATATAGCCTTCAGGATTAGTGTAAGGGATAATTAACCTCTTCCACAAGAGCATTTTCTAATTTTCCTTTTTACTATATCCTGTAATTGGTGCTGGGGTCCTGGCTCACGTGGGCCAGAACCAGCAGATAGCCGCGTTCATGAATGTAAGTATGTACTCCTCGTTGAGTCACAGTTTTGTATAGTGAAGATAGCACTGAAATTTATAAAAGACGAATTGCTTTTTCTAACGCTCGCACGTTGCATTGCCTTTGTACTTTTGAAAATTTTGCAAGAAAAGGGAGATATATAGTACTTTCATTTTCATACAATAATAATAAGGGGAAATACGCGAATTCCCGAATTCATCTGAAATTAAAAGTTATAGCTTTAAACGCTTCAATGGCTGCAGCTCTGATGTTTTGGTCGATGAAAATCTGTGTTGTATGTCTTTGTTTGACATCCGTCGTTGGCATTGATTCCAACGTCTCCAATGGCGGCACCTTAGGGTTTAGCCAGAGTTTGAGGTATGGGCAGACTCTGGTCTCCGGCAACGGCCGATTCGAGCTGGGGTTTTTCAAGGTTTCTCCGAGGAGGGATTCATCAGCCCAAGATTTGCAGTATTTGGGGATATGGTATAAGGGAATTGAGCCACTGACTGTAATTTGGGTAGGCAACAGGGACAAACCCTTGCGTGGGAATGCCTTGAGGCTTTTCATCACGCCATTCGGGAATCTAATTGTTCGTGATGATCAAGGGACGGAAATCTGCCTCGTTAGGTCGAATCAGACGGTGACACGGCCATTGGTCGCGCTCGAGAATTCCGGTAACCTCGTTGTTAAAGACGGGGAGGGAAAATCTGACTACATCTGGCAGAGCTTCGATTTCCCGTCTGACACGCTGTTGCCTGGAATGAAGCTGGGATGGGACTTGAAAGCCGGAAGGCACCGTTTTCTGACATCCTGGAGGACTTCCGAGGATCCTTGCTGGGGCGATTTCTTGTTCGGGATGGATTCGCCGAATTCCCCTCAATTGGTGCTGCAAAAGAATGGGGCAACTCAATCGAGGTGGGGTCCATGGAACGGAAACAGATTCAGCGGGACAAACATTAAGGACAATCAGGTGTTCAGGACGGTTTATCATTCCAGCCCTGATGAGATCTATTTCGCCATTCAAATGTTGGATGATTCGATTTTACTGAGATTGGTTCTGAATTCGAACGGGGCTGTACAGTTCCTAAAGTGGAAACCTAACTACAAGGGGTGGGTTCCGATGGTGACTTTGAACCGGGATGCCTGTGAGAGGTATGGATCTTGTGGGCCATATGGGGTTTGCCATGCCTCTGATGATTCAGGTTGCCAGTGCCTCAAGGGTTTTGTGGAGAATTCACCTAGTGATTGGCGTAGGTTGGATTGCACGGATGGCTGCAGGAGAAGCCAAGCCCTAAACTGCAGTGGTGGTGATGGTTTTCAGAAGTTCACTGGGCTAAAACTGCCTAACAATTTCACTGTCTTGCAGGGCTCGAGCCCTAATGAATGCTTAGATTATTGCTTGAAGAAGTGCAATTGCATGGCCTACACGAATCTCAACGTGTATGGGAATGGGAGCCAATGTGTCGTGTGGATGGATAAATTGATCGATATGAGGGATTTTGGTAGCGAAGGAGATGAACTAAATATTCGCTTGGCACGTGGCGAAATAGGTATGGCGGCGCGTGAAATGTGAAGATTTTAGTACCATATATTTGTCGCTAACCTCTTTAGTGACACGTATATTATGCTTTTGACTTTTCCCACGTGTTAAAAATGGCGCGAATCTATATATCATAAGATCATTAGTGCATTTCTAGCTAGATGAAAGTTTGTAGCCATTGCAGTTATTATATATCTTTGTTGTTGAATGTGGTAGAAGCCCTTATATACCATTCTTATACACTATATTTATGTGTACTATTTCTCTTTTGACATGATTGATATTATCATATGTGCCCTGTACAATCCCTTACATTTAGGTTTTTTTTTTTTTTTTTTTTTTTTTTTTTTTTCAGAATCCCTTAACCACAGAAAGAGGAAATGGAATATCATCATATCCTGCATTGCTGTTGCATCTGTAATTGTTGGAGTAATTCTCTGGCTAGTCACAAGAAAATGCAGATTAGCTTGCTATAGGGCATGTTATAGAGGTACTTATTTAATCCCTCTTCTTATATACTTCCCATTACAGATTCCATACTAAGGAGATTGAGACGCCTCCTCAATAGTATTTACTACAGAATCAATCAATTCTGTTATATGGTTGCACATTGCAAGAAACTCATCAAGTTCAATTGAAAAAATTTCCCAGGTATCACTGGACTTATTAGCAGGGAACATGCTTCTGTACAAAGTGAAGATCCTCACAATGTAAGAATATATAGCATGTCCACCATATCTGCTGCAACAAATGGGTTTTCAATGGAAAATACGGTTGGCCAAGGAGGGTTTGGTACAGTTTATGAGGTAACTGATATAGTATTAACCTTACTATATTGCACATTTTGATTTCATCAAAAGTGGTATCAAATGTTATTGCACATTTGCTTCTATATATGAACCATTTGTTATTTTGCATCTAAAATGGTATAGGGTGAGTTACCAGATGGACAAAAAGTAGCTGTGAAGAGACTGTCCAAAAACTCAAACCAAGGGGTGGAGGAATTCAAGAATGAAGTGCACACAATTGCACAGCTCCAGCACCGCAATCTTGTCAGGCTTTTGGGCTGCAGCGTTGAAGGAAATGAAAGGATGCTAGTCTATGAGTTCATGCCCAATAAGAGCCTCGATCAATTCATATTCAGTAAACCCTAGTTTCCCTTGCTATATGTATTTTGTATAAATATGTGCACGTGTCATGAATTATTGTGCAGTATTAGGAAAATTGGTGCTAATGAATTTTACCAATTTGCAGACCCTGAAAGAAAGCATCTCCTGCCCTGGGAAAAACGCGTCAGCATTATCAAAGGAATTGCACGGGGATTGGACTATCTTCATTTTGGTTCAAGATTAAGAATAATCCACAGGGACCTGAAGGCAAGCAACGTCTTGCTGGATGAAGATATGGACCCCAAAATTTCCGACTTCGGCTTGGCACGGAATTGTGAACACGTAGATGAAGACATGCCACGGACCAGAGTGATAGGAACATAGTGAGTAAAGTTTCAGGTTTCAACTAATTCTAAGTGTTTTAAGGATATGATGTCACCCAATTATTACCTAACCTGTAATGTTTGCAGTGGTTACATGTCACCAGAGTACGTGATAGGAGGCCATTACTCCACAAAATCAGATGTCTTCAGCTTCGGTGTCCTAGCGGTAGAAATCATAGGTGGCCAAAGAAACTGGGGTTTTCAACATCCTGACCATGAGTACAACCTTCTTGGACATGTAAGTATATATGCACAAAAAGTGCACATTTTGTGCAAATTTTGGGCAGTGAGCTTCTGATTCAACTTTTGCACTAACGAACTAATTAATTAGTTAAACAACACCCACACACACCAATAATGATATTACATTGAATTAAACTATACTAATTATTCCAGGCCTGGAAACTGTGGACTGAGAGGAGGGAACTGGAATTGGTGGATCCTGTGCTGGAAGGATCGGTGGTGGAAGCTGAAGCCATCCGATTTATCCACATCGGCCTCCTGTGCGCTCAGCATAGCAGTGAAGAAAGGCCGACTATGCCGCAAGTTGTGGCAATGCTGGAGAACGACAACATAGCATTGCCAGAACCCTCGGAGCCAGGATTCTTTACCCAGAGATCATCTGCAGGAAATGCTGGCATGAACATCTCGGGGTGGAGCCAGGACAGCGTTAACTGGCTGACCGTAACATCAGTCTCAGCCAGGGAATAGTATATACTGATGATGGGCTGAGACCAATAGGCACTAACATAGTCTATGTACATTATTCTGACGTTCATGATAAACTAAATTCAATATATATAATCCTGATTTGAGTAGTAGAGATTGCGTGACCATCAGAGGTTTTTCATTACAAAGTATCTGAAATTAATGGCGTCTGCACGTACAGTTCACTGGGGGTAAGGCAAAATATTCGAACCTATTCGTTGAACTGCTGAGTCGAACCGAAATCGAACTGAATTTCTGGTTAACCGAGGACCCCGAGCAAATACAAATATCAAATTTCAGTATTCATCCGGTTCAAATACAAATACATATACTTTAATTTTTTCCCCCGATTAACCGAACCGAACCGAATATGTTTATTTTATTTTAAAAGTTATATATATTGGATATATTATAGGCATTTGATGGTATAAAATTATATATAATCATTATTTATTTAATTATTTAGTATATAATACAAATAATTAAAGAGTTAATTATCAAAATATATCAAGATAATGAGCCTATATTGATTTTTTGTGTTTAAGAATACCCCATTATTGAAATATACTACTACACTAAAATTTGTTACTTATACTAACATATTTTGATAACAATAAAAAGAACCACTGGATTACATAGTTATATATATATTTTTTATATAGTGTATTAACTTCAAAAATAAAATCTACGAAACTTAAGAATTAATAAATGAAAACTTGATTATACATTTTTAGAGGGTCGGAAAAAATATTCGAACCGAATCGCTTAACCGCTGAATCGAATCGAAACCGAACCCCCGGTTAACCGAGGACTTCGGTTACAAATACAAATACTTAAATGAAGTATTTGCTCGGTTCAAATACAAATACAAATACCTAAAAAGTTCAGGTTAACCGAACCGTGTCACCCTACAGTTCACTTAACAACAATTTTAATATGTTCTGAAATTAATGCATGTAATGAAGCAGTGAAAAATTTGCGGAAACCCTTATTCTTTTGAGGACTGGAAACCCTAAGTAAGAGCATAATATGGCCACATATTGTGCAATAAATATGTAGTAAGGATTCAAACCCTAGAATTGAAAATCAGGTAACGACAAGCCTATAATTAATCCCATTAAATTACGACATTTGGTATAATGCATCGCATAAATGTCAACGTTCAAATTTATTTAGAATATTATCCGTCATCTTACTATAACTTGCACTTTTTACTAAAAAAAAAAAAAGAGAGAAGGGAATTGCACATTTTTTGTACATATATAAAAATGCACTTTAATCCTAAAATTGCGACACAAGCGTTAGAAAAATCAGGATAATAATAACCCCATTAGAGCTGGATGATTTGTCATTCAAAAGTCAACTGTATACTACCTCCATCTCATTATAATTGTTACGACTCCATCTCATTATAATTGTTACGACTCAACTGACACGTATGCCGATATATATTTTTGATGGTTAATAACTTAAATTGTATACAATAAAAAATTTATAAAAATTAGATATTCTAAAACTATAAGATTAGGCGAATCTAACAAGATCTCATTTGACTACGTTTTTTCTTATATAATTATGATAAAAATTCGAATAAAACTTAAATAGTGAATAGTGCCGAAAAGTCTAACGTAACAATTTTAATAAGACGGATGAAGTATATATATAAGAATGATGTGGGGTTTATTTTAAAACTTGTTTCTCATAATTTTGAATTCATTTAAAAATAAAATTATGATGCATTATATTCAAAATAATTTAAATTATTAGTATAATCTTTTTTCTTTTAAATTTTGAAATCTTTTAATTTTCTTTAGAAGGTTTTTTATAAAACATTGACACTCATGTGTCGGCAAATGTGTGTGAGAGCCCAAACTACATAAATTATAAAGTGGATCGGATAAAGGGGAGGGATGAGGGGTTGGGTGAAAATCGAACCACCAACCAAAAAATTGGAAGTCAGGCGACATAACCATTCAACCAAATAATCATTTCCTTCCTAGAGTGTTATTATTATTATTATTTTTTTGGATAAGATTGTTATTCCTTTAATAGAATATATAATAATTGATTTAATTCTAAATTATTAATCTAAAAATCTTCCATATTAGATTATTAATTCTTAATACTCCCTCTGTTTTTATATTGTAATATTTGGAAATTTGGTACTATTCACACATACACTTTGACTTAAAATTTTACCATAGTTATACATGTTAAAATATAACTAAGTGGGATCTTGTTAAATTCGTCTCGTTGAGTAGTTTTTAAAAATTGAATTTTTACTACCGCGCGAACTTGAATTATTAATGTTTTAAAATATGCATTGGACTGCATACACTGTCCGTTGTAATTTTTAGAAAACAGAGAGCATATATATTATCCCGCCTCACTTACTAAATTAATTTTTTTAACTATTTTCTAATAAACTAATTACATTAAATTACTTAAATACCCATTATTTAATTTTAGCCATTCAAAACAAAACTAAATCAATGGCTAAATAATAAGTTGCACTATATCACCCCCAAAAGTCTCCCATACCCTAGCAGCTCCCGTGTGTGCGACTTTTATTTTCTCATGTTTGAAAAATCTACGTTGCCTTTTACGACAAACACAAGCTTTTGCATTTGTCATATATGCAAAGTATGCAATTCTATTGCTATGTTTATTTCAACACAAAAACGAGGTCCTGTTAAGACCCCAAGAAAAGTGATTGTTGGGGAAGGACCCACTCCACTGCTGTCCAATACTAGTATTTTCCAGTTTCTGCATTTGATTTTGAAATCCAGAGCCTGAACCTGATCCCACTTCCCACTCTTTGCCTGCAGTAAAGTTTGCAGCTCATCCCCATGGATTGCTGTAAACTGTTACATTTCTTCTTGTTCTTCACCCCTTCTCTTCTCTTCATCAAATCCTCCATTTCAGCTGCTACTTTAGCTCCAAACGAAACCCTTCTCGATGACGGCACAACCCTGGTTTCCGAAAACGGATCATTTGAGTTGGGCTATTTTAGCCCAGCGAATTCCAGCAGACGCTACGTCGGAATCTGGTTCAAGAAAGTCACAGAACAAACCATAGTTTGGGTAGCCAATAGGAACACCCCAATTACGGATTCAACAGGGTCACTTTCAATCACTGCCTCTGGGATAATTGTCATCTCTAATAACCGATCAGGTGTCGTCTGGACAGCGAATTCGTCGGCAGGAGCTGTTGAAAATCCAATCTTGAAGCTTCTGGACAATGGAAACCTCATTTTGAAGACCGTTGCTGCAGCCGATGATGATCCAGGGAGTTATTTGTGGCAGAGCTTTGATTCACCGTTGGATACACTGATTCCCGGGATGAAACTTGGATGGGACCTTCGAAAAAATCAAGAATGGTATTTGACGTCGTGGAGGAGCACCCAGGATCCTTCACCTGGTGATTATACTTACAGAATGGATCCCACGGGGTTGCCTTCGAGCATCCTCCGCCAGGGCTCGGAAATCAAATTCAGGAGTGGCCCCTGGGATGGTGAGCGATTCAGTGGCGCCCCTATTCCTCTTCGTAAGAACGGAGTTTTCAATCCAATTTTCGTATACAATTCCACCGACGTATATTACGCATTCGAAAACAATGATGTTTCCATCATTTCAAGATTCGTCGTGAACTATTTAGGACAGACGAATCATTTCATCTGGAGCCAGACTAGTAACCAGTGGCTCTCCATACCCTCAGTGGTAACCGACCTGTGTGATAGTTATTCAAGGTGCGGCAACTTTGGCATTTGTGAAGTGAATAAATCGCCAATCTGTAGTTGCTTGAGAGGGTTTGAGCCGCAACAAGGGGAGGAGTGGTCCCAATTGGATTGGAGAGGGGGCTGCGTCAGGAGGACGCCGTTGAATTGCAGTAAGCCGACTGGATTCAGAAAGCTTTCCAGTGTGAAAGTGCCGGACACATCTGACAGTGCGGTGAACACGACTGCAATGAATCGAGAGAAGTGCGAAAAGGCCTGTTTTAGGAATTGTTCGTGTCTGGCATATGCAATGACACAAACGAGCGAATGCGTGCTTTGGTTTGGTGAATATTTAACCGATATCAGAGTGTACGCTAAAGGGGGGATGGATCTGTTCGTTCGTATGCCTTCATCTGAGCTTGGTAAGCCTAATCAGAACTTTTTACTTTGATCTGTCATATATGTGTTAAATTAAACTGTTGATTTCAATTATGTGCATCGTTGAAAGACTTGGGTGCCAAATCGAAGAAAGTGGCTCCTATCATTGCATCGGTGGTAGGCGTTCTTGCACTTTTCCTGGTGCTCGTCGTTTGTCAGATTATCCGTAAGAGGACTGCCAAGAAAAAAATCGGTTAGAATACAAACTCTATTACAGCAAAGGGAGACCTCTTTTGGAAACTATTTTTATTAGTCAGTCTGCTACTCTGGTTTGAATTAGTATTACTTCCAGAAGTTTGACAAAATGGCTCTTCGGCGATATATGTTTAGTTTTATACTTGATAGAAAAGTACTTTATGTTGACGAAATGAAATCCGATAGTGTCAGCATTGACATTTTCCAAAATTGAAAGTTGTTTGTTGCCTTTTGGCTGAAGTAATCTTCTTCTGCCAATGTCATTTTAACCAACAAATGCTCCACATTTCTGATTCTGTTTTAGATCCTTCATTGTGTTTGCATGATTGTTACTTATCGATGAACACCAGCTTTGGCAGGCCATCCAACTGATAATCCAAGCCAAGTTAGTTATAATCCACGGGGAGAAGATGAAGACCTGGATTTACCTTTATTCGATTTTCCTGCGATTTCATCTGCCACTGGTGAATTTGCATTAGCAAATAAAATAGGGGAAGGTGGTTTTGGTGGGGTTTACAAGGTAGAGATCATCTTTGTCCCCATCTAATAGTAGAATTTGTTGTTGAGTTTCTAAGTATGCACTCCAAAATGGGCAGGGTGTCCTATCAGATGGCAAAGAGATAGCTGTTAAAAGACTGTCGAAAAATTCAGGACAGGGCTTGCCAGAGTTCAAAAATGAAGTCATCTTGATTTCCAAACTGCAGCATAGAAATCTTGTGAGGCTATTGGGATGTTGCATTCATGGAGACGAAAGGATGCTGGTTTACGAGTATATGAAGAATAGGAGTTTGGATCTGTTCATTTTCTGTGAGTCTTGGATTTCATCCATGTTCATTGTCCGTGGTTGCATCTGAGCTAATCTCTTGAGTGCCTTAATGTAGGTCGACACAACAACAAGCCTCTACATTGGAAGACGCGCTTTGACATAATAATTGGCATTGCGCGTGGGATTCTCTACCTCCACCGTGATTCACGGTTGAGAATAATTCACAGGGATTTAAAAGCAAGCAACATTCTTCTGGACAATGAGATGAATCCTAAAATCTCCGACTTTGGCTTGGCAAGATCATTTAAAGGCGAGCAGTACCAAGATAGTACAAAACGAATCATGGGGACCTAGTAAGCAAAGCTTGAGGATTTTTCATTGTTCCCTTCTACTCTTTTGCTTATGCATCAAGTGATGATTAAATGTTTTCTGCAGTGGTTATATGTCCCCAGAATATGCCGTAGATGGGCTTTTTTCAGTGAAATCCGATGTTTTTAGCTTTGGCGTGCTGGTGTTGGAGATCGTATCTGGGACAAGGAACCGAGGATTTTATCATCCGGATCACCACCTCAATCTTTTGGGACATGTGAGTTTATAAGTTTCAAAAACTCTCAGCATACAGCCCTCTTATCCAACTGATGAAATCTCATTGAATGATGTTGAGTTATTCAGGCCTGGAAACTATGGAACGAAGGGAATCCAACAGAGCTTTTGGATTCATCATTGGGGATCCCCTGCATAGAAGAATCTGAGGTTGTCCGTTGCATCCAGGTCGGGCTCTTATGCGTGCAACAGCACCCCGAGGACAGACCGACTATGTCTGATGCTCTGTTGATGTTAGACAGTGAACATCCAGTGATTGCTCAACCAAAGCAACCGGGGTTCTACACAGAAAGGGATGTCGTTGACACGCAGTCGTTTTCACCGGACAAAAGGCCACATGTTTCGAACGAAGTCACCGTGTCATTGTTACAAGGTCGCTAGCGCCGTCCCTTTTTAACTGAATTTAGAGTAGTAGTAGTATTTAAACACAGTATATTATTGTGTAAACTTAAGATGTACAGTTGTTAGTAACGCGAGAACTTATTCGTCGTGAAATCTGATGAAAACAATGAATATCATAGAAGGATTCGAAGTGAAGTGAAGTTGTAATCGACCTTGATGAATCTCAATATGATTGATTAGGCAAAATGGTGCAAACTGCCAAAACTGTTGGCACTGATTTCAATTGACACAATCACAAAGTTACACATGAAATGGTGCACAAGACACAGGTTGATTCCAGGTCTCAGCATCAGCGGGGTTCCATGGTAGAAACTGTCAAACCATTTATAGACACATTTCCGAGTTTTCCTTTGCACGCAGTCCTCCTCCCAACAGTGAAAGCTGGATATCGCGGTGATGCAAATGCTGATGAATCTGTACTATTCAACATGGCTACAACATCCACCATTGTCGGCCTATCAGCTGGACTTTCTTGAACGCATAACAGTCCTATGTGAATGTATTTCCGTGGAACAAAAGACGAACAAGATGGAATTTCCAATCTTGGATCAACAAGTTCGATTATGTTGTCGTTTATCCATAGATTCCACGCCTGAAATGGAACGTTTTGTTAGAACTCCAGCTGGCAGAGAACATATGATGTTTTGTGTTTCTGTAAGGGCTATTTCTCGAAAGGATGCTCTTACATGTCCAAGAAGACTGAGGGATTCCGAGCCATAAAACCCAGTGTTCCTTCTTCCGTTCACAACCTCAAGCAGCAATACTCCAAAGGCAAATACATCAGACTTAATGGAGAAAAGCCCTTCCATGGCATATTCAGGTGACATATAACCACTAGATCCAATATAGACAAAATCAACCATTCTGATAGTAAACAAGAATATGAATTAGATGATGATATGCATAAACAAGGGGTATTTCACTTACTATGTGCCAACAATTCGATTAGTATTCGCTTGCACTTTATTTCCACCAAAAATCCTTGCCAAGCCAAAATCGGATATCTTAGGATTCATGTCACCATCCAGCAAAATGTTGCTGGCTTTGAGGTCTCTATGAATGATCCTAAATCGAGAATACTGGTGAAGGTATAGCAGTCCCTGAGAAATGCCTTCGATGATCTGCACACGTGTTCCCCAATCCAACTGCTTATGTTTTTCATCACCTGATTTTCACAATTAATCCAATTTCAAAGACCGGATCATAAGAAAGATGACAAGAAATCACAATGTCAATAGAATGACAGACCAAACAGGAAAAAGTCGAGGCTTTTGTTGGGCATATATTCATAGACCAAAATCTTCTCATCTTTTTCAATGCAGCACCCCAGAATCCCAACCAAATTTCGGTGCTGGAGTTTTGCAAACAGTTCGGTCTCGTTTCTGAACTCCTCCAATCCTTGCCCTGACCTTGTGGAAAGCCTTTTTACTGCTACAAGTTGTCCATTGAATAGTTCTGCCTGCAAAAAGAGACCAAGTTCATTTAATTGGGGGAAAGCCATATTATTCACCCTTAGCTTCTTAAGCATGTGAACTACTCTCCTGCATTAGGATGGACTAAAACTGAATAATCTTAATGGACACAAGCAGAAAGAAAGATGAGAAAGGTGGTTTCTCTGAAAAATGTTGTGTACCTTATAAACAGGTCCAAAACCGCCCTCTCCTAGCTTATTTGAGCTAGAAAAATTGTCTGTTGCTGCAACTATACTATCAAAACTAAAGGTAGGCAACTCATATTCAAATATTCCATCTTCTAGGTCAGTTCTGACTGCACTTCGTAACTTGTTTGATGGGCCATTTGTACCCAATTCAAGCAGCATCAGATTCTGATGCGGCCTCTCAGGCTTTGAAGCTGCAAAATAGGAATGATTATCACTTCATTTGGCATTCAATAAATATAACAGCAGTGTCAGATCACTGCATCAATTAGCCAAAACTTTAATGAGCTAACTGATCAGCTAAGAGAGAATTTCTTGGTGGTGCAATTAGAGATGACAGTACCTTTTTGTTTGCGCTTTTGCCAAAAGTAACATGAGCAAGAACAGCATATGAGCAGTGCTGCAGCACTTGGGAGAGCTATAGCCATAGGAAGTACATTTTTATTTCCTGACAACAGAATCCGACGACGTGTCAATATCAATGAAGTAAAAATGATTATTATAGTACTATCGAAAGCTTCCAACCTGTTCCAGATGAATCAACCCTGGCGATGACCTCCATTTTGATGAAAAGATCAACGCCATCAGAACTATTTTCCCGTCGTTGCATGTCCAACAAATTGGTAAACATTGAACAGCCTCTCTTGATGCTGTAAGCAAAGGCATTGCAAGTGCAATTTACTGAACAAGCATATTGACAAATATCCGACCTTCCAACTGCGAGTAATTCAGGATTTGCAGGCAAACTTATACTCCATTCCGGAAAGAATCTTACTTCGCTCCCACACAATTGCCTTGCTTGTCTTCTAACACAGCCACCAGAAAAGTTTGCTGAACTCCAATCTTGCATGGAGTTTGGCATGAAACCACCCAGGCAAGTACACGCTGGCGCAGTTCCGATATCACAAATTGCGTTCGCTCCGCATTGGTTATAGGCCTGGCAAAAATCAACAGGCCAACTAACGAACACAAACCACTTATCAGCTGTCCATATAAAAAACCTAAGCACTCCTTCGGACCCTAGTTGTATCCTATTAATGCTTGATTCTATCGAAAAATTATACACAAAATAGAACGTATCGTCTCGAGAAACATAGGTAAAATTTGAGTGGGGAAATGAAGGAAACTGCCCGTCTTGCCATACACCACTCCTCAATATTATTTCCGAGCTGTTCCTTGTCATAAAAATTTCAGCAGTTCGACCATTTGGATCCATCCCTACAGAGAAAACGCCCGGAGCTGGATCGGACGGATTCTTCCAGGAAACAAGACGTGCTTCTGCACCAGTGATTCTATTGTAGCCCACTTTTCCACCAGGCAGCCAGGTATCCGTCGGATAATCAAAGCTCTGCCATATAACACCTGAATCGTTTCTCAGCACAAAATTTCCCGAGTCAAGAAGTACCGCCTCAGTAACATTAGCAGCATATGCTGCCCAGATTACTTCCGACCCGGCGTAAAGATTTAGGTTACCCCCTACCAAGTCTAGATGCGAATTATTTGAATGTGTATAACGAATCGGGCCATCTCTGTTCGCAACCCATACAACTGTCTGAACAGTTATATTGGCATACCAGATTCCTACATACCTGTTGCTGTTAGTGGAGTTTCCTGGAGCGAAGAATCCCAACTCGAATATCCTTCCTTGGGAAACTATGGTCTGTCCTGGAACGATCGATTGCCCTTGTACCAAGGTGTCGGCTCCACTGCAGGGACGACTGGAGATAGAGACCAGAAGAAAAAGCAGAGGCGAAATCCATGGGAATTCGAACATTTTCAAGCTGAAAATGGCACAATGTTATTCAGGATTTGCTAAAGGTGGAAAATGTGGAGGAGCAAGCAAGCCCAAAGCGTGTGTCTTGAAGAAAAGTCTTGGTCTGACATAAAGCGTTTCAAGAACCATACAGCATTCAAACTGATAAGAGGTATGAAGCTGCAGAATGCTATGGATCGGAATTGCAAAAGTTCAGTTTTTGCTATGTAAAAATACTATTGTGGGTGTTAGTTATTTAACGTTTGTGTCCAAGACCCGTGCCGTGTTGTACTTGTTGGTAGGGTTTCCGAATTCTAGAATGAATTGGGCGTTTTGTTTAAAAATGATGATATTTTTCAGTTCAGGCTCACTCCAGTCTCCTGACATTTTTTCCTCTTTCAAATTCAAACCTAGAAAAATAAGAAAAAATTATTTATTTCATCGTTGTTTGATTCAGTCAAGTATGGACGACGACATTGATAGCAACACCTGCTGTCAAGGCAGAGAACTGATGAGGTCTATGCTATTTAAAGCCGCGGGCTTTTATTAAACATAACAAAATATTGCAATGTTTTATTCAATCAAAATTTTCTTAGATTACTCTCCCAAAAATTTTATTAGATATATTGAAATGAACCCTAATTCCTCAACTTTTTTTTTTCATGAAAAAGAAAGGGTAGTTAAGATACGCAACAGAAACAAAAAGAAAAAAACCAGAGTGATATATGGAAAGAAATCATGTTCCCCTGAGTCAGTCGCAAGAATGGAACGAAATGTAAGATGTAATTTCCTAAATATAGGAAAACAATGTAATTTCCGAATTCTGTTGTGCTAGATCCATGTAATTCATACTCCCTCCGTTTTTTTTTTTTGTTGTTTGCTATGGACCCATGCAGCACGCAGTCCAATGTATATTTTAAATCAGTAATAACTCAAGTTCGGTACAAGTAAAAATTCTAAAAGTTCGATATTTAAAAACTACAAGACGAGATAAATCTAACAAGATCTCAATTGACTATATTTTAACTTGAATAACTATGATAAAACTTCAAGTCAAAGTGATTGTGTGAATAGTGCAAATTCTCCAACGTAGCTATCATTTAAAAACGAATAGAGTATAATTGAATTTATTAGTGATATATGGATCAGGAATTTAGGGGGGCCTTAACAAATTTTAGTCAAAAGTTTGAAACATTTGGTACAGACCAAAATGATCAATCTGATTTCTGTAATGGCATAACAATTGCCAGCAGGTGCAGGCAGCACTAAAAATGATGTGTAGCCCTTTGTAAAGTGATGTATAAGCCTTATAATGTAATGTATAGACGGTAGTTTGTTTTTTATTAGCTTTTTGTTCATAACCTCCATCCATCACTTTTTGATACTCACACATCATTTCATATACACATACACATCATTTTTGAATGTGCCAGCACCTAAATGATTTCCCAAAATGATCATTTGAAAAGCACAAGTCTAAATATTCATAGGGGCAACGGAAAGCACCCACAAATTATAAAATGATAAAGAGATGAAATAAGAACCTAATAAAAATCCAAATCACAACTATTAATATGAAATTCAAACACTTGATCATTAAGTCAAAACGTTCATCCACTATTAGTTGTATTTCTTTTTATTCTTTGGCTCCATATTTGGTAACAGTTCAGAGCCTTTCCAACGCTCATTCTCGGCGTCGTCTCATTCTCCGAAAAATGCCAGAAAACGCAACTGCCCTACTCGTTAATCGGCAGAATGCTCGAGAATCGAGCGTTCACGTTCGGAGTTTGGCGTACAATGTCTGAAATTCCAAGTGCCCAGGTTTACCCACGAGCCATCAACCGATAAGAGTCTTCCGCGTCCCGTTCGAACAGTATAAGATCTGCAATATTGAAACTAGGATTAATATTTCCATATTCATCAGGTAATTCTAACTTATATGCATTATCATTAATCATTTCTAAAACTTTAAATGGTCCATCTCCTCGTGGAGATAATTTGTTGCGTCTTTTGGCCGGAAATCTTTCTTTCCTTAGATGAAGCCACATCCAGTCTCTTGGCTTCAGCACCAGTTTCTTTCTTCCTCTGTCATGATATTTTGCATATGACTCTGCAGACTAGATCAGGCTATCTGTAACATTCTGATGTAGTTCTTTGATAGCTCGAACCATGTTCCTGCCATTAACATTAAGATGCTCATTGCTAGGCAATGGCAGAAGATCAATTGGAGTCACGGGGTTAAAACCATAAATAATTTCAAATGGAGACATGTGAGTTGCACTATGAATATGTGATAGCGGGTGTTTTGTGCATCATTCTTATTAATATTTTGAATGATATTGAGTTGATTAATTGTGGATATGGCTTATTTATGCATATTTTGCTTATTTTGTAGGTTTAAATGGAATTGACTAAAACAAGTCAAAATAGGATATGGGAGAGAAAGTTGACAGCAAACAACAATGGTGTTGATCATGACCATGATCAATCTTGAAGTGGCTAGTTGGAAATACATCCCTAATGGGCTTGGGCTCCTTTTCGGCTAAGCAAAAAGAAAAAAATCTGCTAAAGGAAATTGGAAAGGAAAGAAATCAATTGAGAAGGGAAAGGGACGTCGAGAAGGGGGATGAGCAATGGGAGAATTGTAAAATTAAAAAAGAGGATAGACAACAGACACGAGGAGACAGACCTTGACAGGAGCACTAAGGAGGAAGAGAAGAAAATCATCCAAGAATTCCTTGAGTTTATGGTTGTAATCTTCTTTTCTTTCTTGTTTTCTATGTCTATGGAGTAGATTTCTCTTTCTAGTTCTAGGGTTTGATTAAGAATTGGTACTTGTATTTTGGGAGACTTCAAATTACTTTATGGATTTCTGAACCTATTGGTATTTATGCAATTTCTGCGATTATTGTTTGTGATTATTGAATTGGGTGAATTTGTGCACGGTATTTTACTTGATTAGATGATCTCATGCTAATTTGAATAGGATACCCGTAATTGTAATTCTATTTGAATAGGTGGCAACCGGGTTGATTAGTTCCATCCCGGAGAATTGCATAATCGACATTAATTTACACATCGTATGTGTAAGTTACTCGAATTGGGTTTTTCTAGTGTGTAATGCAATTGGGCCATTTAATCCTATGGTCGTACCTAGGATTGTTGATCTCAATTAGGGGTAATTAACGGCCGAACCATAATTATCTATTATGTAAGGAAAAATTGATTTGTCTAAACGGACCTGATAACTATAACTGATTTATCAATGGTTTAGGAATCAAATTTGTTAAGTCAATGACCTAATGCAAGTACCAAACTCAAAAACATTCCTAGAACTAGGCTTTTTAATTCATAAATTAATCTCGTTTTATTGTTTACTTGGTTTATTGATTTAGTAGTTGGTTAGTTATAGTTTTAAGCAATCCAAACCACCCCCCCCCCCCCCCCCCAATTTTACCTTTTTGCATTGAATACGAAGGAATTTATTCAACTTGAGATCCCGGTGGAGACGAACCCCTTGCTCTATATTACAGTTATTTGTGGTTGCAGATACAAGGGAAATTTTAATTGGCCGTGCGACCGACCAATATGTCTATTGTATGCAAATTCTATGTATAGAAGACATTCATCCCAACTCTTATAATTTGAAACAGTAATGATACGAAGTAGATTACCTAATACCCGGTTGACAGCTTCAGTCTGGCCGTCGGTTTGTGGATGGAATGCAGTTGAGAACAGCAACCTCATACCGATTTCACTCCAAAGGGATTTCCAGAAGTCACTTAAAAACTTAACATCTCGGTCAGACACAATGGACTTCGGAATCCCATGCAGTCTCACAATCTATTTGAAAAACAACTTTGCAATGTGCAGTGCATTACTGGTTTTTGTGCAATGTAAGAAATGAGCCATCTTTGAGAACCTATCTACCCCCACAAATATTGAATCCTTTCCTGTTGCAGTTCGTGGTTGTAATACCCGAGAAATTACCCGAATGAATTCCGTTCCGTTATTATTATTATTATTATAAATCCTTTTAATTTTAGAAATTTCAAGTTAATATATGTCAATAATGAGGATGACTCTCAATTGCCGTTTCTAATATTTGAATTATAGGATAAGTTTCAATTGGCATAGGATTGTATCTACACTACCAAATTTGTCAAGGAATTATGGCATTTGAAGGAATTATGGCATTTGAAATGTCACATGCCTAGCAATCCTTCCCAACTTATTCCCAATCCAACTTATTTCCAATCCCATTACTTATTCCCAATCATGACATGCCTAGCAATTATTTCCAATCCCATTACTTATTCCCAATCCATGACATGCCTAGCAATTATTTCCAATCCCATTACTTATTCCCAATCCATGACATGCCTAGCAATTATTTCCAATCCCATTACTTATTCCCAATCCATGACATGTCTAGCAATTATTCTCAATCCAACCTATTCCCAATCCATGACATGCCTAGCAATTATTCCCAATCCAACCTATTCTCAATCCATGACATGCCTAGTAATTATTCCCAATCTCATTCATTATTTAATGATACACAAATCAGCCCCCAAAGCCACCCATTTGCACTCCATCCAAAAATAGCTTCATTGGAGAGTGTTGCAAGTGTTGGGGCAATCTTAAGGCTTTGATTTGAGGATTTATTGATTCCAATCAACTCTAATGTAAGTTAGTGTTGTGCCTTTCAAATTTTAGAGCTTTTGGTTGAGTATTCATGGAGATACAACTCGAAATCCATTCCTTGTCAAATCTGTGATTTAGGGTTTCTTCAGGATAGTTTCTTTTGTTCATCTTTGTTCGTCTAGATCCGTTCGTTTTTGGGAAAACTTTTCTAAATGAAAAATGTTCCTAACACCTTGAATATGATCTCTGTAAATTTTCACAATTTTTGGACATGATTTGAGCGTCGAAAATTCGTTTGGTATTTTCTGAAATCCTGTTGGCAGAATTCGTTTCATAGTGTACTCAGTTTTGTTGTTCATATTACTCCTACCTATGATCGTTTCCAATGGTTGATGTCTTCATGAAAGTTGTTCCTTTATGTGTCTAGATCATCTCTGTAAAATTTCATAATTTTTGGAGTATGTTTGGAATTGTTATGAATTTTTAAAGAGACTGTGGTCGAATGAACAGTAGGATTTACACTCTTTGGAAAAGATGGATCTGAAATCATTTTTTTTAGGTCACTTAGAGTCCGATTTTGAAGAAGCTTATTTCTATGAAAAATGTTCATTTGGGTGTGTTCTAGCTCCTGTAAAAATTTCGGAATTTTTGAAAATGATTTGCTAAGTTTCCATATGCGATTTCTGAAACTGCCCAAAGGACTATTTTTGTCGGTAAATCGTACTTGTGTATTTTGATGATCTATGAGTCGAATGGCTCTCATTTTTGGAAATATGTGAAATCTGGACATGTGTGATTTTGTAAAGTGTAAAAGTATGGTTTTGAAACTTTGTAAGCTTTGATCGAGTGGGATGCCCAATGTTTTAGAGGGTAAGTGCACTTGGCGTGAGCTCGTTGGGCCGCCCCCTCTTTTTATGTGGCCAAAACGGCGCATATGATATTGTGGTTTCGTGTTAGTAAGAGTCTATACTCCTAGATATATCCGTATGGGTTGTCTAGGGCTCCGGAGCGGTCTGTATAGGGTCACTGCTTTCACATCCCTCGTGGGTACGAGTCCCAGAGGTGGGTTGATCTGAAAAGGCTTCGGCCCAGGATCGTTGATACCGACGGCTTGTGGACATAAGTGCCCAAGCGGGTAATTTGGATGTCCTCGATCAAAACAAACAATGGTAAAATAATGTGTTTGGGCTCTTGCGGGTTTGATTCCCCAAGAATGGTTATTCTCGATGAAAATGAACATTGGTAATTAAGCGTGTGAGCATTGGTAATGATGTATGTGGTAAAGTATTAGAATTCCCGTATATTAATTCACTCGTCTATTTTAAAAATTAAATTCCTATCTTTTATTACTCTTCTAAAAACTTTAAATTTTGTTATGCTATGCATTAACTTACGCAGTACCGTTTGTACTGATAAATTGTTGTTTTCCATTTTTCGCAGAGTAAGTCATGGCACTACGGGATGGGAATTTCCGAAGACTTGTCGCACTTGTTTTTAAATTCTTTTACGAATCCCAAACTCATGTTTGGCCGTGTTTGGCCCTTACCTTCCGCACTGTTTAAAATTATGTATGTTAGACTTAACTCTGATTTAAACCTTCGGGCACTTATTAAATGGTTTTTAAATTATTTTTAAGTATTGGTACAACTTAGCCTTAGCATCTTCTCAAGTGAGCTCGAAATGGTTCGCGTCTTGCTTGGGAAGGTGTGGCGGTAGCATCCCGGCCTGGGTGACCAAAACCGGGGTGTTGCAAAGTGGTATCAGAGCCCGAATTTTTTTTAAGCTATTATTTTCGGCCCACTATAGAGGCCCAAATTATTCAATATTATTTTTAAGCATTTTGAGTATTATTTCCATGGACAAGGAATTTTATTTTAAAACCCATGGAAAAGTATATCTCGAAAATTCGACAAGTCTTAAAAATTAGCACTATTTTTGGGAGGGAGCATGTGCATTAACAAAATTATTCTTTTTACGTACCAATCATTGTCCTGCATTGCTATCAGTCCAAATGCGACCCAACTTCGAGGACGAAGTTGATTTCTAAGGAGGGTAGACTGTAATACCCGAGAAATTACCCGAATGAATTCCGTTCCGTTATTATTATTATTATTATTATAAATCCTTTTAATTTTAGAAATTTCAAGTTAATATATGTCAATAATGAGGATGACTCTCAATTGCCGTTTCTAATATTTGAATTATAGGATAAGTTTCAATTGGCATAGGATTGTATCTACACTACCAAATTTGTCAAGGAATTATGGCATTTGAAATGTCACATGCCTAGCAATCCTTCCCAACTTATTCCCAATCCAACTTATTTCCAATCCCATTACTTATTCCCAATCATGACATGCCTAGCAATTATTTCCAATCCCATTACTTATTCCCAATCCATGACATGCCTAGCAATTATTTCCAATCCCATTACTTATTCCCAATCCATGACATGCCTAGCAATTATTTCCAATCCCATTACTTATTCCCAATCCATGACATGTCTAGCAATTATTCTCAATCCAACCTATTCCCAATCCATGACATGCCTAGCAATTATTCCCAATCCAACCTATTCTCAATCCATGACATGCCTAGTAATTATTCCCAATCTCATTCATTATTTAATGATACACAAATCAGCCCCCAAAGCCACCCATTTGCACTCCATCCAAAAATAGCTTCATTGGAGAGTGTTGCAAGTGTTGGGGCAATCTTAAGGCTTTGATTTGAGGATTTATTGATTCCAATCAACTCTAATGTAAGTTAGTGTTGTGCCTTTCAAATTTTAGAGCTTTTGGTTGAGTATTCATGGAGATACAACTCGAAATCCATTCCTTGTCAAATCTGTGATTTAGGGTTTCTTCAGGATAGTTTCTTTTGTTCATCTTTGTTCGTCTAGATCCGTTCGTTTTTGGGAAAACTTTTCTAAATGAAAAATGTTCCTAACACCTTGAATATGATCTCTGTAAATTTTCACAATTTTTGGACATGATTTGAGCGTCGAAAATTCGTTTGGTATTTTCTGAAATCCTGTTGGCAGAATTCGTTTCATAGTGTACTCAGTTTTGTTGTTCATATTATTCCTACCTATGATCGTTTCCAATGGTTGATGTCTTCATGAAAGTTGTTCCTTTATGTGTCTAGATCATCTCTGTAAAATTTCATAATTTTTGGAGTATGTTTGGAATTGTTATGAATTTTTAAAGAGACTGTGGTCGAATGAACAGTAGGATTTACACTCTTTGGAAAAGATGGATCTGAAATCATTTTTTTTAGGTCACTTAGAGTCCGATTTTGAAGAAGCTTATTTCTATGAAAAATGTTCATTTGGGTGTGTTCTAGCTCCTGTAAAAATTTCGGAATTTTTGAAAATGATTTGCTAAGTTTCCATATGCGATTTCTGAAACTGCCCAAAGGACTATTTTTTTCGGTAAATCGTACTTGTGTATTTTGATGATCTATGAGTCGAATGGCTCTCATTTTTGGAAATATGTGAAATCTGGACATGTGTGATTTTGTAAAGTGTAAAAGTATGGTTTTGAAACTTTGTAAGCTTTGATCGAGTGGGATGCCCAATGTTTTAGAGGGTAAGTGCACTTGGCGTGAGCTCGTTGGGCCGCCCCCTCTTTTTATGTGGCCAAAACGGCGCATATGATATTGTGGTTTCGTGTTAGTAAGAGTCTATACTCCTAGATATATCCGTATGGGTTGTCTAGGGCTCCGGAGCGGTCTGTATAGGGTCACTGCTTTCACATCCCTCGTGGGTACGAGTCCCAGAGGTGGGTTGATCTGAAAAGGCTTCGGCCCAGGATCGTTGATACCGACGGCTTGTGGACATAAGCGCCCAAGCGGGTAATTTGGATGTCCTCGATCAAAACAAACAATGGTAAAATAATGTGTTTGGGCTCTTGCGGGTTTGATTCCCCAAGAATGGTTATTCTCGATGAAAATGAACATTGGTAATTAAGCGTGTGAGCATTGGTAATGATGTATGTGGTAAAGTATTAGAATTCCCGTATATTAATTCACTCGTCTATTTTAAAAATTAAATTCCTATCTTTTATTACTCTTCTAAAAACTTTAAATTTTGTTATGCTATGCATTAACTTACGCAGTACCGTTTGTACTGATAAATTGTTGTTTTCCATTTTTCGCAGAGTAAGTCATGGCACTACGGGATGGGAATTTCCGAAGACTTGTCGCACTTGTTTTTAAATTCTTTTACGAATCCCAAACTCATGTTTGGCCGTGTTTGGCCCTTACCTTCCGCACTGTTTAAAATTATGTATGTTAGACTTAACTCTGATTTAAACCTTCGGGCACTTATTAAATGGTTTTTAAATTATTTTTAAGTATTGGTACAACTTAGCCTTAGCATCTTCTCAAGTGAGCTCGAAATGGTTCGCGTCTTGCTTGGGAAGGTGTGGCGGTAGCATCCCGGCCTGGGTGACCAAAACCGGGGTGTTACAGTGGTAGACCAAGCACAAAATCCATGGAGATATCTAGCCATGGTCCAGCTGGAACAGGTAAAGCTTGGTATAATTCATGAGGCTTGACCGTAGACTTGGCTTTCAAGCACACGATGCACTTAGCAATGAAATCTTCGACTTGTTTCCTCATACCAGGCCAATAAAATTTCTCAGACTAGTTCTCAGCTGTAGCATTCTGCCCAAAATGTCCCATTAGATGTCCATTATGGGCTTCTTGAATCAACAAATCTCGAACTGAGCTCTTGGGGATACAACCTATTTTCCCGATATAGAAAATCATCCAATCTTGAGAATTCCTTAAAAGCATGTACCCTAGTTTCTCGGTACGCTTCCTCAAAATCAGGATCCGTTGCATATAGGGCTTTGATGTGCTTGAATCCCAATAAATGTGTTGTGGCAAGAGCAGCAAGGGTCGATCTCCTGGATAAAGCATCTGCGACTACATTATCCTTTCCTTTTTTGTAGCGAATGACATAAGGGAATCCTTCAATGAACTGGCTCCAACGCGCATGACGCTTGCTCAATTGTCCTGACCCCGTATATGCTTCAAGATTTCATGATCTGTGTTGATCACAAATTCTCGGACTCGAAGGTAATGTTGCCATACTCGAAGAGATCTCACCACAACATAAAGCTAAAAAAAAAAAATTGGATGAAGACGATTCACGGGAAAGAAGAAAGTCTATATCTTCCATCCGCACAAATTGGGTTTGGGCATCAGAACAAATTGGGTTTGGGCATCAGAACACTATAGTCTATATTTGGATGTCGTGAAATTAAACTTACTATAAAAGCTAACAGCTATAAAAAAATTCTCCAAGTTATGAACAATCCTTACCATAAATCGGTACAATAAGAAATTATAATTTTTTTTAAAAAAATCAAGTAATTATGAGCAATCCCATCCACCAAATTCCTATGGTTGCTAATTAAAGTTTTCCATTCCAAAATTTACAACACATCATCATTCCTTTAAAGTTATGGGAAAATAACCCATTTTAAAATACATTTTCTAAGAAAATATTTTTTGTACTTCTAGACAGGATACCCTAGCTAAGCATAGGAAAAATTAAAACAAAGAAAAGCTACGTACCAAAATAACGTCACAGCATCAGTTGCAAGAACGGGCTTTTACATACATTATCAGAAGAAAACACCGAAGTGTTTGAAGAATTCGAAGGAGCTCCCCCGATATATAATTGGAGTCACTTTAATAGTAAATAAATTCACAAATCTTAAAATTTAGTCACCACATTCTAACATTTTTATTATTCTTATGTTTAATCATGATTAATTCGATGACTTATTATCTCCAAAATGACACTCAATCTTGCATGAGGAAACACACATACTCCCTCCGTTTTTTTAATATATTGACCCTTTGAATAGTTGATACTATTCATTAAGTAACTTTGATTCAACTTTTTAGTATAGTTGTGTATGATAAAACATAGTCAATTGAGATCTTGTTGGATTCGTCTAATCGCGTAGATTTATAATATCAATTTTTTTTTATAATTTTTACTTGTATATAATTTGAGTTATTGATGATTAAAAACGTACATTGGATTGCGTGCAGTGAAGAAGTGGAGAAGTTAAAAAAAAACGGAGGGAGTAATTTATTTAAATTTAAAACTCCATTCACATCAAAGTTAGCGAATCGTTTTATTTACTCCGTATTTATTTTTTTGAGAAAATATTGCTGTATTTTATGGAATCTACTGAAATAAGTATTGTTGGAGATTGAAAGTGATGTTCGAAATTTGCCCTTCTTTTCCGGCAAAAGCTACCGACAAAATCCACTTCTTTCACCTCTTATTACCAATTTCCTTTTTTGTTTCCCTAATTTGCCCTCCCTCCCATCATTTCCCATTTACAACACATTTCAATATTTTTAACATTCAAATGCATATTCACTCCATTCATGGACACAAAATTTGAACAATTATAATAATGTTGGGTAAAGAAGACGTACACCAAAAACAGAAAACCATAATTAATTAACTATCCTAAAAAGGAACAATTAATGGTGAGAAAATATAATCTCCTTTGATAATAAATATATTTTGTTGAAAATCATCTAAAACAAGAGAAACTATATTTGGAATAAATCACATTTGTATTGTCTGGAATATCCTAGTATTCACCTAAAAAATATATCACATTTATGTTTATAAATATGCGTGCACATGTATTAAGTAATCGAATTTATATTATTACATTATAAATTTTAAATAAAAATAATAAAGTACTTATTTAAATTTTATAAAAATATATCGAATCCATCATTTATTCTATTTTAGGCAATATTTATATATACACCATATTCAATTTTATTTAATCAATTATGCCAAATGAAGAAAAAATAACAATTCTTTTTATCATACATCTAATAAATATGTCTTAAATCTTTTAAATTAAATAATAAATTAAGTCATCAAATATATCCAAAAAAATTTCTTTTTCTTTTATTTTTCTCCTATAACTATAAAAAGGACTAGAGCTTAGTAGGTTAATTAATAAATATTAATTAAAATATTATACTCCTATTAACATAGAATATATTTATTAAAAATTTAAAATTTTATTATTTTTGGCTGCACAAAATTTTATTATTTAATAAATACTATTATTTTAAAAAATTAACAAGCAATTTTATTTGACACAAATAAATAAATTTGTGTTTAATAAAATGAATTATGAATTCTAATTAGATTGTGAGTATTTTGCAAATAAATAAATTTTTAAAATTGTACATTGACCCCATATAATTTTTTTTTTTTAAAAAAAAATAGAAGATCGGTAGAGTAAAAGTGAAACAAATAATTTTCTAATAAGACCAACAATAAAAATTTCATAAATGTGGGACAAAAAATGAGGAGAGAAACCACCTCCAAAATGATAGTAGAATAAATATTCATACTAATACTCTCATTTAAATATATTAACATTTTCATAGTTTTCATTCTTCACTGGTAATTTTGATTCGACTTTCTAATATAGTTACATAAAATGAAATATAGTGAAATGAAATATTATTAGATTTTTCTAATCAAATAGATTTATAATATTACAATTTTATAATTTTACTTCTATATAATTTAAAATATTAATTATTAAAAATCGATTGCATGCAAAACAATAAATTTTAATTTCTTTAAAGGACACGGTGGGAGGGAGTATATTACATTTAAAATGTAATCTGAATAGAATTTCCCTGAATAAAACGGGAAAATTTAATTAATTACACTGTGATTATAGAGCAAACCTTAGAAAGACAAAGGTGCAAAGCACCGAATAAAGCAAAACCATCAATGTTAATAAACTCCAGAAATCTACGGTTCCAATTCAAAAAGGATTCGAATTCCGAGGAGCTCCCAAGATTTCAGTGGGTAATACCGTCATTGAGACATTGACTAATGTAAAGAGACAGCGGCTGCAATCTAATTCACAATCACAGGCAGAGCCGCAGAGCTCCTCCACCTCTCATTAATCCTCAAATACGTACTAACTTTCAACCGAAACCCCGTAAACCCTCCACTCTTCTTACCGTAGAAAGTCAAGAAAAATCCAGAGGGGGAAATTCGTGGCAACAATGGCAGCTGAATTACCCTACGATTTCAAATGCCCAATATCTTTGGAGATAATGTCCGACCCAGTAATCCTCTCATCCGGCCACACCTTCGATCGCGCCTCAATTCAGCGCTGGCTCGACGCCGGCCACCGTACCTGTCCGATTTCCAAGCAGCCCTTGCCGGAGCCGCCGTCCCTTATTCCCAACCACGCCCTCCGCAGCCTCATTTCTAATTACACCACTTCGGGCTTCTTGCCCCAACCCCAGCCCCACCCATTTCCGACCACCCCACAAACCCTAATCCAGCTATTGCTTTCGAATTCCTCCCCCTTGGAGGATAAAATCAACGCCCTTGATAAGCTCAGCCGTATTTCTAAGCACGACTCGGCTATTCGCCGCCGGTTGGCCGAGTCCGGGGCGGTATCGGCTGTTTTGAACTGCGTCGATTCGGGGGAGGCCGGGCTGCAAGAAAAGGCGCTTCATTTGCTACTTAATTTGAGTTTAGACGACGACAGCAAGGTTGGGATGGTCGCGGAGGGGATCGTCGGGAAAGTGGTGCACGCGCTTCGGTTCGGAATTGGGGATTCACGCGCCGTCGGGGCGACCGTGTTAACTAGCCTCGCTTTGCTGGATGTGAACAAGGTTACCATCGGGTCTTACCCGGATGCAATCCCGGGTTTGGTGTCTCTTCTCCTTGAAGGTAATTCGAGGGAGAGGAAGGAAGCGGCCACTGCTTTATTCACTCTTTGCTCGTTCCCTGATAATCGAATCCGTGCAATTCAGAATCGCGCTGTCCCGATTTTAATCCAGAATGTTAACTCTGGCCTTGAGCGCGCTGTCGAGGTTTTAGGCCTGCTGGCAAAGTGCAAACCGGGGCGAGATGAAATGGTGAATTTCACTGGATTGTTGGATATATTGATCGAAATAGTGAGAAATGGGAGTTCGAGAGGCGTGCAGTACGCGTTATTGACATTGAGCTATCTCTGCTGTTCCAATGAGAACATGGTGGCAGAAGCTTTGAAAGAAGGGCTGTTTGAGATATGTGTTGGATTGTTGGAAGATGACAATGAGAAACTGCGGCGCAATGCCAAGAATTTGATACAGGTGTTGCAGGGGAGGAGAAAAGTTCTCTGATTTTAATCAATGGTCGATTTTGAGGTGAAAGAGGTGGTAATTGTGATTAAAAAAACAAAAACAAAAAAAAAAAATTGCGTCTTGGGAGGTGAGTTGTAGTTTTTGTAATGTTTTTTTTCCAGTTCTTGAATAGAATTTTGTACAAAGAAGGAATTACTCGGGAAAAAAAAAAGGCTTATTCAGTTCATCCCTACCGTTTCTTGTACACTTTGAATAATCATAGGATGGACATGGATTATCCCTTTTCTGATATTCTATTGAAAACGGTGGAACTTCAGAACGTTTGTTTTTGAAGTGACTTCTTCATGACTGGAACTTATTTTATTAGTATCTGATTGCCAAAGCACATGTACATATCTGTGAGCTCCAATAATTTTTAAGTAGGAGAGATTTGAGTATATTATAATCTTTATATCTAATATCTTGCAGTGTTTTCATTCAAACTGCTATATCTTGTATATTTGACACCTTAAAACTGAAACAATTCAAATGGAACTATGGCATTGCTTTGTGCAGTAAAACAATCCAGTTTTCAAAGACGTATTTTTGATATGGTTATGGGCTGGTTGAGTTTTAAAAAAGTTTAGGTATTTGTATTTGAAGTGTTATAGAAGGATTTACCTTAAGTGTTAAAGAAAACGTAGCTCATTAGTGGCTTGATTGGATTATGGTTTGACATAATTTATTTCGAGGTCTTTCTTTTCTTGGCTTGCCTTACAAATTACAAATATACATTGCAGATGCACATGGCATTGCAGCTTGGCTTAGAAGTGTATGCTGGTGCATTTTCTATGAGTTATTCTTTATCTTGACAGTTTCTGGACCATGCTTTTCAATTCATCAATGTGTTACTGTTTAAAATTACCCTAGCGTTCTGAATTATGGTTCTATATCTAGTTTTGTGGGGTCAAAAAGGGATCGTATATGTAATTATCTAGTTCATTATGTTATAAGCTAGTTAGTTTTATCCCTCTGTCGGTCTACTGGATTACTGTTGAAATATTAATGTCTTTCAAAGATGCCTCTGCCTTGTTTCCTTGCAGTAGACATTGATTTAATCTGACTGACTTCTGGAGCAACCATGTTTGTGTCCTTGACTCTTTTCAAATTCCCTGGTGCAGTTATTTCCTCAACACTCCGATGTTGTTCCTGAGGTTCCACAATTTCTTTTTGTAGTAAAATCTCATTTGCATCCTAAGTTGTTGCATCTTACCATTGTCATGTACTCCGCATTCACCATCAGTAAAACTCTGCCTTAAAACTGTAATATGTTCTACTCCAATTATTTTGCTGCTGTTCCGTTGCAGAAATTAGCACGAAATCTTTGAGCCCCCACCTACAGGTGCGCACACTCTATCGACACTTTTAAATGGCTTACCGTTAATCTGCAATGTGATTGTTGGCCTGATCCATATTCTGCACAGAGATCATCATACTACAGCATGATTGCAGTGTTGAAAATCTATTGTCCGTAGCAGCACATGGTCCAAGATTCGAACCATGTTTGTCACCCGTTTTGGAAATCAGGAATAATTTTCTCCCCATCTACTATGGGACAACGTTGGATAGATGCTCTGTCCTTGCTGATGCCTGATGTGGTATAGAAGTCCCATTCTGCATCAAAATGTCCCTTCTGCTTTGGTAATGGTAAACGCTTTGGTATTGGACTTGTGCTTTTCTTGTGCACAATTGTTAATTTAATTTGATACACTTTTTTTTAAAAAAAAAAATTTAAATCATAGTTGGTGTTTGGAATATTCACTTTGAAATCTTTTGTAGGCTCAACAGACTTGAAAATGGGGCAAGTGGCTCCTATTCAAATCTCTTGTTCTGGGAAATTTCTGCCTAATATAGAAAGCCAAGTGAAAGGCAGGTTAAACTAAAAGAAGATGCCTCTTCTTACCAAACTTCCCACTCACAATCAAATTCCATTTCTTGATAAAAAGCCCACTACTCTCCAATCTCCAAAATCCACCTGATTTTGTTTCTCTCCTGATATTTATATGCTTAATTTAGAATCATGAGTATGATTTATGATTGCTTACAGTGATGAAACTTCATCCCAATCCAGTATGTTAATCATTGTGATGTTCACTTGTTTTTTTAACTTTTATCATTCTGTGGGACTTCTACTAGCTAGCAATAATTCCCAATTGGTAAAAGCTTCCAAACAAGTTGTGAGGCATCAAAATGGGATATCCCTTGGAGGTTTGGACCTTTTTGATTTAGCATAAATCCATATGATAGCAGAATTAGCGCAAGATTCACTGTAAATTGTGTATGTTTCACTTTCATCTTAATTGTATTATACTCCTATTAGATTGCATTGTAGAAATGGTATTGTATATACAGGGTAGTTTATTTAACCCATTCTCAGAAAATGATCACCGGGATTGGTAATTTTTAGAAGAGTTAAAAATAAAACTTTCAAGTGTCGGTAAGACCGGAACTACTAGAAGCTGATAATCTTGGACACTCAAAATAAGTTGTTTGGACATTTTCTGGACCATAAAAATTTTACATCAATCAAATTTAAAAATGCATCTGATAATGAAGAAAATGCTAAATGCGACATGCATAATGGAAAAGGTTTCCTATTGTCTCAAAATCGCGAGTGTTGTGAATTTTGGAAAATGTATTATCGTTATAGTTATATAGTACTTCATGGGACCAAAACTATCAAACAAAGGTGTAATACCGTTTTAAAAAATACACTTGTTCACATATAGGATGTAATGATGATTAAACAAAATGGAGGGTGGGAATTGGGAAGGTTTTGTTGATTGTTGCTTGTTTACCATTCAGTTTTTATTGATTTCTTTAGCCTTTGAGGTCTATGGTAGCCAATAGGGAATAATTGTCGACAACCTAATGCTTTAGGCGGGCGGTGGGGGTTACCCACCCTAGCCAATACTATACTTCTATATTGATTGTTTTTAGTTTTCCTTCATCCATTTTCAGCGAGATTTCGTTTGAAAATTGAGTACAATCCTACCTACCTTCTTTTCTCCTCTCTTTAAATTCAGATCTGTCAATCCTCCCTAAGCCTTTATGACATGTTCATGTGTGATTCTTTTTCCATGGGACATACTAGTAATTAAATCCATTCCCCAATATGAGCTTTATGGTCACCTTTCTTGGCATGTATACACACACATAATCATGGTGACTCAATAAGAGGGCTACACCACACAGATGATGCATGTTTCAAATGAAGTCTTCCAACACTCTCATTTACTTGTTTCTTCGTATCCACTTTATTCCTCCCTTTTACTTTCTTTCCACAATTTCCATGGCTCCTTTCCTGCAAATTGTTCTCGACAGTTGACACACATTAATTGAATAATTACAATGGAATTTATTTGTTTATAGAATAGAGAGAAAGAAAAAATAGTGCCATGTGAATGCGGCTTGCGCATGCCTTAATGCCCCACAGAAAAAAAGGAGCTCTAAAAGGTCTATTAATAGATCTGCCAATGCCCTACAAATTGTATGGATTTACATAAGGGCATTACTTGGGGCGGATTAAAATCCAATGTAATGTGCCTAATTATAAGTATTTTTTTTAAAAACAAATACTTCTTCCGTTCTTTTGGTATTGCACCATTTCAGTTTTTGTTACTATTCATTGTTTAACTTTGACTTAAATTTTTATCATAGTTATACAAGGAAAAACATAGTCAAGTGAGATCTTGTTGGATTCGTCTCGTCATGTAGTTTTTAAATATCAAACTTTTAAATTTTTTTACTTATACCGAACTTAAGTTATTAATGGTTTAAAACATGTATTGGACTGCGTGCATTGGGTGAATGTTGCACTTTCACGGAAACGGAGGAAGTAGTATTTTGCCAGCTAGTGGAGAAAGATCACTAAATGCCATGTGTCCAATCTTGTCCCCATATCAAAGAAAGAGGAAATATATGTCATGCTATGGTAATCAATACATTAGCACTTCAATAGAAAAATATGTCAAAACAATTGCTGCCTGCGATTGTGATTGTTTAACCAAAAATATGGTGAAGAAAATTATTGAAAAGGGTTTGCAGATAGAAAGGATTAGCCCCAAAAGTTTTCCCTGTATTACACTATATATAAACATTAAATTCTATTCCTATTCTCTGCTTTGTAAGGAAAAAAACAAAGAAGAAACAATTTATTCACTAAAGACTTCAAGAATAATCCAGAGAAAAAGAAATGCCAATCCCTCAACTGGCAATCAAAGTGTACATTGTGTATGTTTATGTATATAGTAGTAGTTATTATTACACTTATACACACCTATGTCATAATTTGCAGTAATATCTATTTTCCAATGATTAGTGATTTCTACATTCCTCTGTTTTATTACACATGAGGAGCTAGCCAGCTAATTCTGTGTCATAATAATTCTACTCACTGTACAGTTATTACAGTACGTACGGCCATGTCGAGAAACTTGCACACGAGATCAAGAAAGGCGCGGAGTCGGTGGAGGGAGTGGAGGCTAAGCTATGGCAGGTTAGAGAATATGCTGCATTGCTGATCCAAAGTTAAATATCCTCCACTGTGTTAATCTTACATATGTGATGATATGACAGGTCCCGGAAACTCTACCGTGTGAAGTTCTTGCAAAGATGGGCGCCCCGAGAAAAAGTAGCGTGCCTGTGATCAGTCCCGATGAGCTTGCTGAAGCGGATGGCATCATATTCGGGTTCCCCACCAGGTTTGGAACAATGGCTGCTCAGTTTAAGGCGTTTGTGGACTCGACAGGCGGCCTGTGGAGGACTCAGGCTCTGGCGGGGAAACCCGCCGGGATCTTTTGCAGCACAGGGACACAAGGAGGTGGACAAGAGACCACCCCGTAAGCTCGTAAATCTAAGCTATATATGGGGAGACCCCTAAAATGAACTATGGAACCTTATGTTCTTTTACAGTCATACTCCACCCGTACTTGATAGACTAATAGCGGTATTATAATTATGCATAGGACTACCAAAAAAAAAAAAAAATATTTGTTTGAAGAAAAGAAAGGAGTTGATGAGTGAATTTTATAGGTGGAATTTGGTGTGATTGTTTCAGGTTAACGGCGATTACAATGCTTAGTCATCATGGGATGATTTTTGTTCCTGTTGGGTACACTTACGGCGCTGGAATAATGCTCGAGATGGGGCAGATGAAGGGGGGGAGCCCGTACGGTGCTGGAACATACGCTGCCGATGGGTCCAGGCAACCTTCAGAGATCGAAATGGGGCAAGCTTTTCATCAGGGGAAGTACATTGCTAGAATCACCAAGAAGCTCAAGACAGCTTCCTACTAGTTTTCTTGATTTCAAAGCTGTGTTTCATTATTTTGGTGTCCCATTTTTGTGCTGTCCTGGAGTTATCAATTATCATTACATTGTGCCTATCTGCCAAGGGACTGGATACATTTCCGGTCCTGCAAACAAATATTGTTCACTTTGCAAAACTTCAAAGAAGTCACAAACACATAAGGAGGCCTTGCATTTCCCTTATTTACTGATGAAGAGAGAGTACTGTAGATTTTGATATCTCACACACACAAGACACTTTACACTTTTGTATCTAAAAGGATAATCAAAAGCGGAGAGTTGTTTAGCTAAAGCTTACTTTGTATTTCTTGCTTTGCTTTGCTCTGAGAATTACAATAATCTAAGAACCAATTTATAGAAATAAAAATGCATACAAGACAATCAACACATGTTAAACTATTCTTATAGTGGTTTCAATACTTTCGGCGTGGTAGATGAGCTTCCTCATTGGGCATTTGAATTTTATGACGTTTTTCAACAAGTACTACTGAAAACGTGTGCACATCTTACTGTTTCGTTTTCCCATTCTTTAGCTAATATGCTAAGAATATATGTACTGCAAAATGTACTTAATTCTAAACGAATATTAATTGATTGATCGATACTAGAATATTGAGAAGAAAACAGGTGACCTTTAATTTGACGTCTGGGAATGGTTCTATTCGGATAAAAAGTGCCAAAAGGTACCAAAGGATATATACTCACTAATTTATTCTCACATTGAAGCATCCTGATTGCCCGAAAATACATTTCCCTGGATGGAATTTAAACATATGCACTAAGATAGTACAGTACCGTTGTATAATAATTACTAGTTAAGTTCAAATATGTTATCTTCAACTCAATGGAGTTCGAGCTGTCATAAACTAAAACTAGTGTTATAATGATAACTAGAAGGAAAACTATTGAAATGGTGTTGCATATTTCTAGAATATTCTTGAACTAAGTATTTGAATAATTTAGTAGATTATTCTAGATAAACATAGTTAGAGAAAATTCTAGATAGGCATGTGATTAAATAGAAGATTAGAGAATGATCTAGAGATTGAATATCCTAGAATAATCTACCAAGCTCCATTGAGTAGTATAAATAGATGGAGCCATTGTAACATCTTGTAGAAACAACAACACCAACATCAATATCACCACCATTCAAGTAATACAAATTCCTTTCCAAAAATTCTATCTTCAACCTCCTTCTAAACTTTCCTTTAACACACAAGCACTCACTCCCCACACTAACTACCCATCACAAACCTCACATACACACATAAACACTATATTCCCATATCCTAAAAACCATCAGTGGTATCAGAGCCACGTTCGAGATTATCGGGCGTTACCATGGCCGACACATTCCGCTCAACTATTCCAATTCCAGTTTTTCGTGGTGAAAACTACGATTTCTGGGCAATCAAAATGAAGACATATTTTTGTGCTCAAGGTTTGTGGGATATTGTTAATGATGGATATACTATGCCTGACAATATCTCCACACTCTCTGAGAAACAAAAGGAGGAATTGAAGGAGATCCAAAAGAAGGATTCTCAAGCACTTCTCACTCTACAGATGAGCTTGGCAGACGAGTACTTTCCAAGGATCATGGGAGCAAAAACATCTAAAGAAGCGTGGGATAAGTTGAAGGAGGAGTTTCAAGGTGGTGAAAAGGTACGCTCCACTAAACTTCAAACTTTAAGGAGGAAGTTTGAAAACTTGAAGATGTTAGATTCTGAGACTGCTCAAGAGTATTATGCTAGAGTTAATGAAGTAGTAACTCAACTACGAGCCTATGGGGAAGACATCCCTGACAGCAAAATTGTTGCTAAAATTCTAATCACTTGCACAGAAAAATATGATCCCATAATAGCTGCTATTGAAGAATCTAAGGACATAAATAAATTAAGTGCTACAGAGTTAATGGGATCATTAGAGGCTCATGAGAAAAGATTAGAAAGGCGTTATGAAAAAGACATAGATAGTGCCTTTCAATCTAAAGTTAATATGCAGTCTCAGAAAACAAAAGAGAATAATAAGTTCCCTCCTTGTGGTATTTGTAAAAGAACAAATCATTTGGAGAAAGATTGTTGGTTTAAGGATAAACCACAAAAACAAAATTATAATAAATTTGGACGAGGAGGAAAAATTAAAGGATTTAATCGAAGACACCAGGCTAATTTCTCTCAAAACACAGAATCTGAGGATTATTTGTTTTATGTCTGCCAAGCTGCATCTACTAAGGATAAAGATACATGGTATTTGGATAGTGGTTGTAGCAATCACATGACTAAAAATGAGAGTATCTTTTGTGAACTTCAAAAGATAAATACAAAAGTTAAACTAGGAAATGGTGACTATATGGAGGCAACTGGTAAAGGAACCATTGCCATAGATACCAACAAGGGAAAAAGATATATAAGTGAAGTCCTTCTAGTCCCCACAATAGATCAAAACCTACTAAGTGTGGGACAAATGATAGAAAAAGGATATTCCTTACATTTTGAGGGAACTACTTGCACAATCTATGACAAAAAAGATAAATCCCTCATAATCACTAAAGTCCAAATGAGCGACAATAGATGCTTCCCAATTCAATGGAGATATGCAAACAATGTTGCCATGAAAGCTCAATTGGACGACACTTGGCTATGGCATAAAAGGTTTGGGCATTTTAATCTACAAGGATTGAAACTCCTAAACCATAAAAATATGATGCGTGATTTCCCTCCAATCAAAGAGCTCAACGGAGTTTGTGAAGGGTGCATGCTAGGGAAACAACACCGGCTACCATTCCCATCTGGGAGATCTTGGAGAGCTAAGAAGCCTCTGGAGCTCGTGCACACCGATATATGTGGTCCAATGCGCACCCCATCTCATGACAAAAACAGGTACTTCATCCTATTTATTGATGATTTTACTAGAATGACATGGGTCTACTTTCTACGAGAAAAATCCCAGGTGTTCGATATTTTCAAAAAATTCAAGACCTATGTCGAAAACCAAAGTGGCTATAAAATCAAAACTATCCGGAGTGATCGAGGGAAAGAATACACCTCCAATCAATTCACAAAATTCTGTGAAGATGAAGGCATGGAGCACCAACTCACAGTCGGATATGCACCAGAACAAAATGGTGTATCTGAAAGAAAGAATAGGACTGTGATGGAGACCGCAAGATCCATGCTGACAGAGAAAGGTCTTCCAAAAACATTCTGGGCGGAGGCCGTGAGTACTGCAGTCTATCTCCTCAACAGATGTCCAACTAAAGCTGTACAAGACAAGACACCAGTTGAAGCATGGAGCGGACGGAAACCATCTGCGAAGCATCTTCGAGTGTTTGGATGTATTTGCTATGTCCATATCCCAAAGGAGAAGAGGAGCAAGCTCGATGAGAAGACAGAGAAAGGAATTTTTCTGGGCTATAGCACTCAATCAAAAGGATATAGAGTGTATAGCTTGGAAAATAAAAAGCTCATCATTAGTCGAGACGTGATGTTCGATGAAGATGCTGCTTATAACTGGGAGACAAGCCAAATAGAGAAAAAGAATATCTACCTACCGGCACCAGTCCAACAACAATCAGATGATGGCGGCCTACAGGACGCACGAAGACAAGTTGTAGAAGAAGATCCTATCACATCTCCAGAATCCATCCCAAGAAAATTCAAATCTCTGACGGAAGTTTATCAGAGATGCAATTTTACAACTATGGAGCCAAACAACTTTGAAGAAGCTTCCAGAGAGGATGTTTGGATAAAAGCAATGGAGGAGGAGATACATATGATTGAAAAGAACGAAACATGGGAACTGGCAGATCTTCCCAAAGATAAAGAAGCCATTGGAGTTAAGTGGGTCTACAAGACAAAACTCAACCCAGACGGTTCAATACAAAAACATAAGGCAAGGCTTGTCGCTAAAGGATATGCACAACAATATGGAGTAGACTATAATGAGACCTTCGCTCCAGTAGCTCGACTCGACACAATACGAGCACTTATTGCACTAGCAGCACAGCAAAAGTGGAAGATATATCAGCTCGATGTGAAATCAGCATTCCTTAATGGATATCTTAATGAAGAGATCTATGTGGACCAGCCTCAAGGCTTCGTGGTGAAAGGGCATAAAGATAAAGTCCTCCGACTAAAGAAAGCATTATATGGACTAAAGCAGGCGCCACGAGCTTGGTATAGCAGAATTGATGACTACTTCACTAAGCTTGGATTCAGGAGGAGTATGAGTGAGCCAACACTATACATCAAGACTCGAGGTACGGATGACAAACTCATTGTCTCTTTATATGTTGACGATCTTATATTCACAGGAAACAATGAGACAATGATTGGGGAATTTAAAGAAGACATGATGAAAAAGTTCGAGATGACTGATCTAGGCTTGATGCAATATTTTCTCGGCATCGAGATAGATCAAAGAGAAGATGGTATCTTCATCTCTCAAAAGAAGTATGCTGAGAGCTTACTAAAGAAGTTTAAAATGGAGGGTTGCAAGGCCGTAGCAACTCCACTTGACAATAATAAGGCGTTACAAAAGGAAGATGGCTCACCAAAAGCAGATAACTCAAAATTCCGAAGCTTAATCGGAAGCCTACTCTACCTGACACTCTACCTGACAGCAACTCGGCCAGACATAATGTATGCAACCAGCTTTCTATCAAGGTTCATGCAAGAACCAACTCAAATTCACTATGGAGCAGCCAAGCGAGTACTCCGATATCTTCAAGGAACTAAGACATTCGGCATCTGGTATGAATCAACACCAAACTCTAAACTAACTGGCTATACTGACAGTGATTGGGCAGGATCAGTTGATGATATGCGAAGCACATCAGGCTACGCATTTACAATCGGTTCAGGAATATTTTCTTGGGCATCTAAAAAGCAAGCAACAGTTGCACAATCATCAGCCGAAGCAGAATACATAGCAGCAGCAATGACTACTAGCCAAGCAATTTGGTTGAAGAGAATACTTGAAGATATGGGAGAGCCACAAGATGAACCTACAAAAATCTACTGCGACAGCAAGTCTGCAATAGCCATGGCGAAAAATCCAGTGTTCCACAACAGAACTAAACATATCAAGATCAAGTATCACTTCATCAGAGAAGCAGAAGCAAACAAAGAAATTGAACTGGAGCATTGCAAGACAGAAGAGCAACTTGCAGATATATTTACAAAAGCACTACCACGAGGCAAGTTCGAGACTTTTCGAGAACTCATTGGAGTTAGAGAAATATGCACCAAGGAGGAGTATTGAAATGGTGTTGCATATTTCTAGAATATTCTTGAACTAAGTATTTGAATAATTTAGTAGATTATTCTAGATAAACATAGTTAGAGAAAATTCTAGATAGGCATGTGATTAAATAGAAGATTAGAGAATGATCTAGAGATTGAATATCCTAGAATAATCTACCAAGCTCCATTGAGTAGTATAAATAGATGGAGCCATTGTAACATCTTGTAGAAACAACAACACCAACATCAATATCACCACCATTCAAGTAATACAAATTCCTTTCCAAAAATTCTATCTTCAACCTCCTTCTAAACTTTCCTTTAACACACAAGCACTCACTCCCCACACTAACTACCCATCACAAACCTCACATACACACATAAACACTATATTCCCATATCCTAAAAACCATCAAAAACATTTATATATATATATATATATATAGAGACAGGAACAACTACGCCCTAACTTAATATGCTATGTGCTAAATTCAGCCTAATTAGTAAAACTGATAATGCAAATGATTATTGATTATCTCTAAAGCTAAATTTAGCACCTGTTCCTGTTCCTCAACTAAAATCAATCCAAAGTAGTACAACATTATACAAGTTACAAACATTAATTTATGTGTATAAAGATATACATATATGATATGTGGGTATATCCTCAATTCTATTTCCCTGCAGCAGGTATGGCCCAGGATGGGCTGTCGTCCTTCCACGGCCACTTCTTTAACTTCCTTCCTCTTTTTATCTGTCATGCTTTTTCTTGCACTACTTTAATTCACAACACCAAAAAAATGCGGTTGTCATTTGTTGCAATAATTCTTCTACCCAGCACTTTTCTGGCCAGAAGATATGATCAGGGTTCTTTTCTTTCCTTCTATTTCTCTATAGTTTGAAGGTTCCCACAAATGAAGGGCTCCAGAAATCTGTACTGGCATCGGCCACAGGGAAGGTGCTCGATATCGGGACAAGACACAGCCCTCCACTTCTTAGGTCCTGTCCGTGCCCTTGTAATTGATCATTGAGGTTGTCGTTTGAAGCCTGTAATGTGCAAAGGGTGCAAAGATTATCCTTGTACAAAGTCTTACCTCAAATTTTGAAGTGATAAAGTTTTGTCTGTAATTTATGCCCTACCTGTTGGCACTGAAGTGGCGCTTGAGAAGATCCGTTTTTTAGGTATGGCGTGCACAGTGCCTGATTACGAAACAACATAAGACAGTGAATAGGAAAAATTTAGTACTAAAAAATACAGATGTCTATGTTATGAAAATACAAGGCTTATATAAGGGAATGAAAACTGACGTACATTGACTTGATCATGGAGAAATTTGATGTATTCTATGGCTTCATGGAGAACAGACGCCGTATCAGTCTGATTAAAGAAAAAAGTGATTAACAAAAACTCTACTCCTCAAAACATAAAATGAGGTACCAAATTGCTTGTCCTAATGTTACAGAAAGATCCAATTTTTATTCACCTTCCCAAAAGGTGAAACCAACTGCTGGAGAGCAGTTATTCGATCCCCAAGTTTCTCCTTCCGAACCTGAAAAACGAAAGATCAATAAAATAAATAAACAAAGAAAGCCTGTATATTGTTATCAATAGTTCCATTTTACAACAGGAAGGGATCAAAAGCTTTCACCAAGTGAAGTGAAGATGGTACTAATTAATTACTACCTTAAACGTTGGCAGTGGTGATGGAGTTTCAATTCTGGGACGTTTAGGCGCAGGTTCAGTACTGGCTTTCTTCGCCACCGTCGATCCTGCCCTGATTGCTTCATTTTGACGCTGAAAATTTTCCCCAAATTTAAGTTTGAGAAAATTGAAAACCCTAGAATTAATATATGAATATAATATTACCACCACCCTTTTGGAAAAGGGGTTACCTTTGTATTCAAGCTGGGAAAATTATGCTTATTAACAGCTGAGGGAAGAAACTGCGGTTGTGTTGTCGGGAGAAAATTCCCACGAACATCGCTCAAGGTTGCAGCAGTTGTACTTCCCCACAGAGGTAATTGATTAACAAGCTGTTGTTTGGCAAACATGGGAGGAGGGGGGATTTGGTCGAGCAAACCCGGCAAGAATTCGGCCGAATTTGCTTGATAATTCGGGTAATTCATTGCCTGGCTATGTAATAAGGAGTGTTGGGATTGATCGGTGTCGAATAGAGTCTGAAACAAAGAGGAATTCACCGGAAAGGACGCAGAAGAATTGGGGAAGGACTGTTGATGATGAGGAGCAGTGTAATTCATGGCTGAATCTTGGGCAGCCGCCGGTGGCTCTTGTAAGATGTCAGAATAATTTTCAACTGACGTTCCAGCATCACAGCTGCAACACGACAATTACAAAAATATGAATCCTTAATTAATTCCCTTTCGAATTTTGCATATACATCATTACAAGGGCTACAAGGCAAATCAAACACCATATGTCCAGTGATTTATGTACACTTGGTGGGACAGGCAGCAAAAACGCATGATGTAATTAAGTTCAATCATCTCATGATTAAATTAAATAGTTAACCACAATAATTATGTCCAAAGACTTACAGCAAATCCTGGTTGATCCAGCCTCCACCCGAAGGGTTAGTCTGAACATTTTGAACAACCATAGAACCTCCCCGACTGCCGCCGCCGCCGCCGGACGAAGCCGAACCTGCCGAGTCATGATCGTCGCTGGATAGCAGGTGGTCGGGACTAGTTTCCCATGGATTAACGTTGCTGGCCAGAGAACACGGCCCGAAGAGATTTCTGGATGAACTATTCCACCAGCTCCCTCCACATATTGCTCCTTGATGAAATTCCTCAGCCATGGAATCAGACAATAAACTCTTCAATGGGTATTTAAACCCACAATCATATACATATGTATCTATATATATACACAAAATCAGACGGGCGTGTGAAAATCAGAGAGTTAGAGTACGGACAGGTGGATTAGAATTTAGAACAAGGGCGACTCATTATTGTCAGAAGAGGGTGGACATATTATAGTATATATAATCGGACAATTCAGTAATTGTGAACAAAAAGAAAAACTGGGTGGGATGATTGTAGTTGTCCACATATGTTATTATAAGAATGTAAAAAAGGGATACTAGATGTGTATGGTTTGAGTATAATTGGGTGGCTGGTGCAGAAATTCCGGTCAGGTTTGGATTAGTTTAATAATTAATGAAATGATTTGCAGATTAAAAAAAAGGTATTCCAAGTTGCTTATAAACAAAGGGATGGGTGAAGAATACCAGAGTCGTCAGCATTAGGACAGAATAATAATGTACTGTATCCTTTTTGGTTGCTAGGAATTATTAATTCTAAATTTTAAGGGGCTGATAAAATTATTATGGAGAGGCCAACCGAAGTTTCAGGACCGATTTCAGCATTTCAATTTCAATATGTTTAATTTAGTTTGATTGACAGGGGTAGGGATGGCAATGGGTCGGAGGTGGATCGGAGAAGGGTAAATCCACCTCCGTCCATGAGTGTTATTTCATCGTCCAATCCACCCATCATCCGTTTAAAACTCAGCCCAAATCCAATCCACCCATCAACCACGGGTGAAACGGGTGGATCGGGTGACTAATGGATTTGAAAATATACATAAACTTGCAATCATTTATATTCAAAGTTAATTCATGTTTGAACATCGTAAAGTTTAGGAAACCATACCTTATTTGCTATATATGGAAGCGAAGTGTAAACGAAATAATAATATCCAAAAGTGGAGGAATCGAACACTAGGAATGAAAGGGTCAAACGAGAAAATTATAAAACATGAGTCTTGACATGAGGAAGATTAGTCGAGAAGGCATTCCTTAGCAATGAATGATGTAATTACGGGGGAATTGTGAAAGATTGGAACGCCCAAAGGGACCGTGGAAGAAAAAAATGGAGGAAAAACCATGTTAATATTTTTCTACTAAAGTATATTGAGTATACATATTTAATAAAATATAACGGGTGGTGGATGGTTTGGGTGGTGGGTTGGATGATGGATCGGGTGGTGGGTTGGATGAGCCTAGATCCATCTCCGACCCAATCCGTCACCCGATCCACCCATCACCCTATAAGAATCCACCTTTTGTCGAATTTTCATCCATTTCGACGGATCGGGTGGGTCGGATTTTGGGCGGGTGCGGGTGAAATTGACATCCCTAGACAGGGGAACGATTTTTTTTTTCTTTATTTAATTTAATTTATTTATAAAAAGAATTTTAATAGTGGATTGATGTTACAGAATGTAAAGGGAGGGAACTTTGCTGTCAATTTTAAAAGTATTCCGGGAATTCTCAATCAAACTGAAAATTCGGATAAGGGTTGGTGTAAAATTGAACTTTAACCTTGAAGATGGAAATTCACGTATTTGAACATTATTAATTTAATTAATTACTCATAATTTTCTAACTTATATTAGACTTATGTTTAATAATTGAGACATCATATTTAAACTAATAAAAGTATACTTTGATCTTTTACTCGGCTACCTGGCCTCTTGCCCTCTTCCATCAATTAATTTTTTTAAAATCATTTTATTTGTATTTGGGAATATTATTTAAGATTTTTTACTATAATAAATATATATGTCCAGTTTTTATTATTACATGATAGAATATTAATTCCTTCGGTTGAAAGAGTGCTAAGAGTTCAAATTACAAAAATTACAAAGGGAATGGTTATGGTACTACCAATGTGAATGATAGTACATCAAGACAAATCATCTCAACCATACAAAAATATCCAATAGCTATAAAATAAAAAGGGTAGAATTGTCAAACAAATAATCATATTTTTAGTAATAAAATCATTCACACAAAATCAATTTAGTGATTTCTATCCTTAAATAAAGATCATATAAAAATTTGTATAAGTCAGCTTTCTTTTGACACAATTCATGTCATAATAATAGAGAAATTATCTTTATTCAACTTTTTCACTCGTCAGTCTTTCATTCCTCATAATTTGCTATTTTTTATTTTGAATTTTTAAAATATAATATGATATTTAGATTCCTTGCATCGAGTAGATATATTTTCATATAAAGAACATCCAAATCCGAGCTTATTTGAGAAAGTTAGAGACATATGAAATTTGTCATATAAATTTTATTGTATAGACTGCGTCGCTGAAATGCATAGGCAATGCATAGGCTATGTCGCTGAATTATAAAGTCCCCATCGCTGAATTGTAAAGTCACCGTCGCTGAATTACATAGCGACTGTCGCTGAAAATGTAAAGGCTGTGTTTCTAAAATCGTAATGAACTTCAAATGGCTCTAACTTTCTCAAACGAACTCGGATTTTGACGTTATTTATATGAAAATCTACCTACTCGATGCAATGAATCTATTTCCCATCAAATTTTGAAAATTCCAAATAGATATATACCAGATTTTCAAAAGAAAAGATATCTTATGCTCGTTGTTTTGATAATATGATATTTATATGTTTAGACTTTCTAAAATTTGATAGGATATTTAAATTTCTTTCATTGAGTAGATATATTTTCATATAAAGAACGTCAAAATCGGGTCATTTGAGAAAGTTAGAGCCATTTGAAGTTTGTCACATAAACTTTAATTTATTGTATAGGCTACGTCGCTGAAATGCATAGGCTATGTCGCTAAGTTGTAATCCTCCGTCGCCGAATTGTAAAGCCTCCATCGTTGAATTACATAGCCACCGTCGCTGAAATGTAAAGCTGTGTTTCTGAAAATCGCAATGAATTTCAAATGGCTCTAACTTCCTCAAACGAACTCCAATTTTGACGTTCTTTATATGAAAATCTACCTACTCGATGTAAGTAATCAAAATTTCCTATCAAATTTTTTAAATTATAAATAGAGAAATACCGAATTTTCCAAGAAAATGATATCTTATTCTCGTTATTTTGAAAATATGATATTTATTTGTTTAGACTTTCTAAAATCATATAGGATATTTAAATTTTTTGTGTCGAGTAGATAGATTTTTATATAAAGAACGTTCAAATTCGAGCTCAGTTGAAAAAGTTAGAGCCATTTGAAATTGTTATAAAAATTGTTTTGTATAGGCTATGTCGCTGAAATGCATACTCTATATCGCTGAATTGTAAATCTCCCATCGCTGAATTGCAAAACTACCGTCGCTGAAATGTAAACACTATGTTTTGAAAATTACAATGAACTTCAAATGACTCTAACTTTCTCAAACGAACTCGGATTTTGACGTTCTTTATATGAAAATCTACCTACTCGATACAAGTAATCTAAATAACCTATCAAATGTTAGAAATTCCAAAAAGAAAAATTAGATTATGATGGAGAGAAGTACGAGCATGAGAATTGAGAAAAATGAACAGAGATCATTTGGATCTTATTGAAATTATAATAGTACCCTTTGTATTAATCTTAGCCATTGATTTCAACATTTTGTCAATGGCTTGGCTGTGCCACAATACATCAAGAGACATGGGTCTCCGCACCCTAACCAAAGCCAATTACAAAGGGAAATATAAAGAAAAAAAAATGCAATGGGGATTCGAGCTTCAATCATATATATCAACTTAGTTGCATTATTTTATTTTATTTTTTGTAAAGGAGCGCACAAGCATCAACGAAAGAAACTATATACAAAGCTACCAAAACTACAAAAAAATAAGGCAAAGAAAGAATAGAAAACCAAAAAATAGAAAACCCAAGCTCAACAATGAGGAAAACAAACCCTTATAGGGACGACATCGTTCAGGGGAACATCCATATAGTAAAAAAAATCCACAGATTTAGCTTCACGCCTAGCTAATGGGTTACCTGAGTTCTCCTCACGAAGGATGTGTAACCAGTGGTTACCCGCTGTTGTTGCTAGGGGTGGCAAAAATCGGTATACCGAAATACCGTTACCGTTACCGTACCGTACCGAAAATTTCGGTATGGGTAAAAATCATACCGATACCGATACCGAATATTTCGGTATACCGAAAATCGGTATACCGAAAATTTCGGTTTCCTATAATCTATGCCGTTACCGTACCGAAAATTATATTTACCGAAAATACCGAAATATACCAAAAATACCGAAAAATACCGAAAATTTTACATACCGAACAATGCATTACATACCGTTACAAATTGGCATACCGAACTATAATAAAAAAAATCAATACCGTGTTCATCTTCCAATCGCGGGTATACCGAAAAATTACTTAAATTGGCCCTTCAAAGTTCCAAATGTCTTAACACAACAATATATATTAAATTTTAAAATAATATTAAAATTAATGTTTCGGTATTTCGGTATACCGAAATACCGAAAATCTCGTATTCCCATACCGTTACCGTACCGTTTTTTTCGGCATACCTAAATTTCGGTATACCTAAATTTCGGCATACCTAAATTTCGATATTTTTCGGTAATTTTCGATACGGTAAGTTCGGCATACCGAGTTTTCGGTAATTTTTTCCACCCCTAGTTGTTGCAGAAGATAATATTTTCTTTGTATAAGTGATACTTAGTTTTACACTAAAGATAATACCCTAAAAAGGTCAGATTAAAATTAATTGAATATAAGTATTTATTTGGATTTGGTTTGGATGTTGAAGCGTTGAAATAATGTTTTGTATGTATTGGAGTGGAGCTTTGTATGTATTGAAAGCTTTTATACGGCACAAATACTATTAAATACATAGTATACACTTCATTAATACTCAGCATACACACTTTGTCGGGTCAGCATACCAGCATCTACTGAATATTATTCATTCATCAACCAATTCAAACTCTATTTATTTAATCATATATCGCCATTCCTTATCAACTAACCCGCGTCTAAACGGGGGTTGACGAGTAGTCAAGTGCAAAAATAATGGCGTATATTATGGGGGCATTGTTGTCATTATGACCTTCACCATTCTATTTATCCTTAATCATTAATGGTAATAAAAGTACCAAATTACCAATGGATATATATACTCCCACCCTCACTTTCACAGAAAGTAGCGATTATATTGTGTGATTTATCTGAAATTCATCTAACCAAAATATAATTAGACTCACATATATGAAATATTATTAAATACTATATTAAAAGTATATGATTAAATAACTAAATTCAATAGAAAAGAAAAACTATATCAAAATGGGGGTGTGATTGGTGTTGCTGTTGGTTGTTAACCCTATTAAAATTATCATTTTTATTTTAATACAAATTATTATATTACAATATTATTTTAAATGACTTTTAATCCAATCCCAAATATCCATCATGAAAAACTAGACAAAATAGTCAACTAGTAGTGTAACATGCATGTTTTAAGTCATTTGATAGGAGTACATAAAAATTCCATCTTATTTTCCCAGCAATTTTTTATGTTAAATTATTTGAAAGCAGGTGGAGTATATATTTTGGAATGTAGTTCACAATTTAGACTCTTCATTTGTTTATCGACAGAAAAAATATGAGTACAAAAACTTCAAATAACCTTATTTTATTTTAACAAATGGCGAATGGAGACTGGACAGTGGAATTATTTGAAAATTTGTTTCAATACATTATTATTTCATTAAAATATGTGTGAATGTCTACCAAACCATTATGGAGGGAATAAAGGGTGGATAAAAAAGGGCTTTGTGAAAATTTAATTATGTAGAATTCAATTCCAATCCAATTCAAATTTGGGTTAAATTCTAAATTCTGAAATATTATTTCTAGTGATGCCTTAGAGTCATGTAAGCAAAAGATCAACTTGAATTTGTCGCACTAGAAGACATGAATGAATATATTGAATGGAGTGACCGATCTGATGTCTTCGCTTCATTTGGACTGGAAGATACGGCATATACTAATAATTAACCAAGAACACGTTTTCTGGTACACACAGACGTCAACCCATTGACTTTCTAGAATTAAGTTGAAAGTATAGCTCAGCAGCACATTTCCCGTTGACTTGTGGAATTCATGTTAAGTTACTCTTATTCTGGAATGGAGGGATGAAAAAGTGTTCCACAATAGTTGTCACTTTTAAGTAGTTATAGGTAGTTGTGTTATGTTTTTACTATATTGCCATTTACTTTATATAAATGCTATTTCTTGACATTTATTACGAAATGGTTTAGTTAAATGGTAAAAACGTAAATTTATGAATTAATTAATGCATATATTGATTATTAAAATTGAGCTGAAATATACAATTATAAAATGGAACGGAGGGAGTATTTCCAAGTTGGGTATCACATGCATAAAATTCAGGATTAATTTGGATTCATTAATATCTTTATATATAATATAATATCATACGGGAGTTATTAATTAATTGTTAGTGTTCTCACTTCTCAACCAAATAAAAATTTATTTTCATATCTTATCTTATAATTATATATACACAAAAGTTTAAAATAAAAATTATTTAATATATTAAAATTCTACCCTAAATTATTACTCCCTCCATTTTTTTTTGTTAGCTACTGTTGACTAATGGGTACTGTTCATTTATATACTTTGACTTAAAGTTTTCTCATGGTTATACAAGTTAAAATATGGTCAAGTGTGATATTGTTAGATTCGTCTCGTCTTGTAGATTTTAAATATCGAACTTTTAGAATTTTTACATGTACCGAATTTGAATTATTAATGGTTTAAAGTGTGCATTGGACTGCGTGCTGAGTGGGTCCGTAACTATCTTTAAAAAACGGAGAGAGTATTAAACTACTCAACCATAGAATGTCATTCATACAAGTAGTGGAGGGCTTTGGACTTGGGAGAGTGAGATGTCATGATAATTTAATGCATTTTTTAATATATTAAATAATAAAATATAAAGTTATTTTTTAATTTTATACTTCAATGGTATTTATGCAAATTTTGACAATTATACGTACAAATAAAATGCAATCAGATCAAAGAAAAAGTATATTTTCATTATCTAATTCAAAAATAAAACTTTTAAAAACATAAGTAATAAATAAAGAGTCAAAAATAAAACTTTTAAAAACATAAGTAATAAATAAAGATGCATGTATTTATAGTAACTCAACCAATCAAAATAACTGAAAATAATGTTTTATTAAGTCATTTTTAAAAGATTAATCTCAAAACTAGTTTAGTAGATACAAGCCAATTTGGTCCGACACTAAGATATCATGTATGTAATTAGGGGACGAAACTAAGTGTTGAGTCCCTGTTAACGAAATGAAAGAGTAGTGCTAAGCATAAAATAACATAAATATAAAATAACATTTATTTATTCAATATATATACATATAAGTATTACTCCCTCCGTCCCAATATAAGTGGCCCCTTTCTTTTGGGCACGGGAATTTAGGTAGTGGGATTTAGTAATTAAAGTGGTGTTAGTAAATTTGACTAATTCATCCATCTAATTTATAATGGTTACATTTGACTTTTAACCATATTTATTATTTAACTTTGACTTAATGTTATCGTAATGATGTAGAAAGACAAAAATAGTTAAGTGTGATCTTGTTGGAATCGTCTAATCGTATAGTTTTAGAATATATATTTTATATAATTTTTATTTATACTCATTTTGAGATATTAATGGTTAAACATATATAGGGACTTTATGCAGAAAGTACAATTGTCATTATTGTGGGGTTTTTAATCATGTTTATGTTAATCTAATTTACTTAAAAGGGAAAGTGGCCACTTTTAATGGGACACCCCAAAAAGGAAATAGTGGCCACTTTTAATGGGACGGAGGGAGTACAATACGAAAAATAGTATTTTACAAATAATACTAACAAGAGCCTTTAATAATTTTATGGCTTCCATCATCGATTTAATAAAATTTTTTGCTCTCATTTATCCAAAATATGTTATATACTCCTAAACAAACGAGTAATTAATTGTTTAATAAACACGCGAACACACACCATTGATTAAAAATAAAAATAAAAAAGTTTCATCTAATAATTCCAACACATGAACCAAACGTAGTTGACTTGAATATGGTGTAACCATAGTTGTTAAGATCCCGATCTTGATCTTAGGATCTTACGATTTTATGATCACGCCTCTCTAAAACGATCCCGATCCTTGTAGGATCTTAAAATTAGTAAGATCCCGATCTTGATAGTAGAATGTTACGATCTTATAGTTATACTCCATAAAACGCTTCTACGATCTTACGATCTTACCCTCTTAAACGCATAAAATTTTTGTAGTATTTTATGATTTGGGATCAAAGTAACTTGTTTCTTTTAATTTTAAACTTAAGAGCTTGTATTCTTTATGTATGATATGTAAAAACATAATATGTATGTATGGGGAAATATTTTATATTTGATTGTGATGTTTTTTTTTATATTATATTGTATTAATTAACTTGCAAGATTCATAAACACACAAAATAATACTTTTACTTTTTAGTACGCATAATTGAGGTTATCCATTATTCCAAATTCATAAGATCTTAGGATCCCGATTCGATCCTACGATCCCGATCTTGTAAAGAGAAAAACGATCCCATATAGGATCCCGATCTTAACAACCTTGGGTGTAACGCTTTGACGATTTAAATAAACTAGATTTTTTCGCCCGCTACGCATGGGTGTTGAACTAATATGACGATATAAAATGAGAATATAGTGTTTTTTGAATTACATGAGATTCAAAGTCTTTTGCTTAAATAGTGGTTGAAATGCATGCAACAAAAAATCAAAAGGAAAATAAAGGAGATAATAAGATGAATGGAGGAAATTCAAACCCATGTGGAAATAATATAAAATAAATTATTTTTACTGTTAAAAAATTAAATATATATAATTTTCTTTCATGTCTAAAATGATGAGAGTAAGTGGAAAATAAATATCCCTTAACTATTGAAAATTAGAAAAAATTACTCCAACCGTCCCACTAATTCTGTCCCACTTTCCTTTTTGGTTCGTCCCACTACAATTGTCACATTTCCCTTTAAAAAAAACTTATTCCATAAACATCAACTAAAACATCGCATCAAGTAATTACTTTGCTTTATCACAACAACTCATTATACCTAAAATATCGTGCCCAAAAGTTTTGGGATGGTATTACCGGAACTGATGGAGTATATTTTGCATTATTAAGGTTTTAAAAAAAATTAGTTTTACTCCCTAATATGTTGTACATTTTGACTATTATCCCTAAAGTTAAAAAAAATTATTTATATTTTTTTGTTATCTTTTCATCATTTAAGACTTATATTTTATTACGTAATGTATTTTAAATTTTTGTTGTGATTAGTTTTTATGGACTGATTCATAATTTTATAAAATAAATTTTATTTATAATTATATTTTCATTATCTTTTAATTTTTTAAAGATTATTTTAATCCATAATATTTCTCCAATTTTTTCTTTTCCATATTGATTATGAAAAAAATTGGTAGTTAATACTCCCTCCGTCCCGCGAAGATTGAACCCTTTCTTTTGGGCATGGTAATTTAGGTGGTGGAGTTTAGTAATTAAATGGTGTGAGTATTTGTGTTTAAGATTCTAATGAATTTTAATATTGTTTATAGTTTAACTTTGACTTAATATTATCGTAATGATGTAATTAGAGAAAAATATTCAAGTGTGGTCTTGTTAGAATCGTCTAATCGTGTAGTTTTAGAATATATATTTTATACAATTTTTATTTGTATCAATTTTGTAATATTAAGAATTAAAGAAATATAAGGGACTTTGTGTAGGAAAGTAAAAATGCATTGGAATTTGTGCATAATAGTAAAAGTAAGTATTTTAGTGTGATTTGACAAAAAGTAAGATTCTAATCAAACTTATACTCCCTCCGTCCCAGCTAACGTGTCCTGTTTGACTTTTTGACACTGTTCATTCTTCTACTTTGACTCGATTTTATTGCATGTATATATTTGGAAAAAATAGTCGAGTTGGGTCTTGTTAGAATCGTATTATCATGTAGTTTTAGAATATATATTTTACATAATTTTTTGTTATACACATTTTGAGATATTAACGGTTGAAAAAGTGTATTGGATTGTGTGCAAAAGTGAAACAAGACAAGTTAAGTGGGACGGAGGGAGTATTAATTTAGTTTTTCTAAAAAGGGAAAGTGATCAAACTTCGTGGGACACCCCAAAAAGGAATAGAAGTCAAACTTCGTGGGACGGAGGGAGTATTTTTATTTAATTTAATTAAATTTTTATTATTTTTAATTCATTATTATTATAAGCCTTAAAATCGAATTTATACTCCGATACTAAGTCTGTTAGGGGTATACTTTTTATATTCTTTTACAGTATAAATATTTCTTAAAAAAATTGTATAACAATTTACTTCAAATTTCATATATATATTTTTTTATACAGAAATAGATTAAGATTACTGGATTAAGGATATTGTATCTAATAATAAACGAAAAAAAGGATAAATAGGTCCTTTTTCTTTTCAAAAAATTCAAATCAGTCCTTTTTCTATTTTATTACCAAAACAGTCCTCTACAAATGCTAATTATGTTCAAATCGGTCCTTTTTTCACTAATTATATTCTAATTGCTGACGTGGCAAGGGTTTTAATTTAAACCTGATACGTGTGCATAATATTAGTCCTTTTTCTTTTATCTTTTGTCAATTCAGTCCTAAACTTTTATTTTGTTCTATTTAGTCCTCTACCTCAATCACTCATTTTTATATTAATTGGCCTCAAACCTTTCAAATTATTTCATTTTAGGCCCAGAACCTTAAATTTTTTATTATTACTAATACATTTATCAAATAAATGCCCAACATACTTCCGTAAATAAAATTAAATACCAAACCTCATACATTGGGTTTGACCGCCTTGTTACCGGGTCTTCGAAGTTCCGAATTTTACGGACTCTCTCTAACCACCCGACCGTAACGATGGTTCATTGGTTCTGGTTTACTTCAGCAACAATCAGCACAATCATACTTTGTGGACAATAAAATTCAGGCTATTTTTTAATATTTTTAATAATATTAATATTTTTCAATAAAATCAAGGCTCCCTGTATCCATAACCTTCCAAAAATTCAAGTTAAATCATTTACTCAAATATTGCTACATCCTAAGGTAGGACGCAAAGTAAGATTCTGTTGATTGTTACTGAAGGAAACCAAAACCAATGAACAATCGGTTGCGGTCGAGTGGTTATTAGAGAGAGTCCGTAAAATTCCGGTACTTGAAAGACCCGATAACAAAGCAGTCGAACCCAATATATGAGGTTTGGTGTTTAATTTTATTTATGGAAGTATGTTGTGCATTTATTTGATAAATGGATTAGTAATAATAAAAAATTTAAGGTTCTGGGCATAAAATGAAATAATTTGAAAGGTTTGAGGCCAATTAAAAAAAATGAGTGATTGGGGTAGAGGACTAAATAGAACAAAATAAAAGTTTAGGACTGAATTGGCAAAAGATAAAAGAAAAAGGACTAATATTATGCACATGTGTCAGGTTTAAATTAAAACCCTTGCCACGTCAGCAATTAGAATATAATTAGTGAAAAAAGGACTGATTTGAACATAATTAGCATTTGTAGAGGACTGTTTTGGTAATAAAATAGAAAAATGACTGATTTGAATTTTTTGAAAAGAAAAAGGACCTATTTATCCTTTTTTCCAATAATAAACTATGTTGTGTTTTAGTCTTTTTTTATTTTCTTTCTTTTCTTCTTTAAAAAGAAAAAGAAATATGTAGAATTTGTTTGGAATGGTATAATTTTTTTTAAGTTATTAGTCATGTTACATTAATCAATATTTTTAGGGTCAATTTAATGTTTACATCACATTTTCAATGAAATATTTTTATTTAAAATATAACTATTATATTCCTTTTATTTAAAATATTATGTATACAATCAAATAATTTATATATTTATTTGTAATCAATTATATCTTTTTAAAATATATATGAAGATTTTATCAAAATTTTGTTATATTAATAGATAGATTTATTTTTTAAATATAGATTTTGATGATGTGTCCGATGACGTGTAATTAGTCAGCAGATTACGTGTAAACTTAAGAACCGTTGATCTATAAATGAGCATATAATGACTGATTAACCTTTTAAAATTAAGAAGGATGAATTAAATTTAATAAGGACAAAAGAGTCTACACAGACTGAAAAGTATTCAGGATTTATTATATAGATAGATATTTCATGTTCGAGCTTTTGTTTTGGAAAATTATATTTTGGGAGAGACAATGCTTACCAGATCATCGATTAATTAGTTTTAAATCCAATAAAATTTGGAAACCAATTATTCACCAAAAACACAGTAAAAATAGTTCAGCCGATCGATTTCATTTTATATCCTTTCAAAATAAATTAAAAAAAAAAAAAAAAAAGTGGGCCCATGAATGGAGGAATTTTATTCTTCTTCCCAATGACACCCGCCTCGCAAAATTTCGACGACTTTGGGGGAGCGAAGGTCCCCAATCACTCTATGTACCCACCTGACCCCTACATGAATGGAGTATGAATTGATAATTTTAACGATTACACCTTCTCGTCATTTTCCAATATCAAATCTTTCCCTTTGCTAGATAGAATACTTGACTACTACAGAATTAAAATTCACGCTCGTCGGTCACTCTTGTCACCACTCTACTGCACTATAGGGAAATATATTGTCAAAATTAGGGGCTACACCAAAAATAAAAACTAAAATAAATTAAAAGAGTTTCCAGTATACTAATAGTAACAGCGCAACACAATTCAATAACTATACATTTGCTTCTCACAAGAGCCAAATTAGAAGCATATTTGTGGATTGATAATTCATTGAATTGATTAGCTAGCTTTTTATCATGAATTTGAATCGCTGCAAATTATGTAGATCAAATTAAAAATATTATGCACCAACTATTTTATTGCAAATTAAATTAATAGTAATAACTAAATGGACTAACTAAATTAATATATTTTTTATCTAATAAAATATTATATATGTGATTAATTATTTCTTGCTTTAACTCTAATAATTCATTTTTCCATATTTAAGCCGTCTCGCCTAATTATAAATCTAACATATTAATATGTATTAATTCTTAATTATGTTACAAATAGGGTTTGAGTTAAAGATCGAGTTATAACTTATAAGTTAATCTATTTTTCTATTAAACAGAATCAGTAGTACTATATATGTTGACTTGCGCGATGGGAAAAAAAGCTTCACGTACACAATTATAGAAATAAGAAAATTAATCATACGTTACAGCAAATGGACTATATTTGATCGTTAGTAGTGCTGTAAACAGCGAAGATTTAAAAAAATGTAAAAAAAAAAGAAAAAGAAAAGAATAATAATAATAAAAAGAAGAAGAATAAGAAGAAGAAGAAGAAGAAGAAATAAAAAGAGCAAGATTCATTATTCTCCTACTATATGATTATAAATTATAAATGAAATGATATAAATATTAGCCGTATAATGATGTACAGTATTATGATAAAGTTTTGACCCTTCGAGAATGAGGCATGCTTATTATTATGTTTTATGGCCACTTTGATTTGTCACAGCCATCCACTTCTTGGATTATATATTTGTCTTCTTGCATGGAGGAATTTATTTCCTATAAGGCTGAAATTGAAATCCATTCGGTATAAAGAAAATAATTTAATTTGTAGGCGCTGAATTGTTATTTTTCGTATTGAATTTTTATTCAAAATGGATTAATAAATATTTTTCATATTAACTAATTGATATTGAAATTTAAAATTCAGTATTTTTGAATAAAAAATTTAATATTCGACTTTGCATCCTAATCCAACCATGATACAGTAGATTTTTCATCAAGTCCACGGCTCTTTTTGTGAAATATATTACCAAACTACATTGAATTCAAGATTAATCCATCGAAGATTTACATGGGCAATGAACACCACAACTCTTTCAAATATAAATACCAAGAAATAAAGAAAGTAAATACTCTTGTAAACTTCAATAATAATTAAATACCTAGACGATATGGAACCGGATTTGAAGTTTTCTTACTAATGGAATTAGGAGAACACTTTTCTTTATATTCCCGATATGGAATCAGGTTTGACACCAACACTAAACTCTAATATCATACATACTCTACAAATTTTAATATACTTGAAAATGATCTCAAATATTTATTTATTTTAATGAACAGCTTATACAGGTTAGGAAATGGGTGGTGGGAGGCTGGGAGCCCGTACAACACAAATTACAAAAGGGAATAAAAAAAGGGATAGGGGGCCGGTGGGAATCGAACCTCTAACCTTCCGTTGGAAGTCGATGGACTTAACCACTTGGGCTAAGTCATCATCCCCAAATATTTATTTAGTTAAACACTACACATATTTATCACAAGTTAATTAGAAACTCTAAATTCTAAAATTATTTTCAAACCAAACCTAATTATAGTCATAATTAAAATTGGCAACAAAGATGATTTGAAGATTAGCGATTGGGCCATTTAATTTGAATAAATTTGTTCCAATAGTTACATCTCCCACAATACTTCTACTCCCTCCGTTTTTTTTTTTTTTTTAACTTCACACATCCTGCACTGCACGCAATCCAATGCACATTTTCAATCATCAATATCTCATATTATATATAAGTAAAAATTATAAAAATTTGATATTCTAAAACTACGCGATTCGACGAATCCAACATCTCAGTGACTATGTTTTATCTTATATAAATGTGATAAAAAAAATGAATCAAAGTTACTTAATGAATAGTTTCAACTATTCAAAAGGAGAACATTAAAAAAAAAAAAAACGGAGGGAGTATATAGCAGTAGCACATCAAACATGTAGTATTAGTGGTATTTTCTCAACTGGAAAATGCATGCTACTTCAATTTTTGTCCCATAAAATATTAGGTGCAACGCAATTTGTTAATTCATTCTGTGGATTTGGACAAGTTCATTCATTGTGTGTGAGTGGGCATGTTTGTTTGCCAGATCAAGGAGCATATTTATAATTAGCGGTTTGACCAATTCATCTGCTGTATTTGATTGTTTGTTAAACAGAATATTAAGGCAGCAGATTGAGCAAATCTGCTCAAAACCAATCTGCTTTATTTTGAAGCAGATTACCATAACCCTAAAATACCCTCCTTTCTATTTGCTGCAGTACAATCTCTCTATGTGTCCCTAATTTCATATTTCCCCCATTTCACTTCCTCAGTAAAGGAGTACAGTTTAGAGACTCTGAGATACAACTAACAACACCGCTCACTATCGTCGTCAATTTTTCCAAATATTTTTCTTAACAAAATAATATTCATGCTAGTAAAATATATATCTATCAATAAAAAATAATTCATATTTTGAAAATAGTGAGAATGCTTGTATTTTTTATAATTATAAGTACAACAATGAGTGCCGAAGAGTTATGAGGAAACATTAATTTTATTTATTATTTATATACCTACAATAAAATTTAATTAAAATAATACTATTTGTCCTTATATGTCATTTCACATACTAAACACCTTTAATGAAATCTGCTACCACTATCTGTTGGTCAAATCTACTATGCATATTTGCTACTCAAATCTGCTGGTCAAATTTGTTATCTGCTTCTGCCATCTGCTAAACTCCCAAACAGACCCACTGTATTCTTTAATGTACTACTATTAAGCTACTTCTTGGATCTATTATTGCAATTTAATTTGTGCAGCTCTCTATTACAATTCACACCGTACCAGTTTTTATGAGGAGAATCCTCTGGACACCACTAAATTACTGAAGCAAACAGCAGCACCATCATGTCTCCATCTATGTGTATGGAGTATTTGTCTTTATGGGAATTTAAATATAAGGAAGAAAAATATAATAAAATTATGTGGCGAAGATTGTATTAGTTAACTACTAGCTAGACAAAGAGAATATATATGCTGATGATATTGATGCAATATAGTGTGTTAAATGTTAATGTACATAGTGTATAGTATAAATTAAATTAAAGGTGCATGTATGATGTGCACTATACGAATAACATGTGGTCATCTCCATTAACTTTTCAACCTTATAAAGTTTGAACTCCACCCGACCTCATATCACTCTTCTTTGTAATATTTATGGCTTAAACACTTATGATACATGAGTGTAAATTTTTGTCAAAAAATAAATACTTAGTAGAATAATATAGTGTTGTTGGGATGAGGACTTAGCCCAAGTGGTTAAGTCCTCTGACTTCCAACGGAAAGTTGGAGGTTCGATTCCCATCGGCCCCTTATCCCGCCCCTTTATTCCCCTTTGTAATTGTGTGGCATAGGCTCCCACCACCTATTTCCAGATGAAATAAAAAAAATTAATATAGTATTGAAACGTGTGGAAATTTGTTTGACGACAGAATATTTTGCCACCACAATTGCAAGTGCGACATTGATGGATCGCAGTGCCACGTGGCATCGCGAATGTAGATATGCCACGCCACGTGGTCATATATGGCCCCACACAATTGTGTTATCATCCTAGACTAGATAGCGAGTATTTCAAAGACATACTCCCACCTAACATTTCTGATTTTACACCATTCAATACACATTTTTAATGAGTAATATCTCAAATTTTATAAAATAAAAAATTATAAAACTTTAGTATTATAAAACTACGTGAATTAGACGAATCTAACAAGATCTCACTTGAATATATTTTATCCTATATAAGTGTGTAAAAAAATTGAATTAAAATTGCTTAATGAATAGTGTTTACAATGCAAACGTTAGAATTATAAAAATACGGTGAAAGTAGTATACATTATTATACACACACAATAAGAGTGTTTAATTTAGGAAATTGGAAATGAATATAGTAGTATGTGGTTCGAAAATTCCCCAAGAAAAAACGGATTTGAAAATTGAATTTGGAATCGGGCAATTGAAAGCCACATGTGTTTCTCTTTTTTTGTTTTTTTTTGGGATATATAGTGGTATGTATATGTATGAATTATGATGATGATGATGATATGAATTTGAGGGTGGGATTATGAATCGTCAATTTTAGTGTTGGTGGATCACATTATGATTTTGGGTAAACATCATTACTCATACACCACCACGACTATAATGTTTCTTTCTTTATTTCTCTTCCATCCTAATTTTATTTTATAATAACAAAAATCTTTACACACGTTTCAAAAATTAAATATAAAGGGAAATTAAAATTTGACCTAATAATCATATTTTTGGTTGGGTATGAATTTTATTCGAAATTTACCTTTTTTTTATTCGCTTTAGAATTTGTATAATATAGACGTTCACTAAAAAAACATTAAAATTATTCATGTTTAACAATTTTCAAAATTAATGCATGTATTTGAATGAGGAATAAATATGAGTGATTAAGTAGTAGAAACGATTTTGAAAATTACTTTATTGAAAAATATAATATTGAAACATATTTTTATTCAATAGTAGTAATAAAAAAAAATTGTGTGGCATGGGCCCCACTACTTCTCTAGCCTGTATAGGCTGTTCTGTAAAAAAATAGTACTTAATTTTAACTTATTCAAACATCTCACTGGACTCACTTAATTAATTAATTAAACTATAATTAAGAAATTATCATATAATATGTTTTTTCTTGGTACAAAATTTATCACATAAATAAACAAATAAACACTTAATTGATGAAATTAAATAATAAATGGTTAGATTATGATTTTAGCTAGATAAATTAATCATGAAGTTGAGATAAAGGGGCCTTGGACCTACACTTATTTTATTTTATTTTTACAACGGAATATAGTATTTCTCATCATTGCCTATTGAATTAACATTAGCCTACTTGTTAGTACATTCTTCTTTCCCACTTCTCCTTTTATTGACTTTGGTTGATCATATATACCTCACTACTATTCCATTACTTCATATTGGGGTTTTTGCTTTCTTTCTTTCTTTCCTGAAAAAGAATGAATTATATTCTGACATGTATGCACATGAGTAGGGGTGTAAATGAGACTGATAGGCTCGTAAAATATTCGGGCTCGACTCGATCAAAGCTCGACCAAAGCTCGACTCGAAAAGGCTCGACTCGAATTCGAGATCAGCTCGGAATATGAACGATCTCAAGCCGAGCTAAGCAATACTCGGCTCGAAAGCTCGATAATAGGCTCGAATATATAATATTATATATATATATTCTTATATATTAAAATATAGTAGAAGAAGTCAATGAGTATTTTCTTTCTTAAATCTAGAAGTATTTTAATATATTTCTAAAAATATCCATCCTTCAAGTTTTATCCTGTCATGCAAGAAATCTCTTTGCCTTGTCGTGTCCTACCAGCTGCAAACTGGAGACTCGAAGAGAACCGGAAGGATTGGTAAGTTATTTGAGATGCTGAAAATTCCAGGTAGAGCAACAACTAGACTCATTATTCAATAATTTCATTCAACCAAAAAAAAAAAAGAGAAATTTATTTCGAGCTTTTTAGGCTCATCGAGCCGAGCTCGAGTTTCACTATTTTGTGTCGAGCTCGAGCCGAGCTCAATTTCTGAAGCTCGTCGAGCTTCGAGCTCGAGCCGAGCCGAACTTATACTTCATCGAGCCGAGCCGAGCCCACCCAGGCTCGAGCTCGGCTCGGCTCGTTTTCACCCCTACACATGAGAGACATTCTTCAATGCAGTAGCAAATTATGTCACGTTTTAAGACCACTTTGCCTAAAACACTATTGAAATAGTAGTAGGCTACATATTTTGTATAACCACATCATTAACAAGACAAACACTGAATATAGTTTAGGTCAACATCCCAATTCCATATTCCTAAATGTTTTTAGGTATTAAAAATACCATAATATATTATTTGGCTCCCAGTACAATGATAATTTATGCAACCATATGGTGGGGATTTATCATTTATATACACTATATATTAGTATTAATTATTTTTCTCCATACTATTATTAGTTGATTAGTTCTGTTAGAAGCTGAGGTATATATCAAGATTTGGTCGCCTAAAATAATAGTCCAACACTACATACACGTATTAAAAATCTTAATTATTAACTTTATTATTACTAGATTAAAAAAGAGCAGTAGTAGTTTGCAAGCAAAATAGGTAACATAAAGTCAAATCAAATAATAGTATATACAGTATATGTCAGCATATATAGTTCTGTTAGAAGCTGAAACATTATTACGTACCTTTTTGTGCTGGGTTTTCACCTAATCTTGTAGTTATGCTTTCATTTTTATTAGTATTATTTTGATTAAGTATTTTTCTTGGTTGACCTGTGAAGTCTACAATGCTTTGGAATTAATCCCTCTATGTTCTAGCAGCTGGTTTTTATTATATACATATATGCTCATTCCGTCCTAACATATATAAAATGCATTTCTTTCTCTATACATTTAGAGTGTGTTTAGTAGAGAGAATTGAAGGTAGAGAAATGAAATTGATTTTATTTCCCTGGTTTGTTTACCTTAGAGAATTTAAAATTGGGAAATGAATCGTTTACCATTTTCTCTTTTGGATTCTCTATTCTAAATAAAGAAATGGAGAGAATTGATATTATGTCTTGAACATAACATACGTATAAATATAAAAAAAGAAATTAGAGTTAGATAATAATATAATATAAATAAAAGAAAAACTGAATATAAATAATAAATTATTATATATTTTTAATTATATTAAATAAAAAATACTCGTATATGTTTTTTAAAATAATAAAAAAAATATATTCTATTAAATAAAATAAATAATATTTTATAATAGGAAATATAAAAGTACAGTAAAATTTAAATAAAATTAAATAAAAATATAATAAAAATATAAAATAAATAAAATTTTAAATAATAAATATAAAATTATAGTATTAAATAAAATAAAATTGAATCTAATGAAAAAAATAAGTAAAAATAATGTAAATTATTTTCAAATGAAGTTAAAAATAATCAATTTTTTTAATTTAAATTAAAAATATTAAATAGAAAATAAATTTAATTGTATAATAATTGAACTATGTTATAGTTATAGTACTATATAAATGAAAAGATATAATGAAATAAAATGTAGATCAATAAGTAAATTAAATTCTTTTCCAAAAAAACAAGTAAATTAAATTAATTAAATTGATTCTCTATTCTATTTCTCTATTGTACCATACAGGAGAATCAATTCCATTTATCTAACTTAACTTCCTTTATCTGTAATTCTATTCTCTGTTATTAATTCTCTGTACCAAATGCTTAATATATTATTTTAACTATTAATATCTCAAATTATATACACGTAAAAATTATATAAATATATATTCTAAAACTATACGGTACAATAATTCAATAAAATTCCTCTTAAATATATTTTTTATTATATAATTACAATAAATTAATATTAAAGTTGATGAATAAACAATATCAGAAAAGAGGGAGTACACATTATTAACAATTCATTCTCAACCTAAAAAATAATCGATGTAATGTGGAAAGTATATCATAAAATATATTTTATACATTCCACCTTAAATTCTCCTACCAGTTTTCTAGAAATGGACATCCAACGTTGGTCAACCACTATTTGACTTCCTCAAAATTTTCTTGTACAAATAAAATAAAAGACAAGAAATAAGTTGAATTAATTTTATTGGGCCGCTTAGATAAGCCTAAATGGGTGCCTCTTGTTAAAGGGCATTGGACTGATTTTAAGGCCTCGTGACTCGTGATTGAAATAAATGGAACCCATTAAGAAAGCCCAATAAAACGCTCTGTAAAATGGGGTTTACAGAAGTATCTTATCTTTCCAATTTGTCATCTTCCTCGCGGAGGAGCAATGGCGACTCTGAACCTCTCTGTACTTACCAAAACCCTAGCGGCAACTCCCAAGACTCTGTATCCTCTTCTTTCGAATCCTTCCTCATATTCTCTATCCTTCCTTCGTTCTGGAACTCCACGCCCAATTAAATCAAGGAATTCCGATTTGACGGCCGTTAGAGCTTTGACGGATGGGGATTACTCGTCGAGGAGGAGCAGCGGCAATGAGGAGAGGGAGACGATAATGTTGCCTGGATGTGATTATAATCACTGGCTCATTGTTATGGAGTTCCCCAAAGACCCTGCTCCCACTAGGGAGCAGATGATTGACACCTACCTCAACACGCTTGCCACGGTTCTTGGAAGGTTTTTTTTTTTTTTTTTTTTGTTTCCTCTTGTTCTTGAATTTTTCTTGCCCAGTATATGTTCATTGTGAGTGTTTCCATTTGTAATAATTCCATTTTTTGCGGTATCTTGCTGTGTGTTATTCATGAAGGGTTATGATTATTTTTTCAATCTCCATGATGCGTTTCTTGTGAATACTGATAGTTTACAAGAACTGGTAAGTCATGGTTTTCATTTTTTTTTTGTGCCTGTAGTTACCTAATGAACTAATTATGTGGATAAAACCTAAAAAGCATGCATTGTTGATAAAGCTCTAGTGATTAGGCAAAATGGCAAAAGTTGGGAATGTAAAGTTCCAGCATTTGTTTAAGATTCAGAAATTCAATTGCGGGTGTAATCTTGAGTTGTGAACTATGTGATTCTTGATTTATTTGTGTTGACCTTGTAGGCAATCTTGTGAGTTGTGATGGGATATAATAGTATCTTATTTCGTATATTCTTATCGAATTTTAGCAATGTCAATCACCTCACATTTGGTCTGAATCTCTCGTGTTTAGTATGGAAGAAGCGAAGAAGAATATGTATGCATTTAGCACCACCACATATACTGGATTTCAATGTACCGTATCTGAAGAAACATCTGAGAAATTTAAGGGTATGCATTTTCTGTATTGGAAGCTAGTTTCTTTTTCCCCAATGGATTTCAATGTGGAAGGATTGTGGTATCATGTTTCTCCATTTGTAGGTCTTCCTGGTGTTTTGTGGGTTTTGCCCGACTCATATATAGATGTTAAGAACAAAGATTATGGAGGTTGGCTATTTTTTTTCCTAGTCAACTTATGATCTGAAATGTAAAAGCTACACATTTCTGTAAGGCCTGTATCAAATTCATTTACACCGCGTGTCTTTCCTTCTTAATTTGTTCCAGGAGATAAGTACATTAATGGGGAGATAATTCCTTGCCAATACCCAACATATCAACCAAAGCAGTCTAGAAGTCCAAAAAACAAAAGCAAAGCCTATGTCAGGCAGAGAGATGGCCCTCCTGCTGAACGAAGGAAACCAAGACAGGAAGCCACTCCGGAATGACTTCTAGTAAGCTCAGATCATAATTTCCTCTTTATTTATTCACCAAAGCGAACACAATCTTATGATATGCTCATTTAGCACGCACGGTTTTGTCTTTGGGCTCCTCCCAAAATGCCTCATACTAATGGAGTTGGGTGGATTCTTATATTTAGGGATATATTTTCCTATTCTTCCGATGTGGGACTTGAGTTTGTACTTCAACAAGTTGATCCCTCAAAATCATGAAGCCTTCTCTGTTGCTGAAACTGTCCATTTAATTAACTTATTCTGTGTTGATGTGTTTTTTTCTTCTTGGCCTCAGGTTGCTCATTAATGGCAACGCCATGTGATTTCTAGCTTGAATTGGCAATCAGTTTTCATACGGGAGATTGAACCAAGGTTAGCAAGGAGAGCAATTACATCAAGCTTGGTCTAGTTCCCTCGTCAGTCTGTTTATATGAAGCTTGTAAGACTAGCAATGAGTAGTAGTTACACCGCTGTATAACCTGTATTCTGGAAGTGATGGTCGTATGATTCTATAAGCATCCCATTGAAATTCTTCCCCATTTCACTTCTATGTTGCATTGGGACTCGTCCGACTAAAAAATGTGATCTGTTTTCAATGGGATTGAGTTTCTCTTCCAAATTCTTTCTTGTGTTTGGAAAATAAAGAAAATTTCGAGAACAATATCGACGTCCTGTATGAATAATGACAAACAATAATGCCCTAATGCCTATTATCATCGACAAACACATGGAGGAAGTTGATTTGTCATAATCATGACCGGGACTTTCCTTGGCATGTTGTAGATGGTGATGACTGCCATGGAGGAGCACAGAAGCACGCATTTCCCACATTTGTCTTCAAACAGTTCACTCCCTATTCTCCTTAGTCCTTCCTAAGAAAACCCTAAACTCTCACATTTTGCCTTCCAACTTGCCAAACTTGATAAGATGTACAATCCCACTTGGCTCACATTAAAAGCAACCATTTCCCCTCCTGATAGTGGATTACAGCCCCTCCATTTCTGATAATCAATCTCTTCCTGCAATGGCCTTCTATGGCTTCAAGGGAGATGCTGACAACTGCTATTGGACTCCTTATTACAGCACTCCTGGATTTTATTACAACTATGACTCCACACCGACACCGACACTATTTCCAGTCTCTGATGAATTTGGTGAGTCTGATTCTAATTACTGTTACGAAGATTATTCCTTTACATCTCTGTCGGAATCAAATTATTCTCTGCACACTTTCTCTGAGCCCAATTACCCCCAGAATTATTATCAAGAATTGAGCTACAATAACCCTAAATTTCTGCAATACGAGGCCCCTATTTCTGACCCGATCTGCTATCTTCCTGTCGAGAGGACTAATTTCACAATCTCCTATTCCGTGTCGGAATTCAACGAGCCCGAATTCGAGAGATATGATCCCACTCCTTACAGTGGAGGGTATGATCCTGCTGTTACTTATGGTAAGCCTCTTCCCCCTTCGGACATCATCTGTTATCCCCGTACCCTGCCCAAATCTGGCGGCGCCACCCTTGACGACTTCTCCTACAATTCCATTCCTTCTCCATACGGGAAGGAAGAAGATGATGCCCCCAAAAAGCCCCCAAAAGGAAGCAAACCAGTAAATGATGTATCCAAAAAGCCCCCAAATGGAAGCAAACCAGAAGATGATGGCCCCAAAAAGCCCCAAAATGGAAGCAAACCAGCAGACGCAAAAACTGACAAGGAAGCTCCTGTTGTCGGTGCTGATGTTATTCCGTCGGGTGAACCATCTGATGATCCAGGGGAGGATTGTAATGGAGTTGGAGGGGACTATGGGGATGAGTACCAGAGGCGATTTGATCGAATTCCATACGGATCTGGATTGGAAAGTTTGGATCTTTGTGATAGTATATTTGGTTACTGGCCCTGTTTAGCCAAGATAGAGCAGCAGCAGCAGAGGGCCAAATGCTTGGAAGCTTGTGATCACCATGGAAGAATGGATCCATGGCAAAGTGCAGCAGATTATCTTTTCGGGACGCCGGCGATGTATGGTTATGGAAACTATCAGCAGGCACATCAGGGCTATGAAAATTCGTGGCTGTGAATGGTGGTAACTGGTTGTATATGATTCTTGATTCCTGTATTTTTATTCGAAAATTCAGATTTTAATAAAAGCACTTGCTAATCCTTTTCCGCATTCATGTACTATGTGTTATCTTGTCTGGATTTTGATTTGTGATGTTTAAAATGTTTATTTGGTACTGTAGAAGAAGGATTAAGACAATGAAACAGAGGTTAAGAAAAAGGAAAAGGAACCATGAAGCCAAACTTGATGACAGGTAAACCCACCAAAAGAGAAAGCAACTTGAGAATGAATTGGAACACGACACATTTAATCGAAACTTGTACGAAGTGTTACAGCAAAAAACTTATAAAAAAAATCATAAAGTGAAGGCAAATGGTGGTCCAAAATATCATTAATCTTGACATCAATTTCTTTATAATGAATATATGAGTAATTTATTAGTACCAAAAGTCTTTGTTTTATCTACTGTCCGGTGCTTTGTTGAGATGCCAACATTTGATTATTTTAGACGCTTTAAGCTATGATTGAACTGTCTTTATTCAACATCTCCTTTGCGAATCTTATGGAAAAGGTATCTTGCTCCGAATTACTTGATGAGATTCATCGTTTACTACTGTAGAGATACCATAGTATTGTATTTAAACAGGCTCTGGATTGTCATTTAATACCCTCATCTGCATATAGGTACAAGAATAATAGCAGACATGTGAAGAAAGAAACTGTGTATTCAAGAGTGGATAGTCCAATAATTATCGATTTAGTTTGTTCTCATCTGGCAAGGCCAGCATATTCATTTTTCGAAAGCCCAGCTCATTCAGACATATAGCATTGAGTAGCTGAGGTTGTATAAATAGGAAGCAACTGGACTACACCAGTCATGTTTAATTTCCAGTTTTGAGACCATAAAGTTTCCTCTTTCTGAGCCGTTTTTATATCCCATATGGCTGTGTTATTAAAGCTCCTATTGTATCTCTTGCTTTTCCGTTTGTCCATTGCAACGATCTCCATTCATGACCTGCTCAAAAGCAGGGGCTTGCCTGCAGGGCTCTTTCCAAAGAATGGTGTGAAATCCTACAAACTTGGGGAAGATGGGCTGCTGCAAGTGTACCTGGACAGGCCCTGTGTTGCCAAGTTCGAGACGAGGGTGTATTTTGACAGTGTTGTGAAGGCTAATCTTAGCTATGGCGGATTGATTGGCGTGGAGGGCCTTTCTCAAGAAGAGCTGTTTTTGTGGCTTCCTGTCAGGGATATAATAGTTTATAACCCTTCGTCTGGTCTTATTTTGTTCAATATTGGACTGGCGTACAAACAGATGTCTGTTTCTCAGTTCGAAGACCCTCCTGTTTGCAATCCTGATGATACTCTTTTATCCCCTTACGTAGTTTAGACTTTTGTTTTATAATGAATATGCCAATTGTGGTCTATCTGTCTGATGATCTATTCCCTCGTCTAGGCTATCCAGGTGGGTTGCTGAAGAGAACCCTGGGAGGAATTTCAGTATGAAGTTCAGAGATGAATTTTGAATCTTTTGACATCTGTGGTTCTGCCTGTTATCCCACTTTCTCATTATTTTGATTATTTTGATTTTCTCTAGTTTCATCATTGCTTTTCTATAGTATAAACTAGGAAGGCATAGATGAAAAGAGTTATTTGATTCTAGTATAGAAAGAACATGTTGCTGTTGTAAGAACATGTTTACTTGTGTTTCCTCCATAAACTAGTTTGGTTTCAGCAATCAATGATTGGAAGTCTATGTTGAGGATTGAAAACAATGAGAAATAAATGGCTTTGAAGTTCTACTGTGGTTGTAAAAGCATATACTATGTCACTAATATAAGTAGTTTTCTGGTCTCTTGTATATCAAGGCTACAAAATTGTCTCCAAATATCTTCATCATACTGCTATCAGGATCAATGACAAAATTTCCGCGATAACTTGTCTAGAGGCTCTCGATAATCTCCATCAGGTACCTTCTAATCTTATCAGCATCCGGCACATCGCCACCCTGGACTCCCTGTTGAGTTTTTCGTGGTACAAAGAAAGACAAGTTACTCAAATTAGGGTTACACCATCAAGTTGCTACATACCGGAAAGAAAAAACCAAATATTTACCTCTGCAAATGAAGTAACAAGAACTGCGCCTTGGGAAGTTGTAACGTTGGTATCGGTGAGATCAAATCCGAGCATGCTCATGGCCTCGATCAGTTTAGTTATCGCTCCTTTCTTCTTGTTGAAAATGATCTTTATCCATATCTTGGTGCCACATATATGGTGTACCTGGACTTCTTGCTGGAGACAAAACCAGCACTATTGTCAGAAGGAACTGTCAGGAATAGATACTTGCAAGACAGACAGTATAGAAACTCGAAAAGGATTCTCTATACAGTGAGTCCCCAATTCTTCATCTCCTGATCAACATCGATCTTTTTGAATTCCTGCTCGTCTTCATCACCACTGCTGGATTCCATCTGCAGCAACTGATCGCTCAGCCCTTTCACCGACTTTTGCAGCTCCTCAATGTAAGTGATTGCATCGGTGATTATGGTCGCTTTAGTCATCTAAATGAAACACACACATTATTTGCCATTTGTTTTTAGTTAGAATGAAACAATTCATCACAATTTCTACAAACAGGAAAGTTAAGTGAAATTAAGTACACAGGTGAGTTTAAATTTCTTGCATTTGTAATAATGGGGACCAGAGATCGCAGCTCGAGCTGCCTATCGCTGAGTTTCTTGCGACGCCGCCTCTCTGCATTGAGGTTCTTGGACTTGTACCTTCGGTCCTCGTCTTCATCGTCCTCATACTGTTGTGGATCAATGCGTTTCATCCTGTCCATATCGGCTGCAAAAAGTTACTAGTATTCTATTTTAGAAAAGAAGCGTGAGTTATCTTGGTTCCAAGGGGACAGCAATTTGATAGGTTGTCCTGAATCCAATTATTTGTATGAAAATTTGAACTGAAGGGGGAGTTGTTTATATAGGAGGAAATCATGAGCAGAGTGCAAGTGCATGATTGACCATATAAGAAAGGAAGAGAGGAAAAAAGGGAATCTTTTTGTTGCAGGTTGTTAGGCATCAATTCCATTGAATTCAAGACTCACAATCTCATCAGTGGCTTTTGGGGGGTTGAGATTGAGAACCTCATTTCTAGCATGATTCAAACATATTATCTATTATAATAGAAAACTGTTGCCCTTAGGAACAGTGAAATGAGTCTTAAAACTTTGGTTATGAATAGTATTTAGGCTTATGAATAGTGCCCATTTTCTCAAAAAAAAGTGAAAATAAGCTTCAACCCAATAGCTAAAAATTTCAAATTTCAAAATTGGGAAGAGAGAGACATTTCTCCTTCTTCTCTAGAGAAACATACACACACAAAGAGAGATACGGAGGAAAGATGGATAGAGAGAAATGCACTGACACAAAAAAAAGTAAAAATAAGACTTAACCGAAAATAGCCAAAAATTTCAAATTTCATACTGTATTATATTGGAATTGGGAATTGTGTATTGTTCTGGAAAGAAGAAAGAAAGATGTAAAGAAGAAAGATGATGTTGAGAAATGTGCAGACACAAAAAAAAAAAGTGAAAATAAATCTCAATCTAAAATAGTCAAATATTTCAAATTTCAAAATGTAGAAACGTACACACACAAGAAAGAATGGTTTTTGAATTGCTATGGGTGTCGCGTGAGAAATCTAAGAACCTAACCACCGCCGTCCACATTGACCGAGGGAGTTTCGGCTTCCGCTCTCCTATTTCCATCGTTTCCTAGCCTGCGCGCCTTCCGACGCCGCCGTGCACCTCCGGTGTTGAGCCATCCTGCGCAAAATCAAGCAGCGCCGCCACTGCTTTAAATGGGATAGGTGATTCTTGACCATCGAAACTGCGTTTGTGGTGAAGAGCGCCGCCACCGCCGCCGCTTCTGTTCATTTATTGGTCAATCCTTCAGATTATGCTAATTATGCTAAGAACATAAAGAACAAGAGGGAGGTAACTACTGTTTTGGCTTTTTATTTGATTCTTTAAATACTTTTAACAGCTTTGGTTATATTTTGATTCAATCATTGCGTTTTTTGTGAAGACCGCCGCCACCGCCACCGATTCGTTGTTTGGAAGAAACACTCAATCCTTCAGATTATGCTAATCATGCTAAGAACAAGAAGAACAAGCGGGAGGTAACTACAGTTTTGACTTCTTATTTGATTCTTTAAATACTTTTAACAACTTTGGTCTCATTTTTATTCAATCACTATATAAAATACATGATTAAATATGTTTACAACCAAACAGAAGATGATGAATACTGAAGGCAACAAGAAAACTATGCACTCTGATGAATTCAAACAGCAAGAGGGACTTCAAAAGCACGAGTTCATTGGCCCATCTCTTATCTCTGCACGTCATTTTCTCTAAATCCTATGCCAAACTCCCATTTTCTTCTCCGATTTGGACGAAAGATGTGGAAGCTGGAGAAGATGAAAGCCGATTTTCTTTGCTGCCGAGAAGCCATATTTTTTGCCTGACTTTTGCACTTTTCGGGAAGCCCTTTTTTCCTACCAAGGTAAAAGTTCTTTTTCAGTCATTGCTTCATTTAGCTTTCTTCAATTTCATCTTAAGTATGACTTTTGTTGATTTTTGCTTTGTTTTGAAGCTACAGTTTTTTTTGTTTCTAAGCGTTCTGCTTTGCTTTACTTTGGTAATTTCTTTTCTGTACTTTCTTTTTTAATCTTTTGTTAGATGTGCTTTCTATTTCTGGCAGAAGAAGACTCATCAGATCATCAACAACCAGCTAGGGCTGGTGATGAAGAGCAGGAAGTACACCCTCGATTACAAAAACGTGTTGAAATCCCTTTGCAGCTCCAAAGGTTCCTAATTGTTTTACGTTATTTTAAAGATGTATGCAGGGTTAATTCAAGATATAGTTTTGGAAGGGATAGTGATAATCCTTTATCTACTTAAATGCATTTATTTGCTAACTTGGGTTAACATTCAATGTTTGTAGAAATTGTTTAAGCAGGATCAACAGAGTTCTACATATATTCATTGTCATAGTAAGCTCCAGTAGCTTATAGGGTGTGAGGGCATTTATGCTCTTAGACTTCAGGAGATGCTCATCCGTCGTCCTTTGTTGAAACATTGATATTCCTTTATGCGTGATTGGTAAGTATATCGATAAATAATGTGTATAATGAGTATGGTTTTCTTTTTCCCGATGAGGAGGCCTTACACTTGATTCAATTGATTGGATTCCATAAAGCAAGCAATCATGTTACTTAAAAGAACAATGTGGGATTTTACAGATATTGGATTTGGGTGAGATTTGTGTGTCAATGAGTTTGTGCATTTATCTTTGTTATTTGCTTCATTTTATTTATGTTTCCATATGAATTGTGATTTGTGTGCCAAAATTGAGCCATGAGTATTAAAAGTTCCTTGCCAAAAATAACCGGTTCTTTTCATGTGTTTTTTTCTCCTTACCTACCAAATCCCCGCCTAAATAGGCGGGGTTATACTAGTGACACTAAAAGGTACAGAGTTATGAGGTGAGGAATATATAGCTGTCAAACTACATTTTTTCTCATCTTCCCATCTTATTCTTTCACTCTAAATGTTTTTAGTTACCACTTTGTTTCACAATGCAATTGGAACCGTCCCAATTCATACAATATTTCCAATTCCTATACATATTCCGAAATGGATATAAAATTCAACCATTGCACTTAATTGAGGTTTGTCAATATTGGTCCAAATATGAAAATAAGTTTTAAAACCCAAATCAATTTTTTTTTTAAATAAAATAAAATAAAATAAAGTGCCTACCCAAATTTAGGGATGGGCACGGTTCGGTTAACCTGAATTTTTCAGATATTTGTATTTGTATTTGAACCGGGCAAATACTTCATTTCAGTATTTGTATTTGTAACCGGAGTCCTCGGTTAACCGGGATTTCGGTTTCGATTCGATTCAGCGGTTAAACGATTCGGTTCGAATATTTTAAATCTACGAAACTAAAAGATTTAAAAATGAAAACTTGATCATACATTTTAAAAGGGTCGGACAAGGTTATAACACTAAATATATATATATATATATATATACATATATAACTATGGAATTCAGTGGTTCTTTTTATGTTATCAAAATATGTTAATATATGTAACAATTTTTAGTGTAGAGTTACATTTCAATAATAGGGTAGGGTGTTCTGAAAGACAAAAAATAAATATAGGCTTATTATGGTGATATATTTTGATAATTAGCTCTTTAGTTTTTTATATTCATTTTATTTTATATTTAAATAATTAAATAAATAATGATATATATTATCTATATACTCCCTCTGTCCCATTTAGAAGTGTCTCACTTTCCTTTTTCGTCCGTCCCTACACTTTGTCTCATTTCCTCTTTGGGAAATAACTTAATATTTAATCACCAACCTACCCATCACATCATATCAATAAATAAATACATTATAATTTCAAACCCACTACTATTAATAAATTCAAATTCACAACCATCACACCATTCATAAATAAATTAATAAAATATTAAAACCCCTTACAATTACATCACATCAATTCCTAATTTACCCTTACTTTAAACACTACCCTACCCCTACATTATATACTAATTGTCTCCACATAAAATACCGTGCCCAAAAGTTTTGAGACACTTCAAATTAAATGGGACGGAGGAAGTATAATTTTATACCATCAAATGTCTATAATATTTTAAATATATAACTTTAAAATAAAATAAATATATTCGATTCGGTTCGGTTAACCGGGGGAAAAAATTAAAGTATTTGTATTTGTATTTGAACCGGACGAATACTGGAATATGATATTTGTATTTGCTCCGGGGTCCTCGGTTAACCGGAAATTCGGTTCGCCCACCCCTACGGCCAAATTTATACACTAGGCGAAAACCTTTGGGAAAACAAGGTGGGGTTCTATTCTCTATTGACACCAACCTCTGTGGACTATGGCTCTATCCATTTTACTTTTGGGCCCTTATTGAGCTAACCCAATGGACTTGGGCCGAAGTTAAGAGAATGGTTAGGCTGGAGGGTGGTGGGCTTGGGCCGAAGTTAAGGGCTTCAGTCTGCTTTCTGGGTAATGACCTTGCAATGAACGGTCGCCTCGGGCTCGGCTCTACCCCGACACCAATTTTCAACAAAAATAACTAAAGCAAAAATTTTAAATTATCGACCACAAAATTTAGGTAAATATTGTTTGAATATCATACGGAGTATGGTTTGAAAGGAGTGGGAAACACATTAATGGAAAATGTAACAAAATTACTATATACAAACGTAGTATATTAATTATGCGTTAACTCAATTATAATAAAAAATAATATTAATTGTCTAATTTTTAATTTGACTTTTTTAAATAAAATATATATATTTATAAAGTTAAAGATAATTGAATTAATGTAGCATGTTTAGCTAAAAAAAATTGTTAATACATTGCTTGAACATCATAATCTTTACTTTTCATTTAAATGATGATACAGGTGTTAGCACATCTCATTAACGACGACAGTTATCTGCTCTGCTGGAAGTTACTTTGATTTGTAAATGGAGAGATTGAGTTTTCACTGTTTAGAATTTTCTTGTATAAGTCTTTGAGAGTTTTTCCATTGTACTTGAGTCTTCAAGACTATTCGATAGATCTTCAAGAAGATATACTTTTGTGAAGAATTCAAGTGGAGCTTGTGAATTACATTTCCGAAAGGAAACCTGCAGTTATTGGAAGTCTGGAGTTTTGATTCAGGATAATCAAAGAAGAAGATCGAAGGAAATCAGATTCAAGGAGATTCTTGGCGGATCGAATCAGGAGAGCCGCCTGCAAGCAGTTGTTAAGGGGGAATCCTAACGACTGTTTTCGACTAGATAGTTTCTTCTAGTATCGAGTTCGATTCTAATGTTGAATCTAGGTTGAGTCTGTAAGTTTTTTGTTCTTCTTAGTCTATATTAGCCTGTATTGATATCCCCCAGACGTAGGTATCACGATCGAATTGGGTTAACAAATTCTTGGTGTTTTTACTGCTTTCCACAGAAGAGTCAAGACGTTACAACACTGCACTTACGGCATTGAAAGGGGACCTTCAAAAATTAATCTAGTAAAGTAGCATATGCGTGTGTAATAATAACAGCCACAGAGATATGCACATGCAAATAATGCATGCCAAGACAATTAAATCCCTCGTACTCACATATATTGACATATCCTACTCGATCGATCGCCCCCACACAGTCCACACTAATTATGCATTGATGTTTCTTCAGAAAAATACAAATTGAGACAAAAAAAACGTGAAAAACATAGTACTGATTTTGGTTTTACTTATATTACACTATCACTTACTTCATTATACTAGTGCGAGGCTGTGGCCTGTGGGGCACATACATGATGCATACAGTCCTCCGATCCAAGCTTGGCCAACATTATAGTAATATAATTAACATTCAAATAAATAATACTATTAAAAATAGATGATTTTACTACTACAATAAATTTTCAAAATAATAAAGTATGTCATCATTAAAGTGTCAAAAATTTATTAAGTAGTAGTATTAAATTTTCTAAAAAATACTACTCCATCGTTCCTTTTTAGTTGTCTTTTTAGAGAGTAAAAAATGTTTCAAAATAGTTGTCATTTTTATGTAGTTATAGGTAGTTATGCTATATTTTTACTATATTGCCTTTCACTTTACATAAATGCTATTTATTGACATTTATTATGAATGAGTTTAGTTGAAGGGTAAAAATATAAATTTATGAGTTAATTAATACAAACCTTGATTATTAAAATTGAACTGAAAAATATAACTAAAAAATAACAGATGAAGTAGTATATAAATATCGGTAAATTAAATCTGGGTTTGAATTGGACGTGGAGCGGAGCACCTGGGGCAGGGCCCCACTGGTGTGGGATGTTCGGATGTTCCTATAACATTGGTATGTTTGGCATTCCGTGTCTCAGACAATAAACATGCCTAATTCATTTTTAAATTACAATTGTAGTACCGACGAATGAGTTATGAGTATGACTCTCTCTATATCATTTACAAATGCCATAAAAAATTGTACTAATAGTTGCTCTATTCTTATATAAGTGTTTCACATCTGCGTTTCATGCGGCCCATGACATATTTTTAAATGTTTATAATTTAATTTGTATATAAGTTAAAATATAAAAATTTTGATATTCTATAACTACGTTATTAGACGAATTTAACAAAATCTCACATAACTGTTTTTTTCTTACTTAAAATTACTCAATTAATAATTACTGCTTTTCAAATGACTCACTTATAGTATAAGAACGGATGAAGTAATACATACGACTTTCTATTTATAATGTATTATAATAATATATTAAAATAACACAAACATATAATTAAACTGAAAATCCGCGTCAATTTATAATTAGATTAAACTGAAAATCCTATCAAAATGGTAGAAAGATTACCCAACTCAGAAACCCATTTTGATGGATGAACAACAACAGCTTTCTTCAACCTCAGGATGTGATTTCCATGGCAGCTTCTCAACACTCTCCAATGGTTTTTCTCTCAAAATTCTCTCTCTATTTTGTTGTCTCAGCTTCCAAGAAATGAGGGATAACCCTAATTATACGAATATGCTCGAATCCATAGGCCCATTGGGCTGATTTTGGGCTGAGGCTAGGTCATTACAGCTCATCTGTATGTTTTATCTTTTCTGCTGCACTCAGTTGGTTGTTCTTCGGTTGTTCGCACATCCTTCAAACAACGATCATCTTCACAACAACACTCAAATACCTAACAATCTCCCCCTTCATGGAGATGATTGGCCAAAACAATAAGAAGATGTAAGAACAACAATTATCAACAAAAATTGTTCATTTAGCATCCCAACGACCCAAATTCTCCCCCTTTTTGGGTGAGGAGCTTCACAAATCAAATCAGCATCAAAAGTACCAAAAGTAGGCCAGTTCAGCAATAATCATAATAAAGTTTATACCAGTCAGCAATCCATTTGTTGTTTCAGCAACGCTGCAACATCACGAGCTCCCTTTTCTTCCCCTTTTTGAACTGATCAATCATCCACAAGGTCATCAGTATCATCATCAGCTTTCTCTTCAATATGATCACCAACTTTCTCTTTAGTGGTTATATCATGAGCAACAATAAACATTTGGATCACCAAATTCTTCATTCACGCATTGTTCCAACAACCCTGTCACAACTTCAGTATGACAATGTGCAAAGATAAGAAATCGCCATTTGACTCCCCTTAATAAACTCCCCCTTAATCAATAATCATTCAGGTGAGATATGAATTCAATGTAGACCACGAACCAAGCTGGATTGGGCAAAAAAAAATAATCATGAAAACCATGCCTACATATCCAACTTCTCACCCTTTTTTGGTATAATTAAATACCATTAGTTGTTCCTCCAGGGTCAAGATCACTTGATGTGTCCTTCTGGAGTGATAAATCTATAGATTGCACTTTCTTAGGAATCCACATAGTTCGAAACTTGATGTGCTTCCGTAGTTCCTCGGATGGCCAAACAATGGGCTTACCACGCAGGATATCTTTCACCAGCCTGTTGCAAGTATTCGCAGTGTGCCTAGAAAATTTACAATATGCACAGCTCCGTTGTTTCTTGGTTGTACCAAACTTCCTTATCAAGACCGTTGTCATCAGTAATATTCTTGGCTAACCCTTGACTCAACATGCCTTATTTAACAAATATTGTCTTCGAAGATGAGGCTTCATTCCCTTGATAGTCAATCCCAGACATATTAGCTTTAGATTTTTCTTGGTTGATCATCACATCTAGTTTTTCTTTGTTCTTCATCATGGCATCGATGTGACTGACTTTCACCAACTCAGAATTGGTAGACATTAGAGAATCTCTTTGTTCTTCCAATCTCTTCTTATCACCACTCAACAAATCAATAATATTAGTCAACTTCTTGATTTATTTCTTCAAATCAGCAATCTCATCATCTTTTTCGTCAACAGCATCATTTAGATCACAAATTTGGCCCAACAATCTTTTGTTTTCACCAACAACACACTTTAGTTTTCCTTAAGCTCGTCGAATGATTCAGCAAGCTCATCAAACTCCATATCAACTTCAACAATAGTGTCCTCTTGAGCTTGTTCAGATTTTTTAAAAGATGATGTGCTCCCATCAGCATGTACGGTGAATGCAATATTAACATCATCAGATTCTGCATCACTTGGTTGTTCATCAGATGTCTCGACAACGTCGTCATCACTGAGTGTTGCTTTCATAGCTTGTCCACCTCTCATCTTTGTTGTAGGGCATTCAGATTTTTTTGTGGCCAACTCCTCCATAATCAAAGAACTTCAGATCTTTGAATCCTTCAGGCAGATTGTTTATAACAACTTTCTTGGTCTTCTTTTGCTCATCATGAGAAGAACTCCCTTTGTGGGGTTGTCTGTCGGTTGTTCCAACTTTCTGTCGACTGCCATCATACTTGTTCTTTCCAAATTCTTTAGCTCTCTTTTCTTGCAGCATCTTGGCTAACTTTTTGGAGAGATATGCCTTTTCTTCCTTAGTAACATATGCACATTCACCAACGACCTTTAATGAAATACTCTTTGAGGTAGGAGGTTCCTCAAGATGATTCATCTCATATGTTTGCAAAGTACCAACAAGTGCTTCAAGTGACATGGTGTGCACCTTTTCTGTCGTAGATCGAAACTTGTTTAGTGACAATATCCGGATTAGTGTTGTCTGAATTTTAGGGTTAGGTAAAATGATGATTAGGAAGGTAGAGGTGTGAAGATTGATGAAGAACAAGGACACAAAAAAAAGGATGATTATGATACAAGAACATGAAACTAAATCGTAAAATGAAAGATAATGAAACTTATGAATGAATGGGACCCCAACTTGCCAAGGGAAGTGAGTCAAGCTCAAGACAAATGGCTTCCTTCAAGTGCATCATTCATTGACAATCCATCGAGCAAGTTTCCAACTTGATGGCGTGAGGGAAATGAACTTTAAGTTTAAGACAAACACGGTTGGGGGAGAACACTTTTGAAAGAGTGCTCTCGGTTGTGAACTTTGAAAATATGAGAGTTGATTTCAATATGAAGCAAAGTTGTTTACAAATGAAGGGGGAGGTCATATATATAGGCCAAGCCCCTTGGGAAACAAGAGAAATGAAAAATACATCAAAAATGGCCTAATTCGGTTTAGGGGGAATCAATTCGGTCTATGGTGTAAACCGAATTGGTATGGCCTAGAACGAATTGGGACCAAACCTATCTATTACAAAAGCGAATGGCATCAATTCGGTCTATTGGTAGCAATTCGGTTTAGATCGAATTAGCAAAATGATCGAATTGGAGACTTATAACAAATAATGCTGGAGAATGTCAATTCGGTCTATAGCGATTCAGTCTAGACCGAATTGGGGAAATGACCGAATTGAGGGGGAAGGAAAATTTTCTAAGGCATGAGGGTCAATTTGGTCTAGGCCAATTCGGTCTAGACCGAATTGGCTATTTCGAATTGGCTAGACCGAATTGGTCTCAATGCCTTAGCCAAATTTCACATGTTCTTATTTTCTATACTATTACAAAATATGTCTGACGTCCTGATAATGGCAAAAAATGACCATTATTTTCAATCCATTTCCGTGTCTTAAACGGGCATTTGATCGCATTCCGGTCTTACATTAAGTGAGAAAGCAGTCGAATTGGACTGATTTATGCATAATTGTAAAAATAATAAGCTGGTGTGAAAAAGACATAAATATGTAATTTTATTACATATTTATGTTAGAAAAATCCAAAAACATGAGAAAAAGAAAAGGAAACAAAAAGATGGGAAAAAGATAGAAAAGCCCACAAAAAGAATATTTTCGGCCCATCTGGCCCAATCCAGCAGGCCCAGGAAGACCCTTGTCGCGGAAGCCCTTGGCGCGATGCAGTGTTCCGCGACAAAGGCATGTTCCGCGACCAACTGGCCCCAAATGAAGAGGAGACCAGCCAAGCCCCTGGCGCGATGACCCTTGTCGCGATAGCATGACTCCGCGACAAAGGTCCATTCCGCGACCAAGATGCACAAATAGAGACACAAGACCCAGTCGAGAAGCCTTGCCACATGCAGTGTGTTCCGCGACCAACTTGATGTTCCGAGACAAAGCTGTGATGTGTGTGATGTCTTAAGACACAATGGGCTAGAATCAAGGCCCATGGGCTTAGGGTTGCACTTCTATAAATATGAGGTGTCTCCCATGAGCTTAGGGTTGTTGTTGGATGATTAGAAGCTTGAACTTTAGGAGTTCTTGAAGGCAAGTTTAGGAGTTCCTCCTTAGGTAGAGTAGTTTAGGTTTATTTTTATGTATTATTTAATTTTTGCACTTAGTTTAGCTTAGTTTAGTGTTTACTGTTCACAGTGCTTAGATAACCATTTTCATACTATGTTTTGTTTTCTAAACTCTTGTTTTAGGGTTTGTAACACCCAAATCATGGGTATTAACAACACCCCTTCAATAATATGGGAAAACATTCAGTATTTGTGTCCCAAATCATGAAATGGGTCTCACACCCCATGGATTTATGCTTTCTTTTTCATTTTGGGGTCATTTGACCCCCATTTTGTTATTTTCATGTTCACTGTTAGCATATCATGGATAATGTTGTGTGGATGTGTGATCAAACCCTAGATTAGGATTCCTGCTTTATTTTTATGTTCTGCCCAGTCTTGTTATTTTTGTTTAAGCATGTTCTTCCTTATTTTGAATGTTTCTTGCTTATTTTTAGCTTAGAATAGCTTTTTGATCTGAAATAGGGTGAGATCACGCTGTTTGCATGCCACTGTTCATTTTTGCTTTTTCTGACTTCTGTCCTGAACCACCTTGGGCGCCAACCGCCTTCTGGCGCGGAACCACGTTCCGCGACAGAGTGGCTGTTCCGCGACCAAGGTGTTTCAAGACAGTTGTCTCCAAATTTAAAACCCTTTGTTGCGGAATACCTTGTCGCGGAGCCACGTTCCGCGACAAAACTATCCATGCATAGCGACAAAGGAGCCAAACTCTTGCATTTTGTCTTCATGGCTTCTTGTCGCGGAATCATCTTGTCGCGGAGCCACGTTCCGCGACAAAATCTCATTCCGAGACAGAAAAATTATGCCATGTTTCTTTGATCTTTGAACACTTTGTCGCGGAACACCTTGTCGCGGAACCACGTTCCGCGACAAAATTTCCATGCATAGCGACAAAGGTTCAAATGCCTTAGAATTTTATTAAAACACTTTGTCGCGATGTTACCCTTGTCGCGGAGCCACGTTCCGCGACAAAACCTTGCATAGCGACAAAGAGGCGTTATGCTGCCAAAAATTCTAAAAACTTGTCGGGATGTCCATGTCGCGGATCTCGGTCCGCGACAACATTTATGATATAGCGACAAGGTTCCTCTCTCTATTTTGATCTCAAACAAATCTCATCCTCTCCCTATTTTATATTGCAACACTCACATCATAGCCCCACGGGTTAGGATGTAACATTCTGGAACTGCAATATAGGGTGTTATGCTGCCCAAATTTTGATTCTCCATTTGCATCACTTAACTGATTGAACCCTTGACTCATTAATGATTAAAAATTGAGATTAGCAATAATCACTCTTCAATAATCATCATGATTAAAGGACCTTTGTTCAATTGCCATTAAAACATTCTTGTATAAACAAAATCCTAATGGCTTAAACAGATAATCTGGACTGTAATTAATTATGGTAGGAAGGATTATTTAAGACCATTACATGTGGACCCGATCCACAACCTTGCATGAGAAACCAATGTCTCTCATACAATGGATCTTCTTTTGCTTCTTATTTATTTTGTCTTTGTGTGTTGTGTGGAACCATTAGTAAAGAATACATCAGAATAATGTTGGCGGGTCCTCCCTCATGGATAACTAGCTCGTATTCTGGGTATTAGTTACTAATTGTTATTTTGCATGGTCTGAATGGCTGTCAGTGGAAGCCTTGGCGGTTCGCCCACCCGGGGTTATAATAGCTGCTCGACTGATTTCCATCCAGATACAGTTTTATTTTTGTTATCTTACTTTCCAAACCCAAATTTCAATCTGTAGTGGGAATCAGTTGGCCTCAGTCAATGCCAACTAATGATCATTATAGAAGGGAAGCATGTAGGTTTTTATCCGAATTCACAGACAGTGGAGGCCCAACTGGTGTTGACACCACCATTACAGGGACTAAACTGTCTAAATTCGCTCCATCCGAGTGATTGGGAAATTGGACAGTAGATGTTTACAGTCCACCCGATTACTCTGCCATTACTTTGGTATCTTGACCATTCCATTCTGTGTTTCACCTTCTGTCTAGACCCGCTTCTATATTTTGGGTCAATTAATTTTACACTTCCATATATCCTTATGCATGATAATATTATGTACTGTTGTGGTCTGTAATTATTTTGGGATCCTTCCCTTGGACAATAGAAGTCTAGATCTTGACAGATATGGCTTTATAAACTTCCAACAAAAACCTCTTTATAAAATCCGGATCTGAGTAAGGGATAAATTCTTCAGTTATGACTAATTCATATTCTATCAAGGGTTATATTCTGGGAATTAAGAAGCAGATTCAGCGATTAGGTCTCGTCTAGACTGAAAGGGTCTGTGTTTTAACTGAGAGTCTAGTACCTGACAGGGAATGATTTTCAAATCCATTATTTTCCAAAATTGCTGGTTGATGGAAATGTAAGATTAGGTGCTACACCGAGATGGGGTCCACTTGGATTCAAATACAGTGTAGTAAATAATCTTAGAGGAACATCATTCAGGCCTTGGTTATTTTCCAAGATAGGGTTGAGTTTTCTTTCAACTGCTATCTTCTTCTGCCAAAGCCTACTTTTGAGTCCTGAGTGAGTGCATCCGGAACGAACTAATGTATTAGCTCGTTTCATTAGTTTGTATCTCATAATCACCCGGAAGGAAGTGAACACACTAGTGGTCCACTGAGAGCCGGGAATTCTTGATCCATACTCCGTCATTCTGATGGGGAGCTGTCTTTTACTACCAGGGTCAGATTTTCAAAACCTCCGATTGATAGGATTTTAAATGCTTTCTTTACCGCTTTCTTTTAACCGCTTTCATTAGAGGCCACTCGGTTGTATTGAGAGTTGTGTAACTGCTACTAGGATTGACAGTTAAGGGATAGTTTAGGGCTTGATTCAAATCTTTGGGTGTGACATGGGAGAATGATAGTGGTACTTGGCATTTCAATAAATGATGTGTCGGGTGTTGCTTATCCACCACAGATGAAGTAACACACCCAGGCCAGGGCAGTTACGAATCTGTGGTATCTTAGAAATTGCGGTCTTAAGAACATGTAAACTCATATTGCAAGTACCTGTCTGCTAAAGGGAAAGCCTTACTGAGAGCATGAGAATTAGCTATCTGATAGAATTATCCCAAACAAAGATCTGCGTATAAAAATGGAAGTTTAATATTGCTGTATCTCACTCTTGTCCAATTTTCATTCTTTTCTTCCTGTCCTTTCTGTCCACATTGTGACTCAACTTCACGGTTGGCACAATGCTCCTTTTCCCTGCTTTCGTAGATAATGTTTACTGCATTCTTAGAATAATTCTTACCCGCTTTTTTAAAATAGATTTATTTGCTTTGTAGATTAATTTAACTGCTTTCTAGATCTAATTTATATTCATGTTAGTAGATATTAATCACCTTTCAAACCTATTGAGCAATACGAATGGAAAATCTAGTAAAACGACGTGGGACCTGCTTCTATCGCACATCCTCCAGTGAACGATCCGGTCTTACTATAAATTACTGCAATTTTTGACACCGTGCGCTTTCGGGCCACAGTTTCTTAAACACGAGCAATAAAAACATGACTACTTATAAATATATCCCTAATCACAACTCCGCCATCATAAATTGGTTTCATTAAATAAAATCTAAACCAGGACCATGATTTTTCGGAAAATACTCATGTAGTGGGAACTTGCCAAAAGTTTCATGGCAGGAACTCTCATGGCAAGAATTGATGAGAAGCATCATGGCGTACTTGCCGGGGATCCTCAGTGTGACAGGCTGAAGGTCAACCTATCCCGGCTACGCCATGAGATTTGTCAACATTTCATGACAGGGAGGACCACAGCGCCATTTGAAATTAAAGCACCACACTTGAGTAATAAAAAGACTAATAATCTGGATATATCCCTACACCCTTTCCCGTGAATCATAACTCTTTTCATGTAATAAATCTAACCTGGTATATTTTTAAGAAAATGCTCGTGGGACGGAAATTGTCAAAAGTTTCATGGCGCCGTTGCCGGGGAGGATGCAGCGCCGTTTTATTTAGAGAATTACATTCCTCATTGCTCCTAGAGTAGCTTATATATATATAATTATAAATATTCACCTTCAGAACCACTTCTAACCTGGGGATTGTACAGGTACTGTCATTATTGAAGCCGTTGTTCTATGCAAAGGAGGAAGCAGACGCCAGCCGAGATCCCGTTTAATTCCGAGATAGAAAAGACAGCTCGACGTCTTAGGGCGGAGACTAAACGAAGAAGGGAACGGGAACGACAGGCATTACTTTCGCCAAGCACCAGCAGCGATATCTCCGAAATGGCAAACCCTGACATCCCACCAATCATTCAACCCAATCCCCCACTTCACAACATTGAGGAAGACCCCGAAGATGCTGATCACGATGATTTGGATGATCCCCCTCCCCAGATCATACAAGGAGGTGGGAATCCACCAAACATGGAGCAGCAGCACTTCGAGGCACCTCCTCCCAACCCAAACCAAAACCCACCAAACCACCAAAACCAACCAAATCAGCAAAATTTCCCAAACCAACAGAATCAGCAATACCACAACCCCCATCAGAATCCCCCGAATCCGAATGATTTCAATGATCCAAGGAACTATTTCATGCCTCAGAACTACTACCCACAGCAATACCAAGGCGGGCCTGAGAACAATCATCAAGCAGCAGCTGCTGCTGATTACATGCAGCCGATTTTAGAGCCATATCTGAACATTCCTGGACAAGCTCCATTCTTGGCCAGGAACTTCGAACTGAAACCGGCCCTAATCAATCTAGTCCAGAGCAACCAGTTTGCCGGAGCAAGTCATGAAGATCCCCATGATCACCTGCAAACCTTCCTAGAATTGTGTGACACGATCAAGAATCGTGATGTACCCGCAAACACTATTCGACTAAGGCTATTTCCCTTCTCTCTGACAAGCGGAGCGCGAACATGGTACAAGTCACTGCCCGTAAATCAGAAGTCTACATGGGAAGATGTGATCAGAAACTTCCTAGCAAAATACTTCCCGGAGTCCAAGGTGGATGAATGCCGCTCAAAAATTGCGGAATTCAAGATGAAACCAGACGAGTCCTTGTATGATGCAAAGGAAAGATTCTTCAACCTACTCAGAAAGTGTCCTCAACATGGCTTCCATGACTGGGAGAGACTGAGAAAGTTCTACAGTGGTCTGACCCCAGCATGGAAATCCATGCTTGATGCTGCCGGTGGTCAACATTTGCTCTACATACCAATGGACCAAGCCTGGGCAAAGATTGAAGCCATGAGTGTAAACCGTTCTGTTCTAACTGATGATGGTAATCTCACTCCCCCTCGTAGTTTATGTGCTGTAGGTACAGTAGAGAAGTCAGACATTGAAAAGCTCCAAGAGCAAGTGGCAGCGTTGTCCGTAAATCAAGGAGTTGGAGGTTCTGCGCAGGGACAGCAAACTGATGTGATCTGTGGACTGTGTCAAGGCGCTCATGCAACTGACACATGCGAGCAAGTCACAGCAGAGAGCTGTAACTATGCAGGAGCTTTTCCAAATAGACACCCGAATTTGTCTTATTCAAACAACAACGCCTTGAACTCACATCTCTTGAATAAGCCACAGCAACAGCAGTTCAACCCTCAGCAGAATCAGGGATTCAATCAGAACAGGGGCCAACATTTTCATAATCCAGGTTTCCAACCTCAGATCCAGCAGAGGCCACCTCAGAATTTCCAGAACTTTCAGCCCAATCAGAGTTTCCAGCCTCAGTTTGTCCCAAACCAAGGCCAGTGGAACCAGAATCAACAGCAAAATCAGAATCAGAATCAAAAGCCCCCTTCAAGGCTTGAGAACCTGATGACTGATTTCATCACTAGTCAGAAAGAGATCAACAATCAACTGCAGGCCTCCATCAGAAATGTGGAGACCCAAGTTACACAGATGGCTAATGAGATGCAAAAAAGGGACAAAGGAACATTGCCAAGCACTGCGGAAAAGAACCCGCAATGCAAGGCAATAACCTTGAAATCTGGGAGAGTACTAGCTGGACCAAAGGGAGCAGATACTGGAGCAGAATTTGAAGAGGATGATATTGTTGACAATGCTGGTAAGGAAGCTGATAATGGGAATGAAGCAGAAAAAGAGACAGCCGAATTGCAGACTGAAGCTGCGCCTGAAACGGCTGAACCAGATAAGGGTACAGGTGAAGGTACAACTTCCTTCCCTTCACCACCAAAAATTGCTAATAACAAGTACATGCCCAGGATTCCTTATCCTGCGCGTCTTAAAAATAAAGAACATGATCTTAAATTCAAGAAATTTCTGCAACGATTAAAGTCTGTAGAGATAACCATTCCTCTCACAGAAATGATTTCCGAAATGCCCATCTATGCTAAGTTCTTGAAAGAATTGATTTCAGGAAAAAGGCAGGTTGAGCAGGAAGAGGTAATTATTCTCAACAGCACATGCAGTGCCATTGTTCAGAGGAGAATGCCTGAAAAGAAAGAGGACCCCGGATGTTGCACACTTCCAGTACAATTCGGAAAGGCCAAAGTGAGTATGGGGCTTTGTGATTTAGGATCAAGCATCAATGTGATGCCACTAGCTATGGCTGTTCGCCTTAAGCTTGGAGAAATTCAACCGGTCAAGATGAGACTGCAACTTGCAGACAGATCGATCACTCAGCCCGTAGGAATCCTCAAGGATGTTGTGGTCAAAACCGGGCAGGTTCTTTTCCCGGTCGACTTCATCGTCCTCGACATTGAAGAGAATTCTGAAATGCCGCTTATCCTTGGACGCCCATTTCTAGCCACTGGTGGTGCACTGATTGACGCCAAATCCGGCAAAGTCACCTTAAGGGTCGATGGCGAGGAGATCATCTTTGATATGGAGAAATTGCAGAAATTTCCGAATGACAGTTCTTGTTTTTCATTTGAAAATGTAATAGTTAGGGAAGAGCTTGACTCTGAACATGATTGTGAAATGATGCTGGATGAATCATCAAAGCAGGTACTGAAGCCTGCTGGCGTGGAGCACAAAGAATGCAAAGCCGTTCACTTCGCCGATCCCGAAACAGGGGATTTGGAGGAATTTGATGGCATGGACTTCCATGAGGACGCCAATCAAGAGGAGGAAGAGGATCCTGTACTGATGCAGGATCCCGAAGGTAAATCTGTTCTCCCACTACCCACTTCTCGCAAACTACTCCCTTCCGTTGAATGTCCACCAGAGCTTGAACTTAAAACATTACCCGATCATCTCAAGTACGCGTTTCTCGCAGAACATAAAAAGTTACCCGTGATTGTTTCGGCTAAGCTCTCTCAAGAGCAAGAAAATGCTCTGGTGGTCGTTCTTAAGAAACATGTACATGCAATAGGTTGGACCATTTCTGATATAAAAGGAATAAGCCCTTCTATTTGCATGCACAGGATTCTAATGGAAGAAGAGTTTAAACCCTCCCGTCAACCTCAGAGGCGATTGAACCCCCTTATGCAGGAAGTGGTAAGGAAAGAAGTTATCAAGCTCTTAGATGCTGGTATAATCTATCCTATCTCTGATAGCAAATGGGTTAGCCCAGTGCAGGTCGTACCCAAACGAGGAGGGATGTGCATAACCAAGAATGAGCAAGGAGAAGAGGTTGCAACCAGGCCAGTGACCGGATGGAGAGTTTGTATCGACTACCGGAAGCTGAATGAGGCCACACGCAAGGACCATTTTCCATTGCCATTCATTGATCAGATGCTTGAGAGGTTGGCAGGGAGAGAGTTTTATTGCTTTTTGGATGGTTATTCTGGCTATAATCAGATTGTTATTTCCAGTGAGGACCATGATAAAACCACTTTTACTTGCCCGTACGGCACTTTTGCCTATCGACGGATGCCTTTTGGTTTGTGCAATGCACCTGCTACTTTTCAACGATGCATGATGTCTATTTTCTCTGAATTTATCGAAAAATGCATTGAGGTCTTTATGGATGACTTCTCTGTGTATGGAGATACGTTCGAAGATTGTTTGACTAATCTTGCTAAGATTTTAAAGAGGTGTGAGGACACTAACTTGGTTTTAAATTGGGAAAAGTGCCATTTTATGGTCACTGAGGGCATAGTGTTAGGTCATCGCATTTCTCGTGCAGGCATTGAAGTTGATCCAGCCAAAGTTTCCATCATTTCCAATCTCCCTCTTCCTAACTCGATCAAATCAGTTAGGAGCTTCTTAGGGCATGCCGGTTTTTACCGGAGATTCATTAAGGATTTCTCTAAAATTGCCAAGCCGCTCACTAATCTGCTTTGTAAAGAAAATCCTTTCTTAATAAATGAAGCGTGTGTCCAAGCCTTTGACACGCTCAAGAAGATGTTGGTTTCTGCACCGATAGTGCAACCACCCGATTGGTCAATACCTTTCGAGGTAATGTGCGATGCTAGTGGTCTCGCCGTAGGCGCAGTTCTTGGACAACATAAGGATGGGAGACACTGCGTAATTCATTACGCAAGTCATGCCCTGAATGAGGCCCAAGTTAACTACACCACAACGGAAAAAGAGATGTATGCTGTAGTCTTTGCGTTTGACAAGTTCAGACAGTACCTTATAGGTACAAAGACCATAGTGTACACTGATCATACAGCATTGAGATACTTGTTTAGCAAACAAGATGCAAAACCTCGATTAATCAGGTGGGTACTTCTGTTGCAAGAATTCGACATCATAATAAAAGATAGGCGAGGTCGAGATAATGGTGCTGCTGACCACTTATCTCGATTAGATAATGATAAAAAGGAAAAAGCCGTCAATGAGGATTTCCCGGACGAACAGTTGTTCGCGTTGCATCTGCATAATCAAGCTTGTCCATGGTTTTCCGACATCGCTAACTTCTTGGCATGCGGAATAACCCCCCAGTTTTCGAACTATCATCAGAGGAATAAGTTCAAACGAGATGTATTAAGTTACTTCTGGGAAGAACCTTATCTCTTCAAACACTGCCCTGATTTAATAATCAGGCGATGTGTGACCGAGCATGAAGCTTATCAAATTGTCAGAAAATGCCATGAATCAGAATATGGAGGTCACCATGGTCCCGCTCGAACGGCCCACAAGGTCCTCGAATGTGGATTTTATTGGCCTCACATCTATGAGGATTGCAGGACATTTGTTAAGGGTTGTGACAGATGCCAAAGATTAGGAAACATCTCCAAGAGGGATGAGATGCCTCAAAAGGGGATTCTCACACTTGAGATCTTTGATGTATGGGGCATTGACTTCATGGGACCGTTTCCACCATCTGGTGGAAACTACTATATCTTGGTAGCTGTCGATTACGTATCCAAATGGGTCGAGGCTGTCGCATTACCAACCAATGATGGTAGCCAAGTCATCAAGTTCCTCAAGAACAACATTTTCAGTCGATTTGGTGTACCTAGGGTGGTGATATCTGATGGAGGAACACACTTTATTAATAAAGCTTTTGAAACTTTAATGAGTAAAAATGGGATCCTCCATAAGATAGGCACGCCTTACCATCCTCAGACTAGTGGTCAAGTCGAAGTATCCAATCGCGAAATCAAACACATACTCGAAGCCACTGTCGGGATAACCCGTAAGGATTGGGCACGTAAGCTCAATGATGCTCTATGGGCATATCGCACAGCATATAAGACTCCCATCGGGATGTCTCCATATAGGCTGGTCTTTGGAAAAGCCTGTCATCTGCCCGTAGAGCTAGAGCATAAAGCTTACTGGGCCGTTAAAACGCTTAACTTCGATCCGAAAGTTGCTCAGAGCAAACGTAAGTTGGACCTCAATGAAATTGAGGAAATACGAGCGCAAGCTTATGAAAGCTCTCGAATTTACAAGGAGCGGACCCAGAAGTTGCACGATCGCCGGATCAAACCTAGGTATTTTTATGTTGGTCAACATGTGTTATTGTTCAATACTAGGTTGAAGCTGTTCCCCGGAAAGCTCAAATCTAGATGGGAAGGACCACATGAGGTACTAGAGGTGTTCAAAAATGGAGCTGTCAGGATTCGAACTGGCAGGGGCGATATAGTGGTGAATGGACAGCGATTGAAAGAGTACCTCGGACAGTTCGATCCGGAGAAAGAGAGCCAAGCAGTGGCAGACCCGGCTTACACTCAATAAGAAACAGCATTTAAAAATACAAAAATTTTAGTTTACATATATATATATATATAGTATATATTTACAGTATTTATTTTATGGCAAGCAAGTACCCAAAGACCAATTAAACATTTAGAGTACTAAGACTCTAAATGTGAGGATGTTGATATTTGGAGAAAATCTAATGCGTCTTATTTGTCTGTCTTGCAGAAGTTCGGAACCACCAAAAAGAGGAGCAGATAACAGTAACATGGAAAACCAGGTTCTTGGTTGGATTAGTTCTATAAATCTGAGAAAATGTTCTCGGGAATTGAAGAAATTCAAGACCCGAAACAAAATTCACAGATAAAATGGAACTGACCCAACCTAATTTTATGCAAGTGGATTATTTAATTTTCAGCCCTGCATTTTGAATTTACTTGGACTAAATTTAATTAGCCCAAATCAAATAAAATGGACGCAGGCCCAATACCACACTCGGGCCCAGTCCAAGAAAATCTGGAAATTCAAAATCCTTTGTCGCGGAAGAACCTTTGTCGCGATGTCATGCATCGCGACCAGGCCCTACTCCGCGACAAACTTCCGTTTTCCTTCTTAACTCTTCCCCACACCTTGTCGCGATGCATCTTGTCGCGGAACATGACTCCGCGACCAAGCCCTGCTCCGCGACATGACCTGCGTTGACTGTCTCCATACTGAACTTTGTCGCGATGACCTTGTCGCGGAGCATGACTCCGCGACCAACCCTCAACTCCGCGACCACTCTAATGTCGCTATGCCCTGTCGCGGAACTGTGTTCCGCGACAAAGTCTCGAATTCCGCGACAAAAGTTCAAGTATTTATACCCCCCCCACCCCCCTCCAGTTTCTTTTCACCTTCCTCCTGTCATTTCAGCTTCTTTCAGTTTCTCCATCTTCCTTTCCCCAATTTTCTCTCATCCGAACGAACACCACGTGTTCTTCGCACTCTTGCACGCCATTTCTAAGGGAAACTATGGACCGATTTCATGGACCCCTCCCAATCCTTGGACCCGTGCCTAGACCCGAGCCAAGGAGGAGAGGGTAAACCCTATTTTCACCATGGACATAGCCCCCTTCGAACCCGTTCTTCTTGTTTTGTCTCGTTTTGTTTTTCATTTTGTTGTGTTCGTGGTGTGGTGTTGTTAGTGTGCACGTCTAACTTCAGATTTTTAGAGGTTTTGAGTGCTCTCGGTTTTGAGCACCATTTTAAAGTTTTTGAGAACCTGTTTTGAAAACTGACTAAGGGTGTTAAAACTGTTAAATGGATAAGATTTTTGAAGTTTAAAACTGGAAAGAACAAACTAATGAACATTTGGGTATTGTTTTGAATATCTTGGTGTTATTGGTTTGATTGATCCTGATGTGATGTGCACAGTGTGGGTGGTGTAATAAAGATGGAAGATCTTTTTGGGCACATTTGTTCTCATGTTGGAAATCTCATGGGAATAAATGTTTGTTTGTTTATGGAAACATAGTACAAACACCCAATAAGAAGCTTCCACTTTTAATAAAAGCAACCTTTTAGAAAAAGACAAAAAGAGTTATTTTGTTTAATGTTTGACTTGAGTTTTTGTTCCCAATGGAACACTTGTGTGAGTAAGATAGCAGTATTTTGTCACCCAACTGCTATCCTTTTCAAAGATCCAAAATGGGACCACTCACATCCCACCTTTGTTAAATAAAACAAGTCAACCATTTTTAAATATTAAAAATAGTGTTTGCAAATTTTTGGATGCTTTAACTGTCCAAACAGTCCAAGCTATTCAGAAACAGCAAATCCGTTCCGCCACGCCTCCATCGCACATTCCAATATTCGAGCATTCCATTTTCACCTATCCATCTCATTTCACTTCCAACAAGTGACTCGGACTTGTTTAATAAAACCGAAAACTTTTGGGCCCTATGGCCCATTAAAAAGATTTTAGGCCCAATGGCCAATTTTATTTTATTTTGGGCTCTTTAGCCCATTTAAAACCAAATATTATTTACATGTGCTTTAAATTAAAATTCAAGTCAGAAATTTAATAATCTCACATCTAGAGCAAAGCTCTAAATGTGAGGATGTTGGTTTCTAAACTTGAATAATTTCGAAAAATTACATAAAAATTGGATTCATCACTTCTTATCTTCTTCAGGGGTAATCCTCCCATTCCAGACCCTGCCCCAGAAGAAACCCATCTGCTGGACTTACCCCTCGAACTCCTTGGTGAAATTCTCTCCCGGATAGGAGAGGATGAAATCAAGGGGGTGTTTACTGCACAACGTGCATGCAAGAAATTCAGGGATGCCGGGAACCTCTCCATCGTCTACAAACGATGCGAGGTCAACTCATCCACTATAAAGAGAGGGCGTGAGTACTATCGTTGGGAGAAGCGGAGATTCCTTCGGACATGCGACCAGGCTGGAAACCATAATCTCCAAATCATTCCAGCAATGTTGGCATTTGCAGAGGGGAATGAAGAGCAAGCTTGTGAACTGCTACGCCTGGGGATTGAGGACAATCATAGAGCGACGATCTTTGCCTACGGGTTGATGCTCATGAGCAAGGAGGACGCAGGGCAGGTCGAGCAAGGAATCAGGATGATTGACAGGATAGTGACAAGATGGTCAGTCTTCCAGGACACATCCGTCAATGTCCTCGAGTGGATGTTCGACCAACCAGACACCCCGTTCCTATGGGCCGATCAGGACGGCAGAGTTTACTGTCCCCGGGATCACGAGGCCATAACAGATCCCAACGATTGGTGTTTGCGGTGTGAGCTATCCAGCTATCTCCACTGGGCTAGGTACATGTTCTGAAGAAGGAAGGATGAATCCGGATTTACCCTGCTTTATTTTATTTTATTTCCAGTCTAGTAGTAGTAATTGCAAGGGATTGCCTCCTTTTGTGTGTGCAGGTTCGTACTAACTGCACGAGAATCCCTTGCCTCGGATGTATTTAATTGCTTTCCCTAAAATTGGAACTCATCTTTTGAGACCACTGAACAACTCTTTACTGCTTTCCTTTGAAAAGATGTCTGCACAGTCCGAGATGAATAAGTGACTGTCAGACCAAAAATATGCTGTTGACATACTCAGTATGTCAGCAGTGCCTCTTTACTGCTTTCAATTAAATAACCAGCAAAAATATGCATAAACTTGTTCTAAATTCACAGGTTGAATTTAGGCTTATGATTAAATTTTCAGACTTTCAAATTGGGATAATATAATTGAAGACATGCATGAAATGAATTCCTGAGGTTTTGAGCTATAAAAATTTAATGATGCGATCAGCTTATTGGGTAATAAATCTGCATGTTAGAGATTTCGATTGAATAAATTGTTAGAATTAAGCTTTGATTGAATCTGCGAATATTGTATGACATGAATCAACCCAACCTCGTGAGATTTGAGCTATGAGTCACTTTTACTCATTCGTTTTTCTTTGATGTGTGAATCATTTTGATTAAAGGAAACTAGAACTTGCGATTGGGACCGATTCAAGACCATGCCATATTCCCGAAATCGAGTATATGATCGAGGCACTTAGAAAAACCCAAATTTTTGGCCTTCGTTTGAAATCCAAACCCAAAAATATTTTCCCTTTAGGATTAACCAATTTGAGCCTATAAGCCTAATTTTTCTTTGAAACCCTCTATATTATTCCTAGCCTTACAAAAAGACCAAGAAATTCAAACCCAAGTGTGCAAGGATGAATTTTATCAAAGGCATTAAGTTTGTGATCATCATGAAAACTATAAATCGGTATTCTATAAACCGATTCAAAAAAAAAAAAAAAAAAAAAAAAAAAAAAAGAGAGAGAGAGAAAAGAAGTTGAATTTCATTCAACATCAATAAATTGCAAATGACAAAGCAAATTAGACATAGTCTAATGTCAATGCAATGTGAAAAGAGAAAAGCAAAAGAAAGAAGGAAACAATGGTGATCATAAATTTTAGATAAAATTGCCAAGTTATGATGGAATTAATTCTTGCCACCTCTTAGCCCAATAATTTCCCTTTCCTACCTACTATTACAACCGTACGCCCCGTTATAACCCTCGAATAAGACCTCGTGATCTCGATTTGAAGAAATGAGCCGGTGGCGAGTTGGTCTGATTGCAAGCTTATGGGAGAATTTAATTAAATTTGATTTTGAGCGTTCATGATTAAAACCCCAATTGAGAGTGAGTGAATTTTCCGATTCTTTTATAAGTGAGGCCTTTTCTCATTACATATGTTCGTGTCATACCTTGATTCTAATTTTTAATCTCTGCATCTTTCAAACATGATATTCATGAAGGATTGATAATAATGTTTGATTTGTAGGCCCGATGTAGTGAGCAAGTATCATTTCATTAAACACTGCAATCAAGGGAATTCAATACTTGTAGTTTTTGATTGTCTTATCCCAATCTAAAAAGAATGATATTTATGAAGCCACGAAAATGAATTGAATATGTAGAGTCCGTGTTCCTAGGAACATTGACTCTGACTGCTCGGGGACGATCAGTATTAAATGTGAGGATGTTGATAATGGCCAAAAATGACCATTATTTTCAATCCATTTCCGTGTCTTAAACGGGCATTTGATCGCATTCCGGTCTTACATTAAGTGAGAAAGCAGTCGAATTGGACTGATTTATGCATAATTGTAAAAATAATAAGCTGGTGTGAAAAAGACATAAATATGTAATTTTATTACATATTTATGTTAGAAAAATCCAAAAACATGAGAAAAAGAAAAGGAAACAAAAAGATGGGAAAAAGATAGAAAAGCCCACAAAAAGAATATTTTCGGCCCATCTGGCCCAATCCAGCAGGCCCAGGAAGACCCTTGTCGCGGAAGCCCTTGGCGCGATGCAGTGTTCCGCGACAAAGGCATGTTCCGCGACCAACTGGCCCCAAATGAAGAGGAGACCAGCCAAGCCCCTGGCGCGATGACCCTTGTCGCGATAGCATGACTCCGCGACAAAGGTCCATTCCGCGACCAAGATGCACAAATAGAGACACAAGACCCAGTCGAGAAGCCTTGCCACATGCAGTGTGTTCCGCGACCAACTTGATGTTCCGAGACAAAGCTGTGATGTGTGTGATGTCTTAAGACACAATGGGCTAGAATCAAGGCCCATGGGCTTAGGGTTGCACTTCTATAAATATGAGGTGTCTCCCATGAGCTTAGGGTTGTTGTTGGATGATTAGAAGCTTGAACTTTAGGAGTTCTTGAAGGCAAGTTTAGGAGTTCCTCCTTAGGTAGAGTAGTTTAGGTTTATTTTTATGTATTATTTAATTTTTGCACTTAGTTTAGCTTAGTTTAGTGTTTACTGTTCACAGTGCTTAGATAGCCATTTTCATACTATGTTTTGTTTTCTAAACTCTTGTTTTAGGGTTTGTAACACCCAAATCATGGGTATTAACAACACCCCTTCAATAATATGGGAAAACATTCAGTATTTGTGTCCCAAATCATGAAATGGGTCTCACACCCCATGGATTTATGCTTTCTTTTTTATTTTGGGGTCATTTGACCCCCATTTTGTTATTTTCATGTTCACTGTTAGCATATCATGGATAATGTTGTGTGGATGTGTGATCAAACCCTAGATTAGGATTCCTGCTTTATTTTTATGTTCTGCCCAGTCTTGTTATTTTTGTTTAAGCATGTTCTTCCTTATTTTGAATGTTTCTTGCTTATTTTTAGCTTAGAATAGCTTTTTGATCTGAAATAGGGTGAGATCACGCTGTTTGCATGCCACTGTTCATTTTTGCTTTTTCTGACTTCTGTCCTGAACCACCTTGGGCGCCAACCGCCTTCTGGCGCGGAACCACGTTCCGCGACAGAGTGGCTGTTCCGCGACCAAGGTGTTTCAAGACAGTTGTCTCCAAATTTAAAACCCTTTGTCGCGGAATACCTTGTCGCGGAGCCACGTTCCGCGACAAAACTATCCATGCATAGCGACAAAGGAGCCAAACTCTTGCATTTTGTCTTCATGGCTTCTTGTCGCGGAATCATCTTGTCGCGGAGCCACGTTCCGCGACAAAATCTCATTCCGAGACAGAAAAATTATGCCATGTTTCTTTGATCTTTGAACACTTTGTCGCGGAACACCTTGTCGCGGAACCACGTTCCGCGACAAAATTTCCATGCATAGCGACAAAGGTTCAAATGCCTTAGAATTTTATTAAAACACTTTGTCGCGATGTTACCCTTGTCGCGGAGCCACGTTCCGCGACAAAACCTTGCATAGCGACAAAGAGGCGTTATGCTGCCAAAAATTCTAAAAACTTGTCGGGATGTCCATGTCGCGGATCTCGGTCCGCGACAACATTTATGATATAGCGACAAGGTTCCTCTCTCTATTTTGATCTCAAACAAATCTCATCCTCTCCCTATTTTATATTGCAACACTCACATCATAGCCCCACGGGTTAGGATGTAACATTCTGGAACTGCAATATAGGGTGTTATGCTGCCCAAATTTTGATTCTCCATTTGCATCACTTAACTGATTGAACCCTTGACTCATTAATGATTAAAAATTGAGATTAGCAATAATCACTCTTCAATAATCATCATGATTAAAGGACCTTTGTTCAATTGCCATTAAAACATTCTTGTATAAACAAAATCCTAATGGCTTAAACAGATAATCTGGACTGTAATTAATTATGGTAGGAAGGATTATTTAAGACCATTACATGTGGACCCGATCCACAACCTTGCATGAGAAACCAATGTCTCTCATACAATGGATCTTCTTTTGCTTCTTATTTATTTTGTCTGTGTGTTGTGTGGAACCATTAGTAAAGAATACATCAGAATAATGTTGGCGGGTCCTCCCTCATGGATAACTAGCTCGTATTCTGGGTATTAGTTACTAATTGTTATTTTGCATGGTCTGAATGGCTGTCAGTGGAAGCCTTGGCGGTTCGCCCACCCGGGGTTATAATAGCTGCTCGACTGATTTCCATCCAGATACAGTTTTATTTTTGTTATCTTACTTTCCAAACCCAAATTTCAATCTGTAGTGGGAATCAGTTGGCCTCAGTCAATGCCAACTAATGATCATTATAGAAGGGAAGCATGTAGGTTTTTATCCGAATTCACAGACAGTGGAGGCCCAACTGGTGTTGACACCACCATTACAGGGACTAAACTGTCTAAATTCGCTCCATCCGAGTGATTGGGAAATTGGACAGTAGATGTTTACAGTCCACCCGATTACTCTGCCATTACTTTGGTATCTTGACCATTCCATTCTGTGTTTCACCTTCTGTCTAGACCCGCTTCTATATTTTGGGTCAATTAATTTTACACTTCCATATATCCTTATGCATGATAATATTATGTACTGTTGTGGTCTGTAATTATTTTGGGATCCTTCCCTTGGACAATAGAAGTCTAGATCTTGACAGATATGGCTTTATAAACTTCCAACAAAAACCTCTTTATAAAATCCGGATCTGAGTAAGGGATAAATTCTTCAGTTATGACTAATTCATATTCTATCAAGGGTTATATTCTGGGAATTAAGAAGCAGATTCAGCGATTAGGTCTCGTCTAGACTGAAAGGGTCTGTGTTTTAACTGAGAGTCTAGTACCTGACAGGGAATGATTTTCAAATCCATTATTTTCCAAAATTGCTGGTTGATGGAAATGTAAGATTAGGTGCTACACCGAGATGGGGTCCACTTGGATTCAAATACAGTGTAGTAAATAATCTTAGAGGAACATCATTCAGGCCTTGGTTATTTTCCAAGATAGGGTTGAGTTTTCTTTCAACTGCTATCTTCTTCTGCCAAAGCCTACTTTTGAGTCCTGAGTGAGTGCATCCGGAACGAACTAATGTATTAGCTCGTTTCATTAGTTTGTATCTCATAATCACCCGGAAGGAAGTGAACACACTAGTGGTCCACTGAGAGCCGGGAATTCTTGATCCATACTCCGTCATTCTGATGGGGAGCTGTCTTTTACTACCAGGGTCAGATTTTCAAAACCTCCGATTGATAGGATTTTAAATGCTTTCTTTACCGCTTTCTTTTAACCGCTTTCATTAGAGGCCACTCGGTTGTATTGAGAGTTGTGTAACTGCTACTAGGATTGACAGTTAAGGGATAGTTTAGGGCTTGATTCAAATCTTTGGGTGTGACATGGGAGAATGATAGTGGTACTTGGCATTTCAATAAATGATGTGTCGGGTGTTGCTTATCCACCACAGATGAAGTAACACACCCAGGCCAGGGCAGTTACGAATCTGTGGTATCTTAGAAATTGCGGTCTTAAGAACATGTAAACTCATATTGCAAGTACCTGTCTGCTAAAGGGAAAGCCTTACTGAGAGCATGAGAATTAGCTATCTGATAGAATTATCCCAAACAAAGATCTGCGTATAAAAATGGAAGTTTAATATTGCTGTATCTCACTCTTGTCCAATTTTCATTCTTTTCTTCCTGTCCTTTCTGTCCACATTGTGACTCAACTTCACGGTTGGCACAATGCTCCTTTTCCCTGCTTTCGTAGATAATGTTTACTGCATTCTTAGAATAATTCTTACCCGCTTTTTTAAAATAGATTTATTTGCTTTGTAGATTAATTTAACTGCTTTCTAGATCTAATTTATATTCATGTTAGTAGATATTAATCACCTTTCAAACCTATTGAGCAATACGAATGGAAAATCTAGTAAAACGACGTGGGACCTGCTTCTATCGCACATCCTCCAGTGAACGATCCGGTCTTACTATAAATTACTGCAATTTTTGACACCGTGCGCTTTCGGGCCACAGTTTCTTAAACACGAGCAATAAAAACATGACTACTTATAAATATATCCCTAATCACAACTCCGCCATCATAAATTGGTTTCATTAAATAAAATCTAAACCAGGACCATGATTTTTCGGAAAATACTCATGTAGTGGGAACTTGCCAAAAGTTTCATGGCAGGAACTCTCATGGCAAGAATTGATGAGAAGCATCATGGCGTACTTGCCGGGGATCCTCAGTGTGACAGGCTGAAGGTCAACCTATCCCGGCTACGCCATGAGATTTGTCAACATTTCATGACAGGGAGGACCACAGCGCCATTTGAAATTAAAGCACCACACTTGAGTAATAAAAAGACTAATAATCTGGATATATCCCTACACCCTTTCCCGTGAATCATAACTCTTTTCATGTAATAAATCTAACCTGGTATATTTTTAAGAAAATGCTCGTGGGACGGAAATTGTCAAAAGTTTCACGTCCCGTGGTGGTTCCGACTGCTTTCCGGCCACTTTTCTGATGAACTCCGTTTTAGGCCTATTCATGCTTGTTGGGCTTTTCCTTGTGCAACCTAAGGCCTTCTTTCATCTTTATTTAATTCCGATGTGGGGAATCCATATTAATGGATTCCGAGCTTGTCCGGTCTTGATCTATCCGGATCATTATTTGTAGTTTTTGGGATTCCTGGGGTTCCAGATTATCGGCTTCCTGCAAGAATAATTTATACATTGCATCAGAAAATTTCTTGGCCTTTTGTTTGGATACTGGGCCCTCGGGGATTATCGGAATAATTAATCCATTGGTTCTGGCGACTACGCCATCTTCCATTTCCTCAAGAGTTGAAACTTTAGGACTATATCTCTTTGTAACAGTGCGGAGCATCTTTCTAACCAACTTTCCATTATCATACACCAAGCCAAGCATATATGCCTGATTCACTAGATCCTTGAATCGAGAAAAATAGGTCGAAATAGTTTCATCCTCTTATGCTGTCAAAAGCTGACTCAATCCATTACAGCTTGGTTTCTCGAACATCAGCAGAACCTTCATGAGCAATTTGCGGAGCATGCCAAGCATCATAGGCAGTGGTGCACGTCGAGATCAACCTATATTAGGTTTCATCCACGGCACTGAAGATGACATTAAGTGCAGTAGTATTCCCCTGTAATTGAGACTTCTCTTTAGCAGTATATTCCTCAATCTGTGCAGGAACAAGATTGACAATAGCTTTTTCTCCTTCAGCAGCATTTTCCTTTACTTCACGAACAGGTTGTTGCCACAACGTCTCAATAGCAGACCATGCTTCTGGACCAAGAGACATTAAGAAGATCTGCATCCTAGATTTCCAATAACAGTAGTTTGATCCATTAAACAAAGGTGGCCTTGTGATAGAATAGCCTTCACGACTCATCCTGAAGATCGAACTCAGTTAAGTTTAGAGTCCCCGCTCTGATACCAATTGACAGGTCCCGGTTTAAAAGGATAAGCAAATATATGAATATGTTGTTGACGTGTTATCCAGACAACCAACCAACAATCACAAATATATCACAAGGCAGAAAACAAATGCAGAAAACAGAGAAAAACAGAGCATTTGTTGACCCGGTTCGATTAAACCGATCTACATCCGGGGATCCCAATCTAGGCATTTCACTAACTCCCAAAGGCTTACAGATACCCTCTGTTTACAACTCCAAACACCTTACTACACTAGGACTCAGCAACACCCAAGAACTCAACCTTCTTGACTGAACAGACTATTGGACACCGCTGTTCCAACATCCGCTGGACAACCCAATCCTAATGCTCAGTGCAGCGAGCTGTCTACCCTTGGAGCAGCTACTAAAACATTAAGTTCAATAAACCAACACCCATATTCAGCTCACATTCATTTTCCCTCAAGATTAATCTACTCAATAACAGAAAATGAATGATAAAAGACTCAAAACAATCCTATCAAAATGGTAGAAAGATTACCCAACTCATAAACCCATTTTGATGCATGAACAACAACTTTCTTCATCCTCAGGATGTGAGCTTCTCAAAACTCTCCAATGGTTTTTCTCTCAAAATTCTCTCTCTATTTTGCTGTCTTAGCTTCCAAGAAATGAGGGATAACCGTATTTATATGAATATGCTCGAATCCCTAGGCCTATTGGGTTGATTTTGGGTACTCAGTTGGTTGTTTTTCGGTTGTTCGCACATCCTTCAAACAACGATCATTTTCACAAAAAAAATCAAATACCTAACAATTTGGTTAATGCAACCTTGTATTAGCAAGCATAAGCTAGCTAACTAATCCATTAGTGTAGGGTAATTAGCACGGCTGTAATGCATTATTGTGAATTTATACATAGTAAGATTGTGCACTAAACCCCCAATTTCCGAATTCCGACCCGATTGGTTAATTCCATTTTGTAAGATTAGTTTTTGCAAAATTATAATGAAAATTAGGTTTAATTGGAGCTAGTTTCAAACACGGCCAGACCCACCAATCGATTGGTTGGTCTAATGTTGATTGATGTTGGACGATTGTTCCGAGGATTGTAGAACGAATGAACAACCATTTTGATTTGATTTATTTTCTGAATAGCCTATATATAAACTAGGAAATGGGTAAAAACTCATTCCACACAATTACAAAGTGAATAAAGGATATGGCTAGAGGGCGGTGGGGAATCGAAATTCCAATCTTGGAAGTTAAGGAATTTAACTATTTGGGCTAAGTCCTCATCTCAATTTTAAAATTCATTACTTCCTTACAAACACTAAATTTTTTTTTTTTATTATTATTTTTGAGAAAAAATTGAAGTATGGAGTACTTGTACGCTGTAGTGAATCAAAGTTATCTCTTAAACTTTTTGGAGGCTTAAGAGTAACTTTAAGATACTAGTGATTTGGAAAATCAAGCAGATATATTAGAGATCTTGTTTAAGCAAATAGAACCATATAACACTGAAGCTAACTTCTATTGGTTAATCTGTTCCTGTAGGTGACGAAACGTTAAACAGGTGTTGTGTGGCTTTCAGCATCAGCTCTTCCCCCAGGCCTGGATTTGCCTATATATATATTTCAACCGAAAAGTTGCAGTTCTGTGTACTTCAATGATCCATCTCATTGAATAACAATTTTACACTTCCATTTCAGTTCAGTACTGTACTCTTTTAAAATCGATTTTAATTAATCAATACACCATAATTTTCAATTCATGGAGACCACAAGGAGATGTGCAAACTATCCAGCCAGCACTTGGGATGATGATTTTGTCCAGTCTCTTACCTCTCCATACGCTGTAATTTTTTGTTCTTGTTTTTGTTGTTGCTGTTTTTATTCGAAGTACAAATAATGTTGAATGCAATGTAAATGTCTTGGAATATTTAGGGTGGAGGATACGTTGAGGAGGCAGAGAAGCTGAAAAGGATGGTGGGGGAGATGATGGAGAAGGTGAAACATGAACATGTGAGGGATCAGGTGGAGCTCGTTGATCTCTTACAAAGGCTCGATATATCCTACCACTTCAATGATGGAATCCAGAAACTCTTGGACAATGTTTTTGCCACTGCAGATCAATCATTAACCGCCCACAAGGACAACAACACTGTATGTAATGTTAACTTTACTCTATGAATTCTCTGGAGTCTGGTCGGTAACAAAATGGTTTAATTCGGTATGTATGCAGTGCTGTCCTACTCATGTTGTGTGCCATGGAGATGGATGTATAGAAATGTTAGGCTTGTACGCAACGGCTCTCCAATTCAGGTTGCTCAGACAAAATGGATATAATGTCTCTCAAGGTAATATAGGGTTCTTAATCTTAATAGAGAGAGAAACACAAACAACAAGATTCATTCAAACTGATTTATTACTTAACATAATCCATTTCTTTTTTTTTTTCAGAGGTGTTCCGCGGTTTCATTGATGAGGTTGGAGATTTTAAGGCCTGCCTGGCTGAGGATGTGAAGGGACTATTGTCACTTTATGAAGCTTCATTTTTATCTGTGGAAGGTGAAACCTTATTGGATTTGGCCAAAGATTTTGCAACTCATCATCTTAAGCTAAGGCTAGAGGAAACTAGGAACAAAAAACTTGCCGATCAAATCAGGCGTGCTTTGGAGATTCCGGTGCATTGGAGGGTGCAGAAACTAGAAGCCAGATGGTTCATAGACATATATGAGGCTAGATCAGATGCCAACCCTACTTTGCTTCAGCTTGCAAAATTGAATTTTAACATGGTGCAGGCCAAATATCAGGAGGAGCTCAAATCCTTGTCGAGGTAGCATTTCCTTTACATTTCTTCCACTATAATTAGATTCATGCGTGACAACTAATTATAATGGCTGCCTGTCTCGTCTGCTACAGATGGTACAAAGAAACACATTTTCCAGAAAAGTTGAGGTTCGCAAGGCACAGATTGGTGGAGGGTTTCCTATGGGCTTTAGGATTCACTCCCGAACCTGATTTAGCGTATTCAAGGAAGATTTTGTGTAGGCTAGCCGTACTGATCACAGTAATGGATGACATCTATGACTTGTATGGAACCATGGACGAACTTGAGGCGCTTACAGAGATAACTCAAAGGTAATTTTAGGTATTCATTTTTATGATATATTATTGTATGAGAGATGAATGAAAAGAATCCTCTCGGATTTAATTATGTCCACTGTGTTGATGAATCAGGTGGGACATCAATAAATTGGAAAGTTTGCCCGAATACATGCAGATAGCTTTCCTGGCTCTCTTCAACTCTTCTAACGAAATGGCTTATGATGTAATGAGGGACCAAGGTGTCAACATCATCTCACACCTGAGGAACCTGGTACATACTAGTATTTTTTATATGTATATATATATGTGTGTGTGTGGTTTTGGTTTCCTTTAATTTTCTGAAAGATGGATGAGATTGATGCCAACACTACTTATCATGATGTAGTGGGCAGAAATGAGCAGAGTTTTCCTTGTAGAAGCAAGGTGGTACCACAAAGGATATTTCCCAAGTCTGGATGAATATCTCAACGTGGCCTGGATTTCTGCCTCGGGTCCATTGGTCCTTGTCCACGCCTATCTTTCCATTGCAAATCCCATCATCAGTGAGGAATTAGCCAGTTTGGAGCAATATCCGGGAGTCATTCGTTGGCCATCTATGGTTCTTCGTCTGACAAACGACTTGGCAACTGCATCTGTGAGTATGCAAGAAATGCTCATCACTCTTCAATTCATGACCACCACCAAATGCATACATATATCATCATGATTATGTGAAATGTGCATCAGGGTGAAATGAAGAAAGGGGACGCGCCGTCATCGATCCAATGCTACATGAATGAAAGAGGGTGCAGCGAAGAGGATGCTCGGGGTCGGATGAAGCAGTTGATAGAAACGTCATTGAAGAGGATGAATAAAGAGATTTTGAGGAACCAGGAGGAGGAGGAGGGGATGAAGAATGAGAAATTTCGTGGGAGTGCTGTGAATCTGGCAAGAATTGCTCTGTGCGTTTACCAGTTTGGGGATGGCATGGGGCTCCCACATCGAGACACCAAGCGTAATCTGCTCTCACTCATTGTCCAACCCATCCCCCCGAGTCATGAACCATGCAACCATCTTAAGTCTTAATGTTCTAACAATAAGGCAACATCATATAGTACATTATTTCACTTTGCCACATCGATCGATCGTGTTTATGTGTAGTAGACTAGTAGTGCGCTCTAGCTAGAAAATAGTACTAATATAATGGGGTTTTATAAGCTAGGAATAGAAAAGTTTAATTTGCCGTATTCACTTTACACTTAAGTTAATATACTTCAGATTTGTGCTTCAAACTTTAATTATATTTAACCACATTATTTATTTATTTATTTATTACGCATATATACGCATTAAGTCATTAATATTAATGGAAGTTTGGTTACTTTAATCTGTGACCCTACTTTTTAAATGCATTTGTTAGTTGTAATAAACACCTAAAAATAAACTAATACAACAAGTAATCAAATAAGTTAATTCAAACAGGCAACATCTAACCACGGATTAAATCAGTTATCTACTATCAGTCAACAAATAATTAATTGCCAAAATATTCCCTATATATTACTACCAAAAAGAAAAAAGAAAAATTAATTAATTAGGTAGCTAAACTCCATATTTTACTTACTAATTAACGATATATATCCCTGTTTGGAGATGATATTGGTGTCCCTCTTCCTCATTACGGGATCGCAACGAAACTTGGTCTCTCTCATAGTTGAAACCATCCCTTACACATGAATTACATTAAGATTGCAGCAGCTGCATATAATAGAATAGGACAAGACGTAGTTGAACCATACAATTAGCATAATAATAAGTGTTTGCAGTGCACTCATGCGGGTATCATCTATATCCAAACTAATTAAGCTTTTATGTTGCTTTGAATCACGATGACAAATACATTAGATTCATCAATCATCAATAAATTGCCCATATGACAAGTGCAGCCTAAAATGCTGCCATGTGCTGCTAACCTTTCCAATTCTTTAACTTCAAACACAATCTAAATCTGAAACTATGAGTTGAAGAAAGATCAAGCAGCACAACGTAACAACTAAAGATGCAGAGAGTCAAACCCAACGATAGAACAGGATCTTACAAGAGAGCGTATCAAGAAGTAATTCATGCATATTAGAAGGCGGATTTCTCATCAAATTAAATGCCATGGGTTGTGCGCTAATTATTCCTTGAACTTATCCTTGTCAACCAAGGATGTGTATGTTAGGATCATCACAACATAGAAATAACTTGGCTTACATCTCCAGTTCTCTCTTGTTGGTGAGATTATCGGATCACCACTCCAGAGACTTCAGTCACCAAAGTGATTCTGCAGCCAGAAAAAACCTTCCCTGACAATGTTGCACAACGGGAGAATCCAGCACATGACATGACATTCTTCTCATATCACTCTCCAGAACCTACTGGTTTCAGTGACCATTAACCTGTGATCTAGGTGCTGGGCCCATTAGTCGAGAAAACGGAATCTGATTGCTGCGTCCAGGGATGCCCTTTGGACCAGACAAACGCCCCACAGTGGTTGGATTGGAGGATACTGATTTCGAGAAGGCCTGAGCAAGCTCAACTGCTGTAGCAGCTTTCCCATATTGTAGTGGAGGTGCATCAAAAGATGCTGGTGTTGCTTGCTCTACAGGTTTCCGCCAAGTCTCTGGTGATGGAGGCCGATCATGTGGCTGTTTCTGTTGCTGATTTCGGTGTTTTTCAACATCCCTCTGATTTCTTCGAATATCACCTTGGCCGTTCCTCCTCTGTGAATCAACTTTCTCACCATCCACCAGATGATCACGTCTATCAGAGTATTTTGTGATTCCTTGATCAGTAGGGATGCTCCCAGACTTTTCAGTATAGTGCACAGGAGCAGCATTCAGGAATTGTTCAGCCTTTGGTACGCCATCTTTCATCCTTCACACCATAAATTTTTTAATAAAATACCTAGGATTAATGGCACATGGCACATTCAATTCTATCTGAACCAATTTTTTACCTTGAAGACAGCTGACTATCGTAACTGCTTACATCATCTTCTATTCCTCGCTCCTTTAGAACCTGGAGTAGGAAGGATTTACATGTTATGAAGATGAGCTCGACCAAATGAAAGTATAAATTGAATATAACAGAGTACAACATATATCAACTTATTTGTAAGCTGAGATGAGTTCACCATGTGTCAACATATTAGTAACTATCCATGGCAATGTAAATTATCGCTAAACTGCAAAGCATGTGCCAAAGAACAAAATGATATTATCCTAAAGACAGAAAGCGAAAAATAATTATATCCGAAGCTAATCAGCTGTCCACCAGGGAATGATTTCAGAATGTGCATTAAATGGGGGCAAAAAATTAAATTATGGGACAAAAACCATACTAACCACTTCCCTTGGCCGAGCTTCCCCAAAAATAGTCCTGATTCAATAAGGCAGAGAGAAACAGATGCGTCAGCAAGTACACATAAATGAGGTAATGCCAACTAATCCTTGCAATTTATTATGAATAATACTTCCTCCGTCTCGTTATATTTATTAAGTTTGATAATGTGCAACTATTCACAGTTTTATCATAGTTATACAAATTAAAACATAGCCAAATGGGATCTTGTTAGATTCGTCTGGTCTTGTAATTTTTAAATATGGAACTTTTAGAACTTTTACTTGTACCGAACTTGAGTTATTAATGGTTTAAAATGTGCATTAAACTATGTGAAAAGTGGGTTCATGAGAAACAAAACGATACGGAGGTAGTATTAATTACACTTTTACTCACATCTTATAAAGAAATCATTCAATTTTTTTAAAAAAAATGACATGAAATGTTTGAAGTTGATGAACCTTTTTCCTTCACCGTTTCCTTCAAGTTGCTCCAAAGTCTGTGACCGAGGCTTCAAGTTGAGTTTAGGGCGCTCTGGAGCTCGGTCCGTAACCACAGGTCCAGATACAGTGGATTGCACCGGACTTTTAGCTTCATGCATAGAGTACTTATTCTCTGTATGATGAAGATCACTAATCTGTCTATGTTCCTGGACTCAAGAATTAGAAATACAACATGATATATTATAGATTTCTAAAGCATAAAAGAAAGCTTAGTAAAAGAAAGCTTAGTAGGCTACATCAATGAGTTTACCTGATTATAGTCCACCACCTGTCCCGAGGTCTCCAGTGGTTTGGTCCTTGGAAGCAATTTCAACTTTGGCCGTTCAGATGGCAATGTTGCCTCAAACTCAGTACCGCCAACTATCTCAATGCGCTGTCGTACTTGAGTCCCATCTTTAGCAATGGAAGTGTTCTGCTCATAGGGCTCAGCATGAATTGCAGATCTAGCTCTCTCATAAGATGGAACCCCCTTCCCACCAGCATGAATGCCACTATCAACAACGAGACTTCTTTCAGCATGCATTGCAAGAGCATCATCATAATGGCCAGAGTCACCTACCAGATCTAGCCTATTGTAGGTTTTCTGATTGAGCGTAGTATCCACATGATACTCAAGCTCTCCCCCTGCTTCTTGACGTCCAAACACCTCAGAATCTTTCAAAGGGTGGGCTTGCTGTTTTGAGCTCCAGAGACCAGAAGAAACCTTCTCGAGTGCACTGGCATGAGCCAACTTTACTGCAGCATCAGGAGCAGACCATGCAGCAGTTGATACAGGATCTCTCATGCCGGACGGCTCCTTCCTTACTCCCCAGGCATTTTGTTGAGATCCAGTGATAGTGACCCCCTTGCTGCCAATACTTGGATAATTAGATGTCTGATTGTTTGACCTCATATTATGCAATTCACCAACCCTTCCCGCATATGAGCTGCCACTTGTAATATGTGACACGGGAACTGAAGCAGGCCTACCCACTTTAGCACCAGATGGAGTATCCATATTGAGCTCTCTCACATGACTGGATTGAGTACGAATATTTTCATCACCAACAGTTCGACGAGGACCCGAAGCCCCACCCAACGGTTTGCGCTCATCCTCATCAAAATTTCGACCAATCTGTGACGTATGACTTAAAAATGGAGTCTTCTCATCAAGGTTCCTAGAAGAGCCAGCAGATGCAGGACGCAACCTTTGATCTGACCTTCCCACTGGATTGCCCCATGACATCTGCCGATCAAATCCGCGCCCATCAGCAGGTTTCACAGTTCTGTCAAAATTCACTCATATGAGGGTAATTAATCAGAAAAATACTGCACATATACCAGATTATACGCATAATATATACTAATATTCTTATTTTACAGGCTCCACCGCTCCAGTAACCTCAAACATTAGCAGGTCTTAGCATTTCATAAATCCAAAATGGATTCCACAACAAAGAGGATATTAACAGAGGACCTCCCTCCGAAAAATCCAATCTTCCTTCAAGGAATATTGCTAATTAAAGTTTTATCTCAATAACAACCAATTATAACATTTCAATATCGACGAAATGTAACCGTTCTGCCGCAGAGAGAAAACAAAATCATTCAAGCAGATTTCGAAGAAAACCGCAAATACGTAAGGCGAAAAAATAAAAAATTCAAAAATATACTCACACGCCAGGTGCTGATGGGAGGGGAAGATCAGAAGGAATGGAACCGCCATGGAAGTCTTTCAGCGTCATCGTGGCCTTCTTCTTCGACATCTTCTCCTCGCTTTCCACATCCAGAAATACCCATTAGATCGATTTGCGTTTGTACACATAAATCAACAAGATACGACGGAACAAACCCATAGCCACGACTCGAATACCAAATTAGTAAATCAAAATCAATCGAATAGAGGAAAAGATCCGAAATTCATTGATAATTTTACCTTTGAATCAAGCTTTGATACTGATATGCAACCACAATAAGATCGTTGATTCAGAAGCAAACGAAGGTCGAAGGAGAGCGGGGCAAGGGTTTGGCACTCGGCGTACTGGAACCAAAATGTAGCTCTCCTTGTCACTACTGGCAGCACCGCTTTGAGGTGTTGTACGTATGTGGCAATTTATCGTACTTATATAAGGACTGTAATCATTTTCATTTTTATTTTTATTAAATTTCCCGAAATGTTTCGTACATTATTGCCATATTTGCCCCCCTTAGCTTGTTTTCCGAGAGTAATTAATAAGGTTCTCTGTCAATACTTCAGCCTCCCTCCGTTCCTTTTTAGTTGTCTATTTCAATTCAATTTCAATAACAAATGTTTGCATTAATTAACTAATAATTTATATTTTTACCCCTTCAATTAAACTTATTCTTAATAAATATCAACAAATAGCAATTATGTAAAGTGAATGGCAATATAATAAAAACATAGGATAACTATCTATAACTATCTAAAAATGACAATTATTTTAAAACACTTTTTACTATCTGAAAAGACAACTAAAAAAACTAAATGAGTAATCTATCTATATAATAAATCCTGAATACTTTTTGGCATGTGCAGACTGTATTGCCCTTATTAAATATACTTCATCCTTTTTAATTTTAAGGATTATACTGTAATTATGCCTTAGATTTCCACGTAAATGCTAATTAATCATCCAGAAACATACAGTCATTCAAATTAATTACACGTCAGCGCTGGATCATCTTACTTGCCAAGTCATCAATATTTTAAATCTTATATTTAGGTAATAAATCTATTTATTAGTATAAGAAAATCTTGAAAAAATCTTTTCATATATTTTAAAAAGATATAATAATATATTTGATATTTATAATGAATTTACTTAAACAAAATATTATACTAATAAATCTATTTGTTTGTATAAGAAAATATTTCTATAATATTTTAAAAATATATTTTAATTAAATCAATATATTATAAATTCTTTATTTGAATAGTTTATATTTTTAAATATAATATTAATTATATTAAAATTCGAGCCTATTATACTAATATACATAAAATAAACACTACATAATTTTTTTAAAAAAATAGTATTTCATCAATAAAAAAGTTTAATATATTATTTAATATACATGGAAATTAATATCATGATAATTTATCTTTTACATATATTTATTAGTCATTAATCTACTGTATAATTATTAATACTACCTATATTCCTTTTTATATAAATGTAATATATACAATCAATATAGCGGGTGGAGTGAGTTAGAAAGACGAAAGTTTTAATATACTTAATTAATTTAATTATACATATAATATTTATAATAGTAGGGTGGTAATTATGGATTAATTTCTATTTATATTTTATTTACATAACAAATTGAATTATAATTTTTTTTTGTGAAATCGGGTATAATTGAATAATACTTTGGTATATGTATTATGAAAAAATTATTTTTTCTTCTGTCATTTTGAAAAAAAAAATAGAAATTATATTTTATTAAAAATTTTGTTTTCATAAATATACTAAAATAATAATATCTATAACTTTAAATTAATTGAGTTAATAAGTTTGTATTAAAAAAAATTAATACCCGTGCGCGAAGCGCGGGTGAAAAATCTAGTAAGTAAAAAAATTTCATTAATATCCATTTGGTAAACAACACATTTAAAAGAAAATTGTACTCCATAAAATATTCTGTTGGTTACAAATTTAAAATAAAGAACAAATTGTACATAATCACGGCCCATGAAAATTTACAAAGATGTTCACCATGAAACCAAAAGAAAAGACATTGAAAAATGAATCATCCCCACAAAGGTAAAAGAAAATGAAAATCGGAAACACAGAATCAGCCCCAGTCAGGGCAGGCTACAAATGAAATGCTGGACATTGTTAAATTGGTGAATACTAATATTGTTGAAATAAAAATTCACCAATAATTTTATGAGACCAGCATCATTCATCAACATCCCAATTGTTGAATTTTCTAAGACTCTAGTTAAAATGTGGATTCTATCCAACACTTGTAGCAGCGGCCCATTTGGAGTTCCCTGCCAGTCAGGGCCTGTAAATGACAACAAAACAGGGGAGGAGAGCTCTGGGACTCAGCAAATACAGCTCTTCAATGTTGGAATGGAGACCTAATTTCCCTGCCAATGAATCAAACCCTGAATGACCCACAATTTCCTGCATATTCTCCAGGGGTTTATGCACTCTTCCTGCTATTACTCTGCAAACTATGAGGGCCTTCCTCGGGATTGGTTTCTTATCCTCCAACGCGACCTGGACCTGGACCTGGACCGATTCCAATGCTCTACTGCTTGTTGAAGCTGTGAAAACCCCGATTCCACCTGTCAGCTCTTTCTTGCTTGAGAATCCATTCCTTAATATTCTGCAGACACGGCATTTATCCGCGGTGCAGAGGCTGGACGAGCCCTTTAACCCTAGGTTGCATTCCAGGGCCGCGCCGTGGAATCTCAGCAGCTCGTTGCCATCAGCCAGGCAGCGGGGATGCTTCTTGGTCAGCCGGCTGGCTTTGATTTTCACCAGTTCGCGATACTCCTCGAATTGGGTTAGCGTTTGCTGCATATTGTGGACCTTGAGAATCCTCTCGATTTTGCCACATTGGTTGTCGCCCCTGGCGTGGCTGGACCGACAGATTATCTCCACGATTTTGCGGGAAGAGTCTCCTTCAACTAGCTCCGTAACTGACACAGCAGACAAACAGAAACAACAATGGCACATTCTAACTATTGAAATTTGATTCAAAAGATTGTTGAATTCATTATATACTAATTTCTCAAGATTCAATTTTTATTCTTTGCTCAATAAATACTAGCATGTGTGGGCTTGATGGATCTTACCGGCATGTCGCAACAGGTGATGCGCCTCGACGGCCTCCCACCGGAGAAGCTGCTCGCCGCATTTATGGCAAAACAGGGCTCCATGAGATTCAGGTCCAAAAGAAGACCTTGGCCTCGCGGCAATGGCACCAAATCCAGGACTCCTCCTGGAAAGGCTACTGGCAGTCCTCCTTATAGGGCTACCAAGTCCTCGCCCAACGTGGAGCCGTCCGGGTCCCGGAGTCCCCGGTTTCAACATCCCGACAAAGTTGAAACTATCATCACCATCGCCATCGCCATTGCCATTGACATCACCACCAGCAGAACCACCAAGATTTTTCTTAACATTTCCAGTACTTATCCTGAGCTCACAAGTTGAGTTACTAACCACAACTTCATGCGTAATCGAAGAATTCAGTAGCTCACTACTGCCAATGGATCTTGGACTGCAAACCGGCGGCTTTTCTATATGCCTCTTGCTCCCGTGAATCACCACGTCTTTCAAATTCGCGATGGACCGGGAGCAACCAGATCGACCACACCCGATTATTTTCTTCTTGGACACAATGATACTGCACAAATTCTTGCTCCCATCATCTCCCTTGGAGTTGTAAACATCTTTTTGCCCTGAATTGCTTCTCATTGACCTCCTCATAGCAAACCAAACTGCTGGCATTTTTTGTGTCCTAATTTCTCCCCCTTCCCTGTCCTAATCTCCTCCTATTCACCATCCAGGTGGTGATGAACAACCATCAATGGCATCAGTGGCCTTTTTGGACCTGTCATAGATTAGGCTCCATATCTAATATGTCTAGGGTGCATATATTTATGCCAGCTTCTCTAAACAGTTTTTTCAAAGTGCCATGTGCTGAAATCAATGAGGCATCATAAATTAGTGATGAGCAAAATCAGTGGTTTCCTTATATATTAATGGAAAGTGGAATTCTGTTGATAATTGAGAATCCTTGAGGAGGAGGAGGAGGGACCAACCAACCCCCCAATTCTTTTGCAGCTAACTCATTAAATTGCAAGAAAAGGATATTATCCTTTTTCTTGTAGAAACTTTTGCATATCCTACGCTCAAATGTAGTACATGTATGATGTAGAAAGTGTTCCCTTTTTTTTTATAAATTAATTAAAATAATAAAAATGTAAGAATTTAGCAAAAATACTTATCATAATTCTATAATAAATATTTTAATGTAAAACTAAATTCAGACGTGGAAATGGTAAGAATAAGGGACCGGCTTTATCGATGTGTCAAAGGGTAAATACCAGTATTATAAATGTCAAGGTGTCAGGATGCGGACCTGCCAATAATTATTAGAGGATTTACACTATATAGGCCTAAAATTAATCACAAAGATACAAATTTCGCTTTACTAAATGGGATAATGGTTTCAATTATTAAAATGAAAATTGAGGGCATCTTCTTCACTAGCTATCTAAGACAATATAATAATATCCGGGACAAAAAAGAAATCACAGCACTCTATTGTGTTTTGGGATAATACATGTAACGCTATGTGATTGGAGTTATGTACAGACAAAATCATCAGTTGAATTTAAGTAAATTTTAAAAATCATTTATGAGGGGTGAGATATTTAATGGCCCCTACCCACCTGTGGCCAAGCTTTTGCATTGATTGAGCACAGGGGCACATGCCTTCTCTCTAACTTATGTGTCCTTGACACACTCAAAATAGAGATAGGTATGTACCCTTTTATTCTCAGTTATTTATTTTCATTTTAGCATCTGTAGGATTTACAAATATCATTGAGATAAATTTTAGCAATCAAATCAAGAGACTTGTAAAGAGTCAACATTGAAAGAACTTAAATCAAGACACTACGAAAAAAATGGCATTTAGTGATAACTTTTTTTGTCACTGTATAGAAGAAAATTGTCACTATAACGTTCTAGTGACGGAAAAATTAATTGTCACTAGGTTGTCACTATTGAAGTTGTGGCTAAAAGTTTAGTCACAATTTTAAAATTGTCACTATTACTAATGATTTAGCTACAAATAAATCTTATCACAACAATTAGGGTATAGTTACAAAATATTATTGTCACTAAATATTTAGTTTCAGTGACTTCAATTTCACATCACTATAAAGTATTTTTTGTAGTGACATCATTTTTCTGTAACTATAACCACCTTGTAGCAATATTTTTATTTGAATAATTTATTAAATTAATATAAAAAAATACATTTAGTGGCACATAAAAAATCTTTTGTGTAATAATAATAATAATAATAATAATAATAATAATAATAATAATAATAATAATAATAATAATAATAATAATAAGCACAGTGTAAAAATTAAATAACTTCATTCATCTATATGGATACAATTACATGAAAAGTTTACAATAATGATCCTCGAATAATACTATATTCTAGTACTAAATTAATAAGCATAAACCTACTCAGATCTATCTATATAATTAGGAAAGAAACATCTATCAAACTACATCTAAATACATTATGAACACACAGCGTGCTGGTCAACGAGATTGAATTCTTTCTTTGTAGACTCCCTTCCCGGCTTCATTTTTCAAATTCCTACCATTCTTCAAGCGCTACCTTTACAGTACAGACCCCTCTAGCTTCCAGCTTCCCTTTCCAAATTCCAATCGCCGTGCACTACCTTTACAAAGAAAACGGAAGCAACACATCAAACCTAGTTTCCGTGCTTTATTCAAATGAGGGAAGACAGTTACGTTGAAACAAAAGAAATTTTCTATAATACAAAAGACCTGTAAGCATTCATTGGGATGATGACTACAAAACAAATGGGGTTCCGCAAAATATGAGTAATTAACATTGACACCATACAAAAAGCGCACACAGTCCAGAAAAGCAAATGTCAACAGAGATTAAAATAACACGAAATTATTTTGCGGAATATAAACCTTCTAACCTGGTTGACGCACATTAGAGACATCGGCAAAGGATTTCACATAAAAGGAGCTTGAAAGGAGAAAGATACTTGCTCCATATTGGAAACCTTTTAACCTCTAAGAAGAAACAATAATTCTCCCTTTGGCTATATAGCCATGCGGTTTCTGGAATCATTAAACTGAATCCGTCCATATCTTACCCAAAATATAGAGAGGAAAAATCAGAAAAGTGTATAACAAAATGCTAGTGCCCACGGTAAATCCCCTCTTAAATAGTATATTAAATTATCTTTCTTAGAAAGTTTCCCCACCGCCTCTCTGATTAGTTTTGCCCACATTCACATGTTGCGTGATTTTCGTGAACTTTGTTACAATCTTTTAATTTAATTAGTCATTAGTCGGAAACATAACCGAATTTTCTTTTATCAAATAATTAGATTAGATTAGATACTCAATTTCTTTTGATTATTGGGACTTACGACTGTATTACAATTTAAAGTTCTTTTTTGTTAACTAATATTTATTTTTAAAATTATGTTTAAAGAGTAAAATAATTATACTGTAAAATTATATTTAAGGCACTTTATGGGAATAATTGAGGTAATAATTAAAATAGATCAACGAAAGAGATCATTCTGCTTTTAGGCCACAATATATTTATTGGCTACTAGAAGGCATTTGCTTTTTGCGCCTAATTTTAGGTTAAATTACCAGAAAAATGTTGTGGACCGCGTGCTATGCACGCACCGAAGGACCGTTGCGATGGTCTTGAAATGGAAATTGTCTCTTTGTGATGACCTATTTTTTTTTATGTAATTAAATAAATAATACACAATTCGTCCAATTAATTATGTAATGCTTTCATTTTGTGTCTATCTTAAAGTTTTTGTCTCATTTTTATTTCAGTAAATGACTAAATATTAATTATCAAACCTACTCAATCGCATCGTATCAATAAACAAATTAAAAGTTCACTACCCACAACCATCACATCACACAAAAATAAATCAATTAAAACTTCAAACTCATTCATAACATTCACATCACATAAATTCATACTTTACCAATACTTTCATACCCCTACATTCAATAATTCCGAAATATCACGATATTACTCGCTGTAACATAAAAATAGAATAAATATTAATTAAAATATATCATAAAATAAGAAATAAAATAAATATAAGATAAATTATTACAAAGTGAATAAATTTTAATAAATAAATAATAAAATGAAATAAAACAAATATTTATAAAATAAAATCTAAAAATAATAATAAATAAAATGAATTATATTAAGAATAACATCAATGATTAAATTATATTTAAATAAAAATTAAATAAGTTAAATCAAAAAATAAAATTAAACTGAAATAATTTATAATAAATAAAATATCAATAAAATAAATGGCGGCATAAACAATAAGAGCTCTCCAGCTATTGGTCGTTGAAGATCCCAATAAGCAGTCTCCGATGGGAATATAAACATCGGTGTGTCAGAAGATTACCAAGGTACTGAACAACCACATTTTATGTGAAAATAATTAGTATTGAATGTAAATGTATATTAGAGTTTAAAGTATGGGTAAAGTATGAATTTATGTGATGTGATCAATGTTATAAAGATCAAGATCTTACATGGATCGTTTTTGTCATCGGGATCGTATGGTCGAATTTAGATTCTAAGATCCTACCAAATTACAATGATAGATAAAAATAATTATAAATATTAACAAATGAAAGCATAACATAAAATATTATTAGGTAAAAGAAGCAACAAAGCACTATAAACAGTCGAAAATAAAATTCAATACCAGTTTTATGAAAAACATGATATTATGAGAGCATATTTCAAATTTTGATAGGATCGTAAGATTCTCACATTAAGATCGAGATTTTACAATCAAGATCGGGATTAAAATCGAGATCCTACTAAATTTAAGATCATACATAGATCTGGATCGTTTTTAAGAAGTGAGATCGTAAAATTTTAAGATAAGATTGAGATCTTAATAACGATGAATGTGATTGGAATGAGTTTGAATTTTTAACTGAATTATTTATAGGTAAAGTGTTGATTGTGGGTTTGAAATTTTAATTTATCCATATACAAATTAATTATATACAAATATAACATATAATATAATTTTATAATGTATTATAAATCTTGTAATCATATATTAATATTATACTCCCTCCGTTTTAAAGGTTACATTTTGATTTTTTTTTTACTGTTCATTGTAGCACTTCGACTTCTATTTTTGTTATAGTTATAGAAGAGAAAATATAGCCAAGTGAGATCTTGTTGGATTCGTCTCATCTTGTAGTTTTTAAATATCAAATTTTTAGAATCTTTACTTGTACTGAATTTTAGTTATTAATCGTTGAAAATGTGCATTGGCATATGTGCAAATGAGAAATGTAACCTTTAAAAAATAATAACGTTTAAGTAAATATTTAAAAAATAACGGAGAAACCAGTATAAAGGACGTTGTGTTATTATTATTTTAGCGTATATTTAAATTATATTTTAATATGTCAATATTTGTTTAAATACATACTCCATCCATTTTTAAATGATAGGTACATTGGTGAGTTTGACACTATTAACACAATCACTTTGACTTGAAGTTTTATCATAGATATACAAGTTAAAATATAGTCAATTGAGATCTTGTTAGATTCGTCTTGTCTTGTAGTTTTTAAATATCGAACTTTTAGAATTTTTACTTGTACCGAATTTGAGTTATTAACGATTTAAAATGTGCATTGGACTGCATGCTGGGTTGGTCAGTAGCTATCTTTAAAAAACGAAGGAAGTATAATATTAGTGAAATGACCCGAATAAGTATTTATTGGGCAAAAGAAAAAAGAACACCACCCAAGTCAAAAGCTATACGCACCTAAACACGTTTTGGATGGTTTGTTGAATAAGTATTTATTTTTTAATTTAATTTTGCTATTTTATATAATTATTCCTAATTTAAAATCGCACCAACATTTATTTAATTTTTCTCATTTTATTTATTTTAGTTATATTTATAATATTCAGTACAAAACATAAAATGTGGTTTACTACGATGGTACCTATGCGAACACCTTTTGTTTTTATCAAGGTTCGAAACCTCTCCATGTCGAATGTACAAATCTAAATTATGCCAAATAAATTATCACTAATTCACAATTGATTAGTGACAAAATTTATAACTGAAAATTTCTAAGTTAAATAATTAGTCACAAATCATAGTGATAATTATTAACGTTGTAACTAATCATTGTTATGTCTACACATATTGTGATAAAAATAAATTTTATCACAATATTCACACTTACAGTGATAAATTTATTATCGTCACTACGACTCTCATCACAAAAAGTCACTTTTTTTGTAGTGAGAATAGAACATGATGATGATGATGCCATGTGCAAGGACAATGTCTATTCTTGAATTAAATTCCTGAACGAACCTATGAGGCCCTCACCCAAACAAAATACCAAACCAAAATATACTTTAATTTCTTTCCCACTGAGCAAATTCAATTGTAGTATTTAATACACTCATTCCAGAATTCAACAAACAAGATTTTCAAAAATGATGGTTGGTTGAAAAATATGAAATATAGAAGTCTAGAGTAACGACTTTTAAAACAAAACATGCTTTAAAACTAGTACTCTACATGATAAGCCATTGTCCTAACCAGAAACAAGTAACAACCTTACCACCCCACTTGCATTGGTATTGTAATAATCAGACCAAAAGTGGAGATGGAACCATGCAAGAAAAAGTAAGAATAGAAACCCTTCCACAAAAGATGAAGTAACATGCTAGTGAATGCATTATTCTGTAATAGAGAATATAAGCAACAAGGAATGAAAGCTTAGGAGCTCATTACCTGGCGATGCATTGCTTTTCTTATTCCCCATGAAAGGGATATCGTGTCCAAAGCAAAAGGGCAGTGGTTAAGTAAGAGATGTATTTCACCCCCCAGAAAAAGACACCTTTTGTCACATTTGAGGAATTTATCTGTCTGTCCTTGTGGGCATCCTCCACTTTAATTTATTCTGATTCCCACACTAGAGGAAGGATTGATTGCTTCATTTTCCAGGTTTAGCCATATATATGGTGTGTACTTAGTTCCTGATTATGCTGCAGCAAATCAACAGTGTTCATTGGTAAACTTGCACCTGTAAAACAGTACACAAAGCCATGGCGAGAAACCTCGACCTCCTTGTCTGTCTTCTGATTGTGGTAATGGACCTAGTGGCAGGGATTCTCGGTATCCAGGGCGAGGTTGCTGAGAACAAGGTTGGTGAACACACAAATCATTTTGATGATCAAACTTTCACAACAAATACTAATCGCTTGTCCACCAGACGACTAATTGAAAATAAGGGTCGCAATACTAACTTTAGAGTGACCTTCTTTTGCAATAGTGATTGGTGTTTTGAGAGAATTTTTCATCAGAAAACAAATCTGCTCAGCTGTTCTTGTAGTGTTTGAATTTGATCTTAACAGATTGATTCTGCTGGACAGGCTCGAAACCTAAAGGTGTGGATATTCGAATGCCGCGACCCAAGTTATCAGGCATTTAAGCTTGGATTGGCTGCACTGGTGATCCTATGCCTGGCTCATGCCATTACAAATTTGTTGGGAGGGTGTGTCTTCATTAGATCCAAACAAGAATTGGATCAAGCTTCACCTAACAAGCAAATGGCGGCGGCTTCCCTAATCATGTTATGGTACTGTGTTCTATTATTGTCTTAATAATCAGAATCCATCTGAATTTTTTTCAGGAATCTAACAGTGTTCGTATATGAATCCCGCAGGCTTATGTTGGGGATTGCATTCATTCTGCTGATATCAGGAATTAATGAAAATTCAAAATCAAGGAAGAACTGTGGCTTATCGGAGCATCGTCAGCTGTCCATTGGAGGGATCCTGTGCTTCATTCATGGACTCTTTGCGGTTTCCTATTATGTTTCTGCAGCGGCTGTTGTGAGAGAGGAAAGGATGCATAACATTGAGGGCCATGTAAAGAAGCCAACTGAACAACAACAACCTGTCCCTCCTGCATGACCTCCGGTTCGCCTGCCTTAGATTTAATCCTTACCATCCACCGGTTTCAACTTTCAACATTCCACACTTTTTAAATTTTTTATTTTTTTTCACAAGATTTTAATTGAATTATTTGGCTTATAAGGTTATACATAGCATTTGTTGTTTCATTTAGTCTGTTTGATTGTTTCTTCCTTTTTTCAAGCAATGTATTATACTTCCTCCGTTCCTTTTTAATTGTCACGGACCCACATTTCACGTAATCCAATACACATTTTCAATCTTCAATAACTCAAATTGCGTACAAGTAGAAATTATAAAACTTTGATATCTTAAATCTATGCGATTAGACGAATCTAACAAGATCTCACTTGACTATTTTTTGTCGTATATAATTGTATTAAAAAGTCAAATCAAAATTACTCAATGAACAGTAACAAAACTTCTACCGTGTCAAATAAAAAGGAATAGAGGAGGTACTATATCTCTAGAAATCTTAGGTTGGACACCAGTACACTACTCCTAAACCTTGTGGAAGTCTACATGAACCAAAGTGATAGAGCAATTTTTTTTTTATTTTTTGGTAAAGCCGAAGCCAGAAAATAAGGATAAAAAATAAATACAAAAGCTAAAACAAGAGGAAAAAATGAGAGGGATAATATCATAAGAATTGGGAATGAGACATACTACCGTTGCTTTGCAAAGAACTTTACTCGTTTCTGCAAATAAGGTTTTCTTCATCTCACAAGAAAATAAAATTGGTCCTTATACCCTAAAATATTTTAAGGGTTTCAATTATATACCCAAAATATTTTATTTGAATTATTTGGCTTACAAGATGTTATTAATGCTATATTTTTTGGTAAACGATGACACTCATGTGTCGGCAAAAGTGTGTGGGAGTCCAAACCACACATATTGATATAGCATTTGTTGTTTTTTAAAGTCAAAAATGCTATTTGACTTATTAAAAATTCGCTATTTAAAAACTAGAAAAGAAGACGAATAGCTCAATGCAAACAATTTAAATTTGATTCTTGAATTTATTTGATATATAGTTAATTTATTTGTTAAATTTAATTCATATTTTAATCCATTTTGATATTTATATATTAATTTTAAATTTAAATAGTTATTTTAATAAATTTATATTACATGTTTAATTTTATTTAAATTTAATTTATCAATTTAACATTATTCTGTTAGAGCTTTTCAATTTAATTATTTTTAAATTTGTTTAATTCAGTTTTGTTTTATTATTTCATTAACAATCCATGTTATATGTGCAAACAAATTTTAAACATCCGACGTGGATATAATTAAGAAAATAATTAGCTAAATTATAAGATTAGTAAAAAAATGATTATTTTGGATATTATGTGTAAAAGATTAGCTAAATTGATATCAATAAGAGCAAAAAATAGTAAAATGACTATTCTGGATTTTGGAAAAGAAAAATGACATATCATATACTTTCTCCATTTTCTAAAGATAGTTACGTTTGTGAATTGAACACTATTCACACAAACACTTTAACTTGAAGTTTTATCATAGTTATACAAGTTAAAATAAGCAAGCGAGATCTTGTTACATTCTTCTTGTCTTGTAGTTTTTAAATATTAAATTTTTTTAAATTTTACTTGTATTGAATTTGAGTTATTAATGATTTAAAATGTGCATTGGACTGCGTGTTGGGTGTGTTCGTAATAAAAAAATAAATAAAGGATGTATTTTTCCCATGAAAAATGTCACAGATTTCAAGTGACAGCTGACTAGAATGGATTGGGATTCTAGTTTGCTTAAGTGAGATCTCGAATTCGAACATTATGTATGAAAAAAGGCTTTGGGATGACAAATTGAATAGGCCTATGTGGGCTTCCTGCAGAAGTGGTTATGGGCTTTTCCGCATCGGCCTACAAAGTTTATGTGGTTAAATAAACCTTGGCCCAATAGCATACCCTATATACACGCGTATCTCCGAACTCCAAACGTCTAACTTGTCCCAGCATTCGTTGGTCGGTCATGGCGTCGCTGGATGCTGCTTCCGGCAGGAACTCCGAAAAGCTCAGTCTCCCAACCTTACAGTCGAAAATGAAATTCGATCCCGAGGGCTACAGTTCAGAGTTAATTCTGATTTACAACCAATTTAAGTCCTCTCTCGAGTTGTTCAAGCAGCAAGCTGCTTTGAATTTCACATCGCTAACTGGAGTCGGCGCCGATACGGCCGTCGCTAAGGATTTGGGCGATCGAGCCATGTTTCTGGCCCATGTGACGCCATTTTACCCTAAAGAATTGGCGCAGTTTCCGAACGAATTACTCAGGTTCATAGAATCTTCTGCTCGGAATCTGCCGTCGGGTCTCAGGGTGCATGTGGTGCAAGCTTTGATTCTTTTGATTAACCGAAAGGTAGCTTTTCGAAACTGTATTTCAAAGACTAATGTAAAACGAAAAAATTCACTAGATTTTGTTGTTGTTGGTGGTGGTGGTAGTGGTGGTAGTGTTGGAGTATTGGTTTTAATTTCTCGGTTTCTTGGTATTCCTTTCTAAGATTAAACTTTTCTATTGTTCGAGGGTTTACTCTGCAAATGGTCTTTGAGAAGTAGAGCAGGAGGTTCTTGTAATGATTTTACTCACTGAACGGTAGTAGAAAAATGATTTTAGTATGAGAGTATACATATATGTGAAAGTTATTAAACCTTTATGTGCTTGCCGAACTTTTCTGTTCTATATTGTATTCCCATTTTGTTCTTTTCCTGTGCTGGAGGTGTTGATATATTGTATTCTAGATTATTGATATTGCAGACACACTTGCGGTATTTATGGATCTCCAGACAATGGAGGATAGGGCATTGAAGAAATTGTCATTCTCTCATGTTGTTCATAGTATTAGACGAATGAACCAGAAGCATAAGAATGATCCCAGGAACAGGGGGCTTCAGAATATTTTGTTTGGAATGTTGCAGGTATACCGATTTGCCAGATAAACTTGTTCACTTCTTTTTCTATGGTTTGAGGTGCCTAATGTTGGAACTCTTTTGCAAATTAGCAAGAGGAAGAAGAAAAAGCAAAGAGAGCACTTATTACCTTGTGTGATCTTCATCGGAGGAAAGTCTGGTTTGATGAAAGGACAGCAAATGCTATCTGCGTAGCATGCTTCCATCCATCATCAAGGTCAATTATTCATTTTGTTTTTGTTTTTGTTTCACTCCGACTGATATAAATTGATTTCTGAATTTTAATTTTTCAGAATCATGATTGCTGCCTTGTCGTTTCTTCTGGATTTTGAAAAGATTGAAGATGATGACGATACTGATGATTCTGACAACGAAGATGAGCCATCTGCCCAGCAGTCTCAAGTAGTGTTGAATAAAGAAGCTGTCTACAAGGTCGGTAACTTATTCCTGTAGTTAATTTATGCCCCATAATTCACTGGGCAAGAGCAGTTGTCTTGGATCCATGCCTGAAGAACTGGCAATGCATTTATGCATCAGTGGGCACTTAATATCTGTTGCATAGAATTGTTTTGCAATTGTGATGTTGCCTTGTCTAAAAATTTGACTCATAAACTAATAGGCATCTCTGTTAAATTTCTTCTGTGATAATTGTTTGCCCGGGCACCAGCAATCTGTGCCGATGATAAAAAATCAGTTGGCTTTTATTGCATATTTTGTTCAGTTGTTCACAATTTTACTTTCAAAATATAGGCAAATCATAAAGGCACAACATCAAGCAAAAAGAAAAAGAAGGCAAAACTACAACGTGTCATGCGTAGTATGAAGAAGCAACAACGGCTCTCATCTGAGAAAACTAACTCAAACAGCTACTATTCACCACTAAATCATTTAAAAGATGCACAGGTTTGTCATTATTATTATTATTATTATTATTATTATTATTTATTTATTTATTTAGTGTCTATCAATGTATTTTAGTGTAAACATGGAAATATCTAATTCAAACTTCTTCATGCAGGGATTTTCTGAAAAGCTGTTTTCTCGCTTGCAATCTAGCAATGAGAGGTTTGAGGTGATTATGGTTATTTTCTTTTTATGGTTTTTTTTCTTTTTTTTTAAAAAAAAATAATAAAAAAATTGCTTGTATATGTATGAGATTACAATTGAGATGTTGAATAGTACAGTGCATGTGTAAGGGGAGGGGTGGCTGCATTTCCCTTGGGATCTTGCACTGCTGGTGGTGGTGGGGTTTTGGGGGGGGGGGGGGGGGGGGGCGCAAAGAAGCAAAACCAATAATAAAGTAGGAAGAAACACAAAACAAGTTTGGTTGCAGTGTCACTCACTTTTGGCTTGACCACTTCTGGTTGTGGAAAACACACTTCATTAGAACACAAAACACCTTTTTAACACAAATTTTGAAAAAAAGTCAAACAGAAATGCCACTTCGAAACACCCCACAGGTGCAACTAAACATCATGAAACCCTTTCTTTGTTTGATATAAGAATAGACCATTTTGAACATGTGCATGTGCTAAATTTGTTTTTTCTCATATTTGTATCTATAATTTTCTGTATGCTAAACATTATTTATTCTTTGATTGTGGGAAATTTTTATACTTTAATGGTAATATCACCAATAGGACATTGATCTAAGCTTCAGGATGGATATGGGTGGGCTGCGCTGTATCATGGCGATAATTGACTTGTATATGATACTTTGTTTATTGTCTTTCAGGTCAAAATGATGATGCTTAAAGTAGTTGCTCGAATTGTCGGACTTCACCGCCTGATTTTGTTGAACTTCTATCCTTTCCTCCAGAAATATGTCCAGGTATGCTTGGGTAAGACTGCAGTAGTACTTTATGATACGAACCATTTCAATTTAACTAAATATACTTGCATTAATTCACAGCCACATCAACGAGACATCACAAGCCTTCTTGCAGCAGCTGTTCAAGCCTGCCATGACATGGTATTTTCTTTTGGATTTAGGGTCCCTCCCACCCCCTGTTACTTCATTTAAACCTTCTGGTTAATCATCACCATCATCAATTATGTTTCTTTCTCAATTTGAATCTTTCATACTAAGTCCTTACCTTTTGTTATCTGTTAGGTACCGCCTGATGCAGTTGAACCATTGTTTAAGCAAATTGTTAACCAGTTTGTACATGATCGATCACGTCCTGAGGTACTATTTTGTTCATTCCTTATATCTACATCCTACCATTAGCCTTTCCCTGATGTTTTTTACCTCTCATTTCAGGCCATCTCTGTCGGACTTAATGTAGTGAGGGAAATATGCCTTCGCATGCCTTTGGTATGCTCCATGTTTTTTGTCCTCTTTTGTTAATTTGGGGTCCATGTTTTTGGTATCTTATGATGATATATGCTTCTTTTTTCAGTTGATGACTGAAGATTTGCTGCAAGACCTTGTGCTTTATAGAAAATCACATGAAAAAGCAGTTTCTTCAGCGGCTCGTTCACTTCTTACCTTATTTAGGGAGGTATGTTTCTCTCTCACACAAGCAGCCACACACCTCACATCACGTGCAATTCTATAAATAAGAGTTTCACTATATATACCTGACATGTTGTAAATTACAGGTTTGCCCTTCTCTCTTGTTGAAAAAGGACAGAGGAAGGCCTGCTGACCCAAAGGCAAGACCAAAAGCATTTGGTGAGGTGCATATTGAAAGCAATATTCCTGGTATCGAGTTCTTGGAACAAGGTGGTGATGCCAATACTGATGAGGATATAAATGAAGAGGGAGACGCTATCTCAAATGACAGTGGTGATGAAGAGGATGGTAGCGATGAAAGTGACAGTGAACTTGAATATGCTGGTGCCAGTGACTTTTCCCAAGAAGCAGATGGTGACAGTGGGGAAAGTGCAGAAGAAACTGAAGATTCTGATAATGAAAATGAAGGCAGTGACACAGAAGGCACTGATAACGAGCATGAGGAATCCAATTTACAAGAAACTGATGATTGCAATAGGAAGGATACTGATGCAGATAGTGAGAAATCAAAAGTCAAGAAAAGAAAGTTTTGTGATTTTGAAGAACAGTTGAATTCGGCTAATAAAAGCCTTCGTGCTTTGAAGAAATTAGCAGGATCAGCTGGAAATGTCTCTTCGGACCCGAATGATGGTATCCTTTCTAATGAGGACTTCCAAAGAATAAAAGAGTTCAAGGTTCGGATCTTTCATAATAGCATCATCATTGATTTCAAATATGCCTGCTTCTATTTTTTCTGAATGATGTTTTAATGTACGAATGTGGTTTATTTTTCTTTTATGGAAAATATTTTTTTTATCTTGGTTTTTATTAGGCTAAGAATGAGGCTAGGGCTGCATTAAGTCAACATGGATTCAAGATTCCTAGCTCTGACCAACTTAGCTCCAAGAGAGTTGATGCTGCCAAGCTTGAGGTGTGCCTTCCTGTTCATCTTGTTTGTGTGAAGTAAACATTTGGGACGTAACTTTTTCAACTGGTCCATAGTGTTCAATAAATAGTAGTCATGCTTTCCTTTGTTTTAAATCACTCCTAGTCAGATTGAGCCTAAAAATGAGTGCACAATGTGTACTATCATCTCGGAATCTAATGCTTTTTCTCCATTTCAGGCGAACATAAAGATGAAGTTGACAAAGGATGAAAGATTGGCTTTAATAAGAGCTGGAAGGGAAGAGAGAGGAAAATACCAAGCTCGAACTTCTATTAAACAGAAGAAGGTATATTCTTGTCTAAATTCCACTTGACATCAGAAACTGAATGTGCAAATTCCTTTTTGACATTGGTTTAGAGTATATATAATACACACGTACGCATTTCTTTATTTATGCAAGTATTTTCTTTTGCTAATTAAGACTTGTTTTATGTCGTGTCAGATTTGTTCATTTTTTGTGGCAATATTTATTACTCTTATATTTAACCCTTTAAGGTTGGTTGTATTTTTGTTTGGAGTGCAAACATGAATGGATGGTGGGGGCATTCGGGTTAAACTATTTTCTGGCTCTGAATTGTATAATTTGTATGCTTTGACAGACTGGCGGCTTGAGCAATCGGCAAAAGGAGCACAAAAAAGCTATGCCGCTTGCAGCGAAAAGATCCAAAATAGCAAAATCTCGCCAAGAGAAGAAGAAACTAAAGCAACGATCGGGAAAACAATTCCGTGGGAGGAAAGCGTGGAAATAATTTCCCTCCTTTCAATTCAACTAGCAGTAGCACCACATGTATCTGAGTTATTGCCCTTTCACTCATTAGGATTCTCTTTTAGAATTACTATTATTTTTACAAAAGAGCGAGATATCAATTGTATTCGTTTAGTTTCATTTGTCATATTTTTATGTGAGCAGTCACTTGTCTTTTGTTTTGGTCAGAAAATTTTGTCCACTCTCTTTTCTACTTGGTCGGAAAATTTTGTACTTTCTTTCTACTTGGTCAAAGTTTCGCATAACCATGCCAACCAGTTCAGTAATTTGTGCTAAGGTTGAGCAGACCCTGAAACCAAAGTGCAGGACTCTATGGTATGTTATGTTCGTATATTACATGCGATACCTAACGTATTGCAGGCAGGTACATTGACCCTGAATGTGCCATGCTTCCTGAAAGCTGGAGTCAGCTTTGTGACGCTGGTTAAGGTTTGTAGTATTATAGTTTAGCTGACAATGAAGTTCTGCCCATATAAAAATGGTTGATGTGTCTGCTTTACCTAGACGCTGGATACAGAAAAGAAGTTATATGAGGAAAGAAATTGGAGGAGGAAAGGAGGAGGGGCATCAAAAATTTTCCTCAAAATTTATTCTTCTTCAGTAGATTTAGATTGTTTTAGTCATAGCCATTAGTTTTTGTAGTTGGTAGTTTTCTAGAAGTTTAGTTTCTGTTGTTTGTAACTATCGATCTTCAAGAAATCTATCTTGTAACACTGATTTTATCACTAAAATTGCAGATTTGACTTCCAGACTAAAGATCAAAAGAGGTACTTGACTTGTGCTTGCCATTACTGAAAAAAGAAAAACACCATCATCAAGTGGTGTCGATTATCAATAATCAATTTATAGTGGAACGCGGTGCCAACGCTATATCGAGGCTACATTGGTTACTGATGGGTTTCATACCAATTCTATTGCATTCCGTTGTCCATCCATTTGCCGCAAAGTGACCAGGTTGCCAGTGGCGGATCCAGGATTTTTCTGGAGGTAGGGCTCATTTTTATAAGGAATTGCAAAACAAGAGGGTATAGTTATGAAGGCCAAACATCACAGGTGGAATTTTAGGCCTCATATTTTTCATCATGAGATCACCTTACCATCAATTGTGAGTTACCAAGAAATAAGGGTTTTCATCGGTGTGCCGAGCGAAAAGGAAGAAAGGAGGCTGCTGGTGACGGCAGAAAAAAAAGGAGAAGAGACAGAGGTGTTGAATGCACTAAAGTCTTGAAAAAATGAAAGAGAAGCAATTTTATGCATTAATTTAAGCTTAAATAATTGAATAATTATTATATATATAATAATACAATTTTTTTTTAAAAAAATTGGGGTAGGGCTGGAGCCCTACCCAGCCTGCACTTGGGTCCGCCACTGCAGGTTGCCACTTCACTTGGAGATTCTTTTCTAGGAAAAAAGTCCAAATACATCCATTTTCTTTTCAAAAAAGTCAAATCGGTCCTTTTTAAATTTTATTGCCGATTTAGTCCGCTACCTATGCTAATTATATCCACTTTAGTCCAAAAATCACTAATCCTTTCTAGGACGCTGACGTGGCAATGATTTATTCTAAACCATACACGCTGGATCTGTTTTGAATTGCTGCCATTCCAACGTGTTTGCCAAATAAGTGTGCAACCCGACCCAACTCTAATTTCAATCACCTCCCATATCGCAGCACCCCCATTTCGAAGCGCTTCTTTTCAATCACCCACAATTCGAAGCCCTTCATTTCAATCACCTCCCATATCGCAGCACCCCCAATTCGAACCCTAATCCCGCGGCGCATATTCAAATTCCGGCAACAAAGAAATGATAATGGGGACGTTTGGCTCAAAACTGAGGGCCGAAGAATGAAAAGGACAGTCACATGCCTTTTGTCTCCTTGTGTTTAATTTTGAATCGCCTTTAAGAATGAAAATGACCAAAATAAATCAATGCCACGTCAGCATCCTAGGGGGATTAGTGATTTTTGGACTAAAATGGATATAATTAGCATAGGTAGCGGACTAAATCGGCAATAAAATTAAAAAAGGATCAATTTAGCTTTTTTGAAAAGAAAACGGATGTATTTGGCTTTTTTTTCCTTTTTTTCTATGATTAGATCTTAGTCGCACATGAATATGCTTCGTAAAATCTATATAGCTAAGTGAAATAAGTAAAGATAAATTGAAAAATTGTATGCAACAAATAAGGATCAATGATCAATGAGAGCCAATGAATCATCAAGAATTGAAATAATCATATCCCTGTGAACTTCTATAATTGAATGTTTCTTGACCTTTCATCAGAGTTTGTTTGTAAAATTGCACTTTTTAGTTGAGGGATCATTTACAAAGTGGTAACGATGGGATGGGATCATGACCTTTCGTGTACACTATATATACTTGTACGTACGTGGAACACAATTATTCGTACTGCATCACGAGGTAAAAAAAAAAAACAGCAGCAACTGATGCTGAATTGGTGTGATTTCAACTTTGAAACCGGAGTGTTAATCTCATATTCTACATCTTTTTTTCACAGCCAAAATCCCCACATGGACTCATGCTCGGATATGCAAAATGAGCGCATTTTTTTGGCTGACACACTCCATTGGATGGGACAAAATCATGCTCTCTGAATAGGATCCAAAACTCCCACTTGCGGCTCTCATTCACAGGGCAAACTTCATTTCTGGATACGGATAAATTACCAGGTGCTGAAATAGGCCAAAGATGGTTAGGAACTTACAGTTCACCAAGCTAAGGGCCATCGAGTGGCTACTTGCTTTCTTTTTAATAGTTGAGAGGTATACTTTTCCAAAAAATAAAAAAAATAAAAGTTCAGGTGTATAAATAAATGGCAAACTCAACCAGTTGAGGATTAAATTTTTGAAATTGTCCTTTTTCCCACTTCTCGGAGGTACTTGGAAATAGCCGAGAGCAGAAATGGAGCAGTGGGAATAGTGTTAAGAACTTACAAGACCGACTCCAAGGAGGATCAATTTAAAAGACACTGAAATGTTTTCTGTGAATCCTTCGTCGAGGGATAACATTTTGTCAATAATGCTGAAATTAAAAGCGCATCGGTATATTTCCAAGATTGTGTCATCGTTGTTATTGAGTTCAGTACAACCAATACACATGTCTCTTATGCTAGAGGCAGAGGTCAGGTCACCACCTAAAAATTTCCAGCCTTCAGTGCTTACATTTCCACAAGTGCAATAATAATGAGCAAACTCCAGTACAATGAATGAAGTGCTGCTTTTAGCATGGTTTGTTGAACCCCATGCTCTGCCCACTTGTGTAATCTCTCCATGTTTCTACAGCTCCAAAACTGGTCATCAGAACAGTACTTAAGGCCATCACTGTCCCGATTGAGAACACGATAAGGGATGCCCTCCCGTATCTCAACACTGCCTGTTGGACAACCGTCAACCCAACCAGCGACGCAAGAAAACAAATGGATGCTAAAACTAGAGCAGCTCCAATCTGTTCCATGCCCGACAATACGTATTGGATCGCAGACATGGTGGATGAGAAGAATACCATGAATGAACATGTTGCTGCGGTCACCTAAGGATATCACAACAACAACAAATTTTTTGTTCGAATTGAATAATAATTCTCTAATAGAAGTACAAATCAAATATTGTAATATTGGATTCAATTTTATTTCTATACATGAGATAAACAAGTAATTGTAGCATTTACCTCGGGTGGAATTCCTATTTGGAGAAGAAGTGGACTTATTAGCATTCCACCACCAATTCCGAAAATGCCACCCAGAAGTCCTGCTAATAGCGCCATCAGGGGAAAGGCAAGCCTCCTCCTCCATGGCCGACTTTCGGTAACCCCTTCATTTTCCTTGTGACAAAAAAAGATTCATGATTTTTAATCCACCCCCAAAGAGAATACCGTACAAGGCATGACATGACAAGGATGTTGCACGACGCACCTGCTCATCAGGCTCACTTGAAGAAGCATAATTCTTGGGACAGCCTTGACCAAACAGGATCCAACCAGTGAAGACGATAGCAAGAGGGATTTGCATGAATGAGATTGCCCAGTATGCCTTTCCACAAACTTTTATATCAATAATTCCCTACACATAATGTTGAAACTTCCTCAACAGTTAGATTCCAAGGGAAAAAAGAACAATCAGCGTATCTACATACTACACCCTTCGTTCTAAGAGTCTAATAGCTAGGGGTGCTTGACTACTGTTGAATTTCTGAGGGCTCTTGTTGAATTTAAACTTTCAATTCAACAAGGAAGTCGATATTATTGATAGCTTTACCAGATTCAATTTCAACAATGGAACAGGTAGGATATTCTATCTATATATCACTTTTCCCTCTCTCTTCGGTTTCCAATTTCCATGGATAGTTTATTTTATCAGATTAGAACCTGAACTATTCAAAACTCATAGGCTTATCTCTTCACAGGAATAAATTATCGCCAGAAATTGCAAGTTGCTTTCATTGATAGTATATTTTTTTTTTTGGAGGAGCCATTGAAGGCCTGGAAAGGGGTGGTGGGAGCCCATGCCACACAATTACAAAGGGGAAATAAAGGGAGGGATAGGGGGCCGGTGGGAATCGAACCTCCAACCTTCCGTTGGAAGTCAATGGACTTAAAAACTTAATTAATTCCAAAAAAAATAAGTAAAAAAAATCTAACAGAACCAGAATTGAGCACTCTTACCTGTCCATCCCTATTTCCTCGAAGAAGATAGACCGCGAAGAAGGAAACCCAGATGACGACAAGCATCCCGAGCTTCATCCATGGAATCCCCAAATTGCCCTCCTTGGATCCCTCACTCAGCAGGGGCTTTTTCGTACTACTGTCACCGCTCACTATCCTCGCCTGCAACGCCGATTCCAGCTGCCAATAGGACACCGCCGATTTGCACGTCTTGAACGTACAGAAAGCGATGAACACCACAAAGAACACCGTCACCAGCCACTCCGGGAGCACCTGGTTCAAAATCACGCCCACACTCACGCCCAGCAGCATCGCCGGCTCCGACAGCAGCGCGATGTCGTAGTCAATCCGGGCCTTCGTGGTCCCGCCCCTCGCCACGGCGGCGTAGCAGGCCACGTTGGCGACCGATCCTCCCGTGACCATGAACGCCGAGAAGCTCGACGCCGTCTTGACGTCTAGTCCGGCGACGATTGTCAGAATCGGCACAAATAGTCCGCCGCCACCGATTCCACCGGCGCTGGAAATCGCGGCGGCGATGGACGACAAGCTTCCGGCTATGACAAACCGAGCTTCCGGATGCAAAAATTCCCGCAGCAACGGCTTTGTAACGCGGTGTAATAGAACCGCATCGGGAATCGATGGGAGTGCTGATGATTGTGCATTGAAACCGATGAAAACGAGGAAGAAAACGAGAAGTGCGCATTTACTCCTCATTGAATATTTCCTGAGCTTATGTTCTAAACTGAAAACTGGCTGAGTGAAGACAATAATAAAGCAGTGGGATGCAATAAAAAAGCAACAATGAATTAAAAAAAGAATATACAGTGGGGATATTTAGGTGTATAGTATTGTCATATATTATAAACGGTGTGAAATTGTTTTATGTAGCTTTCAAAGGAGGGAACTTTTTGGTGATAGTATGGGCACAAGCAAATATCGATATTGGATATATAAATTTATGAAAATTTTGAAGATATTTGAAATTTTGAGAGAATTTTTGGAGATATCAGTAATTTTTTTAAAAATCCACATCGAGTTTTTGAGAGAATAAAAATGAAATATTTCAAAATACCTTATCTTTCTGTTGCTATATAAACTAGCAATACCCTGAAAATACTAATTGCATAATATATACTCCCTCCGTTTTTAAATAACTTTACCCTTTGCATAGTTGATACTATTCATTGAGTAACTTTGATTTAACTTTTAGCATAGTTATATAAGATAAATTATAGTCAAGTGAGATATTGTTGGATTCGTCTAATCGCGTACTTTTAGAATATCAAATTTTTATAATTTATATTTATATGTAATTTGAGTTATTAATAATTAAAAATACGTATTGGATTGCGTGAAAAACAGGAATGGTGAAGTTAAAAAAGAACGGAGGGAGTATATTATGTTGATAATATTGTTAATATCATGAACCATATTGTTTGAAAAGATTTTGATTTAAATGGATGACATAATTATAATCTTTTTTAAAAGAAGATATTTTTAAAATTTAGAAAAAAAATATTTTTTTTAAAAAAGTAAAAATTTCAGAAAATATCGATTAAATTTCGGAAAATTTCAGGCGAAATTTTAAAGAAAATTTTGTAAAAAATATTGTAGATAAAATTTCGTTTCCAATTGCCTCGAAACCCAAAAGTTCGGGATTTGAGTCGAAATGTAAAACACTGGGCACAAGGAGGTGGTTCCTTTGTCTGTTTGCAACAGGGACAGAAATCAATGAATAATGTGTAAGAGAAGGGATGAGGCGATGCGAAAATCAAGGGTATGTTTGCTTGTACGAAAATCGAAATTGGGAGAAACAGTTGACAGTTTGAAATGACCGGGTCTTGAGAAAGACGACGTGAACATTAGTAATATGTGTCAGGTGTAGCGACTAGCGAATGACACTACTGTCGCTACGCAATGAGGTAATGTTGCTGGCTGCCAGTGAACCCATTTTGGTATGGTACCCGATACGAGGATTGTACATTTGCAACGGTTGGTTGGCCTGAAGATTAGCCATATCAACTAAGGGTTGGAATACGCCAGGCCAGCCTAGGACTTTTCTTGAACGTCTAGACCTATTTAATTTTTGAAAGGCCTGAGCCTGATCCATGACCTTTTATAGACCCAGGCCTGGTCTTTTTGTATAAATAGGCCATATTTTAGACCTTTTAGAGGTTTATTTAGGCTTATTTAATTATTAAATAAATAATAATTAATAATGTTAATAAATATATTAATAAATTATTAAAAAATTATATAAAAATCTTAAATAGGCTGGTTTAATTAGGGGTGTCAATTTGGACACGAACCCGAAAAAACGAATCCGACCGACACGAAAAATTTCAGGTTTGGGTTTAGTCATTTTGGGTTTTTTCAAATCAGGTCAACCCGAAACCCGACCTGAAATATATTCAACATGCTCAACCTGACACGAACACGACCCGAAACCTTAAATTTTGTAAATTTTGCCTATAACCCGAAAAAACGAACCCGAACGACACGAAAAATTTCAGGTTTGGGTTTAGTCATTTTGGGTTTTTTCCCAAATCAGGTCGACCCGAAACCCGATCTGAAATATTATACAACCTGATCAACCCAACACGAACACGACCCGAAACCTGAAATTGACACCCCTAGGTCTAATAGGTCTAACAGGCCTTTTAATTATGCCCGACCTAGACCTGTATAATTAAACATGCCAGGCTGGGCTAGGCGTAAAATCGGTCAGGCCATAGGCCCCTGTCGGGCGGCCCGACCTATTCCATCCCTAATTTCGACCCAAATAAAATGTCTTTCAGTTCATTTCCAAAGAAATGTTAAATCATATTCCCCGGTTCACTATATTTTCGTCGCATTTTTAGTCTTCTTTATTTTTAGTGGCATTTAGAAAGTTTAACACTCAATTAAATGATCTAATTAATTAAAAAAAACTAATAAGTTTCATTATTAACTAATTCACGTGTAACTTTCATTACCTAAATTTTTATGCAAAAACATCAGGGTGGGATGAGTAATATTTATGATTTATTTAAGTTTTTAACAACTTTAAAATGAAAAAGATTAACAATAAATCAAACTTTAAAAAAAAAATTATATTTCGATGCCATTTAATTTATGAAAATTTAGTATAATGGACTTGGATTATGTATAACGATAGCAAAAAATTAATACTATGATAAAGTTGGATGTGGATTGACAAGTGCACACGTATGGCAAGGGAATACTATTCTACAGTATTACATTAAAATGGAGGTATTTTGTTTTCATGCATTTCAATATCCATCACCTATCAACACGTGTTGCTTTCCATTTTGTTTGTCTCTTTGCACGACTCATCATCACCGATTTCACTAAGCTAGTCAATTTCTTCAAACAACCATCTTTTCTATTTGTCCCTTCAATTCTCTAGAGGATTAATCTTAATAATTTGCCAATCTATCTATCTATTATTCGCATGACTCCCTCAGTACCACTATTCTCGTCCCATTCTGATTTTTAATGTCATTTTTTATATAATATTATTACAAGTATATATATATATATAAATAAATAATCGAGTTTTATTTTTTTTTTAAAACTTATCTAATATATAGTATAATTTTACATATAGTATATATTTTCTATAATTTTTAATTTTATATATTTTATAAATTTAACATTAAACAAATATATTGAACGGTATCTCCAAAAGTTTTATAATATATTTTTAATAATTTTTATTTGTATATAAATTAATTTATTAAATTATAAATATATATTAAATAGTATTTAAGCTGAGAATGGAGCTATTATTGAAAGAGGAGGGTGGGTGGTACGTGGTTTTTGTTATCGTAATGGTAACTGAAGTTTAATCCCTAATGCATAGAAATGTTTTAGATGAATCGATCATCAGATCCGCTCTATTGAATTAGGAGTCACGAATCCGGACCACTTATTCTCAAATCACCTTTGTATTAGATTTTATTAAAGACATAAGAGCCTATTAACCAGTATTTTCTTCTATTTCTTGTACATTGAAATGGGATTTGAGAACTTTTTGGTAAAATACTATTCTAATTTCTGTAGGAAAATTTAGAGAGAATAGGAATAATTACCAGATTTTGCGCCCCTGACCCTCCGTCTAACTGGAAAAAGTGCTGCAGTCACTTGTTTTTGCAGATTTCTCTTTGGTTTGAGCAAATAAATTTCCCAGATTGTACTATCATCATTTTTGAATTGTTATCGATCGAGTCCACCACAATTAACTACTACTATATTTCACGTTTTATACCAAAGGTAACCAAGTCCATGACCTAATTAAAATATCCATACATTTCCTCAAGCATAATAATGATGATACATGGATAACTGATCAAGTTTTTTTTAGCATGGTTTGTTGAAGCCCATGCTCTTCCCGCTTGTGTAATCCCTCCATGTTTGTACAGCTCCAAAACTGGTCATCAGAACCGTACTTAAGGCCATGGCCGTCCCGATTGAGAACACTATGAGGGATGCCCTCCCGTATTTCAGCACTGCCCGTTGCACAACCGTCAACCCAACCAGCGACGCCACAAAACAACCCGCTGCTAAAACCAGAGCGCTCTTGATCTGTTCCATGCCCAACAATACGTATTGAATTGAGGACATGGTGGATGCGAAGAATATCATGAACGAACATGTTGCTGCCGTCACCTAATTAAGGATATCACCACAACAACATCAACGACATCATCGTTTTCGTCGACAAAATAAGAGCCCGTTTAGCTTATTATCATCCATTGCTCATCTAATTTATCATATACTACAAAAACATACAAACTTCTTCCAAACTCATGAGTCATCGGCCAAAATATAGTTGAACATAATATATAGTCGTAAATGAATCAAATTTGTATTGAAAATTATGTAATTCAAATCCGAATATAACTAGTTGATTGTTTAAATTTTGAACTTTTTACCATCATTTACGGAACTGTACTGTAATGAGTAAATGTTGGGAGAACCCAAAATGAAAAGTATAACAAGTCAGGTAAGACAGGGTGATGATAAATTTACTCGAATTGATCAAATATATGATAAAAAAAAATGAAATTTTGAATCAAATACTTCCATTTTTTTTTTTAAAAAAAAAGTTGCTACGTGCCCACATTGTACGCAGTCCAATGCACATTTTAAATCATTAAGGCCATCTCCAACCCTAAACTCTATTTTACAGTTACATAATCTCTATTTTTCAGTTAAATTTATAATTTCCCCTATTTCTCTCCAACCCACAACTCTATATTTCCCTGTACAATAGAATATTCCATTTTGATTGCATATTTTTTTATCATTTATTTTAATACATATTTTTAATATATATAATATTTAATTTTTATATTTTAATTTATTTAATTTAACATTAAAATCTGAAACTAAAATAAAAGCAAAAATAAAAAAAATATAATTAAAAGAAAAAATGAAAAAATATACTATGGACTGAAAAAGAATCAAAAAGAAAAAGGGGGAAAGATTCGGACTGAAGATTCGGACTCTGCCACCAACACCGCAGGTTCTCCAGGCCGGACTCTGGCCGAACTCTATGGGAATCTCCAATCACTTGAACAACGAGGGAAATCAGATGGCCGGAAAGCTGTATTTGCAGAGCATCGGACGGGGACATCCACTCGCATCTTTAGGAGGCCGCAGGATTTTCTGCTATGGTATTTCCTTCCTCTATTATATTTGTTATGGAATTTGAAAACTTTAAATTCTTGTCATGGAATATTGGCGGTGTAAGGGGGAAAGAGACGAGGCGAGTTCTACTTGACAACCTTCGAAGATTTACCCCAGATATGATTGCTATTTTGGAACCTCAGATTCCTTTTGCTGAGGCACAAAAAATGTTGCTTGTTGCCGGGTTGAAACCCTTTTGTATCCAAGAGGCTGTAGGCCGCTCAGGGGGAATTTGGATTCTCGAAAGAGTGGGACTTTCAATCCACAGCCACATTTTTGAAGAGGCTAATCGTTTCATCACTTTCTGCTTGACGAAGGGTTCCACTGCTTGGCATCTCACTGTTATCTATGCCTCGCCTCAGTATGGCCCTAGAAGAGTCAATTGGGAGTACCTCCGTGATCTAAATTTTAAGATCCAGGGGGCTTGGGCGATCATCGGAGACTGGAATCAAGTGTTGAACTCTGAAGAGATTAAAGGGGGTTTATTTAACTTAGCCAGGGCGGATGAACTGGGGGCGGTTGTCCATGATTGTGGGTTGCTTACCATCAACACGCAAGGGAATAAATACACCTGGTCTTGACCACTGGGGGTTGACCACTGCCTATTTAAAAGGCTCGACCGTTGCATGGCTAATATCGACTGGGTGTCTGCCTTTCAACTGGGATCAGTCCAAATTTTACCTCGGATTGGCTCGGATCATGACCCCTTTTGTTAAGATGCGGTCGAATCCCACCAAGAAATCTTGCTCAGAACTTCAGGTGGGAAGCCTCGTGGAGCTTGGAGGAGGGTTACAGGGATGAAATAGAGAAAGTTTGGGAATCCGATAAGGGAGACATTTGTAATCTGCTGGATCAGGCCCGCCTGACCTCTACCAGATTCCGTCGCTCCAACAAGGGAAATTTCCATTGGCGTAAGGTGAAGATTCAGAAAAGACTAGACGGTATCTCAAGAGTTTTGGAAACCGTTGATTCCTTGCGGTTGATTTTATTGGAGAAGGAGTTGAAAACAGAATTCAACAACATCATGCGACATGAAGAAATGTTTTGGTATCAAAGGGCCAGGGATAAGTGGGTTCGCCTAGGCAATAGGAACACAGCCTATTTCCACGCGAAAGCTAAATCTAAGAGACATGACGAGAGGATACATGGCCTGACCTTGCCCCAAGGAGGCTGGTGCGGTGATGAGGATCAATTGAGGGTGGCAGCTCAGAACTTCTACATCAGTTTGTTTGCCAACCCCAATAGTGAAGAGGATGTTACAGATGAGGATTTTTTGGAAGCTACAGCCCCTAACCTTGCTCCGATTAGCTCTGAGTTGCGGGAGGGGATGCTTCAGGAGGTTACTAAAGATGAGATTAAAGAGGTAGTGTCCTCTGTTAACGGCTTTTCCGCCCCCGGTCCGGACGGCTTCCCAGGATTATTTTTCCAACAATACTGGAACGTCGTAGGGGATTCGGTCTTCAACTTTATTAAGACCTCAATGGAGACGAGAGATTTCCCCCAAGAAATTTCCAAGGCCAACATCTGTCTCATTCCTAAAGTGATGCCTCCTACGGAATTCAAACACTTCAGGCCAATCACTCTGTGCAACGTCATTTACAAGATACTTACTAAGGTGATTGTAAAGCGTATTCGAACCAGCCTTCAAGAGGCTATCTCCCTGCACCAATCCGCCTTTCTCCCTGGAAGGGGCACAATTGATAACAACCTTACTCTTCAAGAAATGATAACTTACCTGTCGAGTAAACGAGCACACCCGAGGGCCATTATTCTCAAAGTGGGTATTGAAAAGGCGTACGACAATATCCAATGGAGCTTTATTCAAAATTGCCTAGTGGAACTAAACTTCCCCAGCAGCTATATCCAACTCATTATGAAGTGTGTTTTCTCCCCTCTGTATTCCATAATCTGGAATAGTCAGCATTTAGAGGAGTTCAAACCGGGGAAAGGTCTCCGCCAAGGTGACCCTCTTTCGCCATACCTTTTCCTTATTGCCATGGAAAAATTTTCTATTATGACTCAGAATCTCGTTAAGTCGGGCCAATGGCTGCCTATTCGGATTTCCCCTCATGGTGTGGGCATATCCCACTTACTTTTTGCGGACGACTTAATTTTGGGTACTCTGATGGACCGCAACAGCATCTCCACAGTCTCTCGAGCATCACAACAGTTCTCTAAGTTGTCCGGACTGAACTTCAGCACTTTTAAATCTGAAATATTCATCCCTGGACACATTCTGGCGGCAGACCGCCTTTGGATTTCTAACACTCTTCAAATGCCAGTAGTCGACAAGATGGGTCATTATCTGGGGTTCCCGATCCTTCAGGGAAAATATAGAGTGCGGGATTTCAATTTCATCTTAGAAAAAATGGATAGAAAATTGGAAGGATGGTCGAGTAAACTACTTAACAAGGCGGGGAGGAGAACACTATGTCAATCGGTTTTGGCTGCCATTCCTTCTTATGTTATGCAATTACACTGGCTACCGGAAGCAACTTGTAACGACATTGACAAACGTATAAACAGATTTCTTTGGAAAGACTGCAAGGGAGTTGGCCTCCACTTGGTTAAATGGGATAAGGTGGCCACTCCGAAAGTGTATGGTGGTTTAGGCTTGAAACGTGCCCGTTTGCTAAACATATCTCTTCTTGGTAAAATACTTTGGGGGCTTCTTCATTCCCCTTTTAAACCTTGGGTGCGATTGGCTCGCGAGTCTTTTGAGTTGATGGATCTGTCAATCGTGAGTAAAAGGAACTCTAAGTCTAAGATTCTACAAATTATATACAAAATTATCCCTGTCTTGCAGGGAGGTTTTTCTTACAGGCTTGGAGATGGCAGCTCGTCCATTTGGTTTTCGAGCTGGTGGCAGAATAAGCAGCTAGGTCATCTTCTCCCGTTTGTTGCTATTCAAGATACTGATGCACAGGTCAAAGACGCTATCCAGGATGGAGAGTGGAACTGGAGCTCTCTTTACACGATGCTTCCATCTCACCTTCTAAAGGCCATCTGTGCATCCCCTCCTCCGACCCTACATCCTCAGGTGAAAGATATGTGGATTTGGAACCAATCAGAATCAGGGATATATTCTGTCAAGAAGGATGGAAATGGATTTGGCGGGTGAATATTCCAGAGAAAATTGGCTTCATGCTGTGGCTTATCTGCCACGATTCCCTCCCTCTTAACTCCACCAGGTTCAGGCGCAACCTAGCTTCATCACCATTATGTACTATTTGTGGCGTTGCAGAGGAAAGTTGGGGTCACTTCCTATTCTACTGCCCATGGAGCCGTCAGGTCTGGACATGCTTAAAAATTGTGATCCCAGAGAATTGTGTCTTGATCCCTAAAGCTGACATCAAGCTGTTTCTGAAAGCAATGTATTTTCGATTTGGAAGCACCTTCCTTGCAGCTATGTGGTGCATTTGGCTGGAGAGGAATCATCGGGTATTCAGGGGTAAAGAAAAATCCCTTTGGAGCACCATGAGAGTTATCCTTCAGCTCAGAGATGACATGGAGAAAGCTGGACAGAAGAGCTACGCTCCTTCTCAGGATATCAAACTGGTACGCTGGAATATGGAGGACGAGAGGGATATAATCCTCAACATCGACGGTAGTGTTGTATCCGATAGAGCTGGTTTCGGTTTTGTTTTGAGAAATGCTTCGGGCCATTGAAAGGGAGGGGGAAGCGGATTCCTGGGCAATAAATCATCTCTATTTGCTGAAGTCTCGGCAATGGCAGCAGGCCTGGATTTTGCGCTGAAAGCAGGCGTCCGGCGACTTGGCTGCTATTCGGATTGCAAGAGAGCTACAGACCTCATTAAGGCAGATGTGTGCTTCCACCCCTTAGCTTCCATCTTCAAAAAAATCAAGTCCTTAATCGACTCTTTCGACCACTGTGCGATCCACCATACCTTGAGAGAAGGGAACCAAGTTGCCGACGGGTTGGCCAAGCATGGGGCCTCGATGGAAGATTTTTTCACCACGTGGGCGTTCCCCCCCAATTTTATTCGGAAGGAACTAGAAGCGGATAATCTAGACGCCTGGTTTGTTAGGCGTTAATGGCGCTGCGCCATTTTTTCTACAGTTTGGACCCTTTCCTTTGGTCCTCTTTTTCTATATTTTTCTCTGGCATGTTTGCTTCGCCCAAAAAAAAAAAAGAAAAAGGAAAAACAAATAAAAAGTAAATAAAAAATGAAAAAAAAAGAAAAAAAAAAGGAAAGGGATGCCGTTGTGAACAGTGCACTGCATAAAATTGCGGTGCACTGTTGCGAGACGCCATTTTTGGCGTTGCCGTCCCGGTTGGAGCAAGAGCTCCCGCTATTTTCCCCGTCTCACACAATAATGCCGTCCCCGTTGGAGATGGTCTAATAACTCAAGTTCGAAATCGGTAACAACTCTATAGAGTACATGTAATATCCCAAAACTTAAAGCAGGGTGATAGTAGGAATTACCTGAGGAGGAATTCCTATTTGGAGAAGAATTGGACTTATGAGCATTCCACCACCAATTCCGAAAACACCAGCTAGAAGTCCCGCTAGCAGCGCCATCAGGGGAAACACAACCCTCCCACTCCCTGCCGCTTGTCGTCTTTCGCTAACCCCCCCTTCATTTTCCTCCTAATTGTTCCAACATATTAAACATTCATTATTCGACATTTATATTATACACTCCTGAGAGAGAATAACTTAACTAGTACAAGGAATGACATGATGACAAGGATGTTGCACAACGTACGTAATACCTGCTCAGCCTCACTTGAAGAAGCAGCATTATTATTCTTAGGACAACAGCCTTGACCATACAGGATCCAACCAGTGAACACGATCGCCAGTGGGATTTGCATCAGTGTAATTGCCCAGTATGCTTTTCCACAAACTTCTATGTCAATAATTCCCTGCACATATAATGTTTGTTGAAACGCCCTCAACAGTTCCACGTCTATTGCAAAAGGAACAATCAGCGCTATGCATAGCGGTGCTTTCTGATGATGTTGAATTCATGAGGCCTGTTGTTTAATTTACTAGGACAATTGTTGACATCACACTTTGCTTTAACATATTCAATTTCAACTATGGAACATCTATCCCTATCATTTAATTTGCTCCCATGCCTTTCACTTTCACTCCATAGATATTCTATTCTACAATTTCACTTTCCAATTCTTAATTGATCCACTCAATCCTACTATATTAGGTTTCAGATTATGTCAAGTTAGCTCTCTTCTTCAACTAGACATTAGTTTATTTTATCCACTCAAATAAAAAAAGAAATTAAAAACAGAACTATTCAAAAGTCATATTTTCCCGTCTCACTATTTTTATTACGGACTCATCCAGCACGTATGCCGATACAAATTTTTAACAGTTAATAATTTAAATTGTGTACAATAAAAAATTATAAAAAGTTAATATTATAAAACTACAAGATTAGACGAATCTAACAAAATCTCACTTGACTATGTTTTTTTTTGTACATAACTATGATAAAAATTTGAATCAAAATTAAATAGTGAATAGTGCTAAAAAACCATTCGTAACAAGAACACCGAGAGTGAGGTAGTTTATAGGCTTAGCTATCCGTTGACAAAGATAAATTAATTATAGCCATAATTAAATTTCATGTTGCTATTATTATAACTAATGCAGTTCAGATGTGTGATTCCAATTCCAGGATGTATATATTTTTTAACACATAATTAATTCCAAAAATATTTAAAAAAAAATTAGTGCTAACTACATTAGAATTGGGCATTCTTACTTGTCCATCGTCATTTCCTCGAAGAAGATCGACGGCGAAGAAGGAAACCCAGATGACAACAAGCATCACCACCGTCATCCATGGAATCCCCAAATTGCCCCCCTCGGCTCCCTCACTCAGCAGGGGTTTCTCCGTACTGTCACCACTCACCATCCTCGCCTGCGACGCCGATTCCCGCCGCCAATAGGAAACCCCCGATCTGCACGTCTTATAAGTACTGAAACCGATGAACACCACAAATAACACCGTTATCAGCCACTCCGGGAGCACCTGGTTCAAAATCACGCCCACACTCACTCCCAGCAGCATCGCCGGCTCCCACAGCAGCGCCATGTCGTAGTCAATCCGTGCCTTTGAGGTCCCGCCGCCTCCTGCCACGACGATGCAGGCCATGTTCGCCACCGATCCTCCCATGACCATAAACGCCGTGAGGCTTGTCGCTGACTTGACGTCTAATCCGGCGACTATTGTCAGAATCGGAAGGAACAATCCGCCGCCGCCGAGTCCGCCGGCACTAGAAATCCCAGCGGCGATGAACGACAGGCCTCCGGCTATGAGAAACCGAACTCCCGGATTCAAAAATTCACGCAGCAACGGATTTGAAACATGTTGTAATAAAACGCCGTCGTAAATGGATGGGATCGCTGATGATTGTGCATTGAAACCAATGAAAACGAGGAAGAAAACGAGAAGGGAGTAATTGCTACCCATTGAATATTTCCCGATCGAGCTTATGTGGAGTTATTTAGGAGGTATAGTATTATCAGATACTCAGATCATATCATATATGGGCCGGTTCTTGTTATATAGTACTCCTCCATCCAATAATTTTGGCTAATTTAATTTTTTACACGGTTCATTATTTAACTTTTACTCAATTTTCTCGTGTAGATGCAAGAAGAAAAAAATATTCAAATATTGTCTTGTTAGAATCGTCTAATTGTATAGTTTTAAAATAAACATTTTATATAATTTTTACTTATAACGATTTGGAGATAGAAAACGCTAAAAAATTGTATTGAATATTGTGCAGAAGATAAAATAGATATAATTATTGGGAAGAGGGAGTAGCACTCATACTGTAGCTTTGAAGGACACACAAACATACATACATATATATATATATATATATATTTGGTCAACCATTGTGTTAAGTCTAATCCCATCGATCCTGATGAGGTTGCGATGCTGTTAACCAAGAATTTTTGATTGAATATGGTTTGAAGATAGTTACAAGAATTGAGGAGAACTACAGAAAAAAATTTAAAAAAGCTGTAAAGGGAATGAAAATTACAGAATTGAAGAACACTGAAAAATAACTTGCAGAAAGAAAATGACAGGAAGTGAAATATGAAAAGTGCGATTTCCTCTGGGGAGTTGTGTGTAGATGTCTCTCATGGATGCTACCTCCTATTATTTATAGGGAAGCACCACGTCTATCTGCTTAAGAGTGGAGTTGTAACGCTGCCAATTTCATGTTTCTCTCTTCCTTGGATGGCGCCGTCCATGATCCTCTCCTCAGACAACGCCTCAGTCTTCAATGCCTGTCTTGAATGCTCAGATTCCTTATGCCTTATAGATCATGTATTAATACACTATAAATATAGTATACCCCCCCTTCTCGAATTATTGCGTTTATCCGAGTGATCCACAAACGACGAAAATTTCTTTTTTGTTTATCCCTATCCCGATGAGCCGAAACCAAAGCTCTTATTTTCTGTTGAGTAATAGTTCGAGTCAGTCTTGAATCAGCCCCTCGAAAGCTTGAGGCAAATAAACGAATTTTTGTTCTACGTCTCCGAGCTATATATCCGCGTTTAATTCTGGTCATTGAATAAATAAAACTTTGACAAATAACTAATTGATTTCTTTTCTTTCAGTTATTCTTTTCCACGTCTTGGTCTTTTTGAATAACCAAACGAATTTTTCCAACGGATCCTCCTCCATTTTGTTTGCCTGGATGAATCTCTTATGCTGCCAGCTTCTCCCCATCACTTGGTCATCATCCGGATAAATCTTGAACTAGATGACGGCTTCTCACCACTTGGTCTATCCGGATAAATTTTAAATTGGACTGGGCCTCTCAAAGGATTGGGCTAAGCTTAATGGGCCTTTGAATTGAGCTCCTCGAAAAATGGATTGGACTAAATTTATTGGGCCTAAATATTTTTGGGTGATAACAGATGCTAAATTACTGGGATTTGGGATTTACTGGGATTTGGGATTTGTTCTTTGACGGGTTCTATGCAAAGGCAGGGTCAGGGACTGCTGTATTGCCTATCGCACATAAATGGTTGAGAATATAATGATACCACAAGAAAGTCAAGCATAGTTCCCACAACGTGGTCGAATATATGGATGTGATTGTCGAGTGCTTTACTGAAATAAAACTCTTATGTCGTTGGCACTGAATATTTAAGACATAATGGCTGCAATTAATATGCATTCTAGTAGTTGGAACTTGGAAAGCATCGAAACAGTAAGGATACGGTATTACACTGTGTACATAAAAAACAAAGGCCTAAGGCAACATGTAGCAAAAGTTTACACTAGCTGGACATCAGGACATGTACCATATGTATAATTTATAGCTCCATGTAGTAGAGCATTGTTGTAAGGAAGCCTGTTGGAACGGCTTTTTGCCATGTAAGAATGCTTTTATTCCAGGCTAATTTTTGCGCAGCTAAAAAAACTTTGACAAGGTGACAAACTTGTCTGCTAATGAAGTAATTTAGCAAGGTCTGTTGAACCCCATGCTCTGCCCATTTGTGTATTCCCTCCATGTTTCCACGACTCCGAAACTGGTCATAACAACAGTACTTAACGCCATCACTGTCCCCACTGAGAACACTATGATTGATGCCCTCCTATGCTTCACTATTGCTTGTTGCACGATTGTCAATCCTATTAACGAAGCAACAAAACAGACGGATGCTAATGTTACAGCCCCGCAGATCTGTTCCATTCCCAACATTAGGTATTGAGTCGCGGACATGGTGGAGGAGAACAACACCATGAAGGAACAAGTTGCTGCAGTCACCTAGGCACAATATTATGCTAAAAATGACAAACAAATGTACTTTCAAAATAGAAATCTTAAGCTTAAAAATTGAGTTTGGACATATATATATACCTCAGGGTCAATTCCTACTTGGAGAAGAAGTGGACTTATAAGCATTCCGCCTCCAATTCCGAAAACTCCTCCTAGAAGCCCTGCCAGCAGCGCCATTACAGGGAAAATGAGCTTGTGCCATGGCTGGCTTCTGCTATGATCTCCATTTTCCTTGTGCCCGACAAAAATTAGGATTCAGAATTTCAGATTAGGACAGCAGATCAGAATCACACACTGAAAAGAAAATGCAGGGGCATGAACTCGCCTGCTGTATCGAAGCATTGTTCTTAGGAGCGCCCTGTCCAAACAGGATCCATGTAGTGAAGACTATGGCAAGAGGGATTTGCATCGATGAAATTATCCAGTATGCCTTCCCACAAACCTCTATCTGTATTACACCCTAAAAACCACATGTAAAAAGTTAACTTTAAGTGCTATACAACCGAGTATTCATAAAATGCCAATGTTGAAAAAGAACAAACATTTCAATTTACAGGTATGATCGTTTGTTCAGATCTTTCAACTTTATGTCTTTATTCACAAATATTCATGTCTATCTTTCAGAATCACCGTATCTATATCAAAATATATAAGTATTTCCTTGCTTTTCTTTATCAGTCATTTTACGTTTTCAGTATGGATGGATAGAGCAGGGGTGAAAGATTCTGCGGGCCTCGGTTCTGAAAGCTACAGTTGATGCTCTTCCAAGTTCCAAGGGCTTTCTTGCCATTCTTTTTTTTTTTTGTTAACCTTTCTTGCCATTGTTGCAAAGGTGGCCCATTTATCTGACTGCCCAGTCATGGCTCGGTTGGAGCTGTGGAGGCCGGCACTGCTCCGGCAGTAGTGCGGCGGTGGTGGCTTTGTGCCGGCAGTGTGTTGGCCGCACCGTTCTCTTCCCTTATGGACTGGTTTCTGTGATGGCTCTTGGTTGAGTGGTGGCACTCATTGGGCTACCTGAGCCTACGGGTTAACGGATCTAACTAGATCCGTTGGTATTTCGTCTTCCTTTTAATATTTATTGCTATATTGCTTGTTCTACTAACTTTGTGTTGTAGATCCGGACTAAAAGAGAAGGCCATGGACTGAGGAGAGCAGAAAACGGAAGCACTTAAGATTTTGGAGACGTCCAAAATCTGTCCGGTCGAGCCCGAGACGAGGCAGCAGCTTTTAAAAGGCTTTGTTGCTTTCTGTTTATCTGTTTCTTTTTAGTTTTCATGAGTGAACTTGTATTGGTGAGGAAAGCCTTGTAAATCTCATAGTGTAGGCCTTTTGGGTTGTAATAAAATAGGTTAAAACAGGGTACCGGAGTTACCCAACAGCCATTTTTTAACCCATAAAGCCATGAGGCTTTTCATTTTTGTTTTTGTTCTATTTACTTCTCCTATAAATTATACTCCCTCCGTCCCAGCATACATGTCTTGTTTGACTTTTTGGCACTGTTCATTGTCTAACGTTGACTCAACATTATTATAAGTATATATTTGAGAAAAAATAGTCGAGTTGGGTCTTGTTAGAATCGTAAAATTATGTAGTTTTAGAATATATATTTAATATAATTTTTCGTTGTACATATTTTAAGATATTAACGATTGAAAATGTGCATTGGATTGTGTGTAGAAATGAAACAAGACAAGTTCAGTGGGACAGAGGGAGTAATTATATTCTTCAAGCATACTCATCCTTTCACATCATTAATCCATTTATTACATGTAATTAAAACTCTTCAAGCATACTCATCCTTCCTGTCTGTTTATACTCGAGCATGACTAACTAATTAATTCTTTTGCTTTATTTTTAATGAATGCCTTTAGAAATTTACGAATAATTTGTTTTTAAAGAAAAAAAAAACATTAAAAGTAAGATAAAATCAGGCACGTGCTTACTTGTCCGCTGTTTCCTCGGAGAACGTACAATATGAAGAACGACAGCCAGACCGCCACCAACATCCCAAGCTTCATCCATGGAATCCCCAATTTGCCCTCCTCACCGCCCTCATTCAGCAGGGGCCTTCTCGTACTTTCACCACTTACCGTCATCATCGCCTCCGATTCCAGCTGCCAATAAAAAACTCCCGCTTTGAACGTCTTGAACGTGCAGAAAGCGATGAACACCACGAAAAGAACCATCACGAGCCACTCAGGGAGCACCTGGTTCAAAATCACGCCGCCGCTCACGCCCAGCAGCATCGCCGGCTCCGACAGCAGCGCGATGTCGTAGTCAATCCGGGCCTTCGTGGTCCCGCCCCTCGCCAGGATGTGGGTGACCACGTTGGCTATCGATCCTCCAGTAACCAGAAACGCCGAATAGCTCGTCGCCGTCTTGACATCCAACCCGGCCACAAGTATTAGTATCGGCACGAACAAGCCGCCACCACCGATGCCTGCGGCGCTGGAAATCGCCGCCGCGATAAACGATAAACTCCCGGCCACCATAAACCGCCCCCCCGGCCGTAAAATCGTCTCCGCCATTGGCACTTCAGTCGCGCTGTCCGTATGATGAGTAACGACGTCATCAGGAACCGGTGGCGGTGCAGATTGCGCATTGGAAACGACGACAGTGAGGAAGAGGACGAGAAATAGGTATGCAAGCGGTTTGTTGACCATTTCTTGGTGAGGTAATTCTTCTTTCCGGGATTATTTTTGTGACCTCGGGAATTTCTTGGGACGAAAATGGTATTGAGTGACAGCAAAATACTGCATGGGTATAAATATAATCGGTGAGTGAGTATGTAGCTATCAAAGATCTCAACTTTTTGAGTTGGAGAGCACCAGGCACCAGCACATTCCTTTGTCTCTATTCTAGAGGAGGATATATTAAAAAAGTATAATTTCAAAATGAAAAAATATTCATGATTAATTGCGTAATCCAGTCACAATTATTTTTAAAGTTTAACACAACAATAAATGTAATAATTCTATTATTATTACATATTTAATCCGAAAATACAAAGATTTAAAAAAAGATATAAAAAAGAAAGCTCGGCGAATAACTCGAAGTTTTTACTGTGCAGATGCTTTATACTACCTCCGTATCATAATGTTTTTTACATTTTGTTATGTGATGATATTTACATACAAACTTTAACTTAAAATTTTATCATAATTATACAAGTTAAAATATAATCGAGTGAGATCTTGTTAGATTCGTCTCGTCGTGTAGCTTTTAAATATTGAATTTTAAGAATATAATTTACTTATGCCGAACTTGAGTTATTAATAGTTTAAAATATTTATTAAACTGCATAAAAAGTGGGTGTGTAATAAACATCGTGAGAGGAGGTTGTATGTGTAGATGATGATGAGAAAAGTTTTTTTCTTATTTCTTTTTTTCTTTTTTCTTTTACTATGACAATGTAATTATATAATGGCTCGAGTAGTTTTTTTTTTTTTTGAGGAGAAAAGACATTTTATTCCATTTAAGTCCGAAAAGCTTTATTACATCACTAGGCAAGGTTGCCAAGTCCATGATAGTGTCTAATAGTCCGACATCTGCACACAACAACGCAGTAAGAAAAATCAGCTAAAACTAATTTTCAATACAAAGCAAAAACCTCCAAAACCATATAGTAAGCAGCATAGCAGCTTCATTGTCCATCCGACCAAAAACATGGCGTCAAGCATAAAATGGCCTCGTGAACAGCGGCATCAGTGAAATAATTCTTCCGCCAACCTCATACCAATTTCGATTCTCAACATTTCCATTCCTTATGCTTCTATCCATGCCATAGAAACACTTAGATCTACTCCAGCTAAAAAGGACATTTTTCAACCCTTTGCAGCAAGCAAATGCCATCCCCGGCCTCATGAACATCAGCCTCGGCATTGGTGGCTTGGAAACCAATATTATTACCCCATCATCCAAATCAACAGTATTCAAATAAATCTCCATTGTGCATAGATCCTCCCAAGCTTGTTCCAAGATTGGAGCAACAAATAGAAAGCCTTCTGTAAATTGTCACCATGACCAACCTCTAAAATTGCTTCAGCATCACGCCTCCTCTACAAATAATGTTAATATCCAATGTACCGGAGACAATTCAAAGGGACTACAGCTAGGGTGATAAGACCATCATCAAGGGTTAAGATAAAGTGAAAAGGCAAAAAACAAGGACTGGAAAGGGTGAAGATGGAGAAATTAATAAGGGGCTATGACTGAAGATGGAGAAATTGGAGAAATCAACACAGCATGGACCGGAAAAGGTTGCTTAGCTCTACACTTAGTAGGAGGATAGTCAGACCAATCAATCCCATCAAAATACAATCAAAGTACAAACCACAAAGCTCTTACCCCTCTCTAAGTTACTGTACTCAGCAATTCATCCCCCCAAGAGTATCGAAAGAAACCGTCCCTCCAAAGCTAAAATGACTGGAAATAAAACTTTCTACTTTTTTTTTTCCTTTTTTTTTTTCGGCTTTCTTTCTTTTCATTTTTTTTTTCTTTTTTCTTTTTTCCAGCTTTCTTCGTCTTTTTTCTTTCCTCAGCCAGTATGCATTTTTCCTTTAATAAATAGGAGTGACGCCTCTAAAAATATTTTCCATATTCCAAAGCAGATTGACCAAGAAAGGGCCACAAATTATCCGACCAAAGCACCAATCAGAAGACCATTAAGAAAGTAAATGCCCCCTGGTTAACATTGAGAAGCTCACCCCTCCAACTAAAGAGCATGTGTACCAGATTTCTAAAGAAAAAATTCCAGCTGCAATCTAACCATCCTCCAAAAGGATTTATTGACAGGAGAATTTGAAGCATCCCTATGGTAGAAGGCAGAAGCGAACAAAAGCATAGGAATAGACTAGAGAAAATATGGGGAAGCTATAGAGATGGAGTATCATCCTAAAGCCCTTTGCCTAACCGGTACATTAGAATAACATATTTGTAAGTTCACCGTGAATGCCTCGGAAATTTAAAGGAGATCAAGTGAGCATTACAGATGCACATATCAAAGAAGGCTTAGTGATCAGAACTAACCAGGTTTCACTAGGCTCACTTGGGAGTAGTCACTGTGTGTTTGAGGCAGAAACATCAGCACCAACAATTGTTTCCATCATTAGACGTTTGGACAGGGCAGAAGGCTCCCTTTGTAATGCTGAAGATGATTTCGTTTGACACCAGTCACACCAAGCAGGTCTTCAAGTGAAACAACAACCGTATCCAAATAGCACCAGTAATATGTTCGGTTGGCTTGATGTGGTCAAAATGGAAGATTGAAAAGCCTGCAAAATGTTCATGAGGTGGTAACCAGCAGCAGAGATTGCCATCACAGCTACAACTTACACCTTGAAATTAAGCACCAGCCCACTCAGCAGCTCCTAGGTGAAACCGCAGCAGCCTCGAATCATCAATAAGAATTGAATTGTCAGCATGATCTCGAAAAGTAAGAACAACATCAATTGCCTCCTAATACGGCAAGCAGCATTCGAGAACTTCAGGTCGCGTGAGTCATCAACAGCTCCGGGAGGCACAAACAACTTCAAATGGCTGATGTTACAGCAGCATCATAATTTGGTGGCATCCAATCTTTCATAGCATGGCATTTTGGACACGGATACCAGCACCAACAACATTCCGCATCTGATTCCCAGTTTGCGTCCTTTCGCTCACATTACCAGAAGTATTTAGCTCCTGATACAACCAGTGGACAGTGGCTTTAATGTTCTTTAGGTATCCTCGACCGGTACAATCACCAACATCTTCCTCAACAAACAAATAGCTCGGCAACAGTCACCACAGCAGCATCAGACCCATGTTACAGCATCAGCGGCAACCCTGTGATACAAAGGGAAGAAAACAAAAGAAAACAAAAATACAAAAAAAACAGACAACACAGCAGCATCACCCCGTGAAATAGCATCATCATTTTACTCAGGTCCATACCCAAAGGCTCAACATCAGTATCACCTACATAGCCCCAATTTACCAGCAACATCATAACAAACATATAACAGACGACATAACAGTAGTAGCATCACCCCCATCCCGTAGTTCAAACTTCAAAACCATTTTTCTTTCCTTTCTCCACCAGCTGCACCCAATCTTGCCCATCTGTCCGCTTCACCATTTCTTTCCCTCATAATGTGTTGTATTCGGACCTCGCCAGCGCATCTAAGCACAGCGGCGATAGGGCCAGCCAACTTGCTGAACCGCCAAGGTAATTTCGAAGGCTCCAACATCCAACGAACCACATTGATCGAATCACACTCGAAAACAAGCCTCGGGAGTGGAAAACCTTGGTCGCGAATTAGTGCCTCGCACACTCTGCTGATAGCTCTTACTTCGGCCTCCGTCGAGTCAGCCTGTCCAATAGAATCCGAAAGAATGAAGATAACATCGCCCTCTTCATTTCGAATTAACCCCCCTATCCCGGCCGGACCCGGGTTCCCAAGGGAGGATCCGTCTGTATTGACTTTCCACCAACCCTTGTCCGGTCTTTCCCACACCAAGCCTGGACGAGGAACTTTAACCCGATATCGTTTATTCCATACAAGCCCTGTCCCAAGGATATCTTCACGGACCTCCCCTATAGCTTCAGAGTCATTCGCTATAGCATTCCACCAGAGGCGGACCCTCCATCTAATTAAGTCCACTGCCGCTTGAGCATCAAACTCTTTGCTTCTGAAAACCTTTTCGTTTCTACCCCTCCAAATAGTCCATATGATAGCAGCTCCCACCAGGAACCACAAATCTTTAATGCCATATGTTGGACAGAACTCGAACCAACCTTCCAGCAGATTGAAGACTGTCCCAGGTAAGGCCCCACTCACCCCTAGCCATAGCATACCTCTATACCATAGATTCCCAGTCATCTTGCATTGACAGAATAAATGGTTTGCCGACTCCACATCCCTCTCACATAGGGGACAAATCGCTGCAGAGGGCTGAAGACACCCCCTACTAAGTAATTGATCTCGGGTTGGGAGGCCGTTGTTGGCTAGTCTCCACACCAAAAGTTTAACCTTACTTGGGGCCTTAATACTCCAAATATTGCGCCAGGTCTGCCCCTGACTCTCTGGGGTTCCAGGTTTGTTGTGTCTCCACCAAGATTTAGTAGAGAAATTACCGTTGCTCTCCTCTGGCCAAATAACTCTGTCCTCAATAAATCTACTCAACTTTATACCGTTCAGCATGTTCATCAAACCCTCCCTAACCACAGATTCCCAGTCAAATAAAGGCCTTCTAAATTGAATGTCCCAATCCCAGACCAAACCACGCCATATCCCATACTCCTTCACTTTTCCAACCTTGTTTATAGCCAATGCATACATTCTGGGGAACAATACTAATAGCGGACTACCCACCCCACTCCAGTCATCCTGCCAGAATCGAGCCAAGGCCCCATTCCCAATCATGATCTTTAGACCTCTCGCACCACCATTACTATTTGACTCTTCCCAAGCGCTACATATCCTACCCCACACCGATCTTCCAATCCTTCTTTCCGGCACCAGAGAGGCCTCACCCTTATAGTACTTTTCGTTAATCACAACTTTCCATAAAGCTTCCTCTTTCCCGAATCTCCATCTCCATTTATTCAGGAGCGCTGAATTAAAGTCCATTGTATTCCAAATCTGGAGCCCTCCTGATTCTTTTGGCTGACATATTCTGTCCCAACAAATCGAGTGCAACTTTCTGGTTTCGCCCCATTCATTCCAGAAAAATCTCCGCTTCAACCTCTCCAGTCGTTCTCCCACAACCGCTGGTACCTTGAACAGAGATAGAAAATACGTTGGCAAACTGTTCATGACGGATCTGATCAGACATACACGGCCAGCTTGAGACAGAAGTTTCCCCTGCCATCCTGCCAACCGCCTCTCAACTTTGTCCATTAGTGGCCTCCATAGTTCAACCCCGTTTACCCTACCTCCAATGGGAATACCCAAATAAGTCATCGGCCAACTCCCCACCTTGCACCCCAAAAGGCTAGCAGCTTCCTCGACCATATCAGGAGCACAATTGATGCCAGTCAGGCTGCTTTTGTCGAAGTTGATTCTGAGACCAGTAGTCAGTGATAGGCACCACAGTATTCTCTTGATAGAAATTACCTGATCAAACTCCCCTTCACAAAATAACAAGGTGTCGTCTGCGTATTGAAGGTGCGTTATAATAGGACCTCTCCCCCCTGATGATAAACCAACTAACAGCCCACTGTCAGACGCTTTGACTAGTAATCTATTTAATACTTCAGCTATGAGTACGAACAGATATGGCGAAAGCGGATCGCCCTGTCTCAATCCTTTTTATAGGTCGAAAAATCTGGTAGGGGAACCGTTCACAAGTACCGCAGCAGAGGCCGAGCGAACACACGCTTTGATCCAAGTTATCCACTTTCCCCCAAAATTCATTGCCTCAAGGACACTCCACAGGGCCTCCCAAGACACATTATCGTAGGCCTTGGCAAAGTCAAGCTTAATCACGAAACCCCTGCGGCCGGACTTCTTGGTAGAATGAATCACTTCCGATGCGATCAAGACACCATCTAAAATTTGTCTTCCTCTTATAAAAGCCGTTTGAGAGGCCCCAACCACTCCTTCCAGAACTCCCTGAAGCCTCCTCGCCAAAGTTTTAGCCACAATTTTGTAGACACTGCCCACAAGCGAGATAGGCCTATAATCACCAAACGCCCTTGGTCCATCCACCTTAGGGATTAAAGCAATGAAAGAGCCTCCAGAACCCTTTGGCAGGCTGCCATCCCTATCCAGCTTCATGAAGATTTCCATTATATCGTTCTTGAGCAAATCCCAGAATTTCTTGAAAAAGCCCAAGTTAAAACCATCAGGACCTAGGGCTCGATTCCCATCACAACTCCAAACAATTGTGCGGATTTCATCCTCTGTAAACCTACGCTCCAGCCATGCGCTATCGTTATCATCAATCATAGCGAGCCCAATGTCTTCAATTCTGAACAGGGCTTCCTTTGTTTTAGAAAAAATAGCCCTGAAAAATGACAAAGCCGCTTCCTTTATTTCTCGGGGATCCTCCACCACTGAACCATTCATCATAACAGCCCCTATATGGTTCCTTTTCCTGTTAATAGCCGCAACAGCATGAAAAAATTTTGTGTTTGAATCTCCCTCCTTTAACCACCTCACCCTCGATTTTTGAAACCATCTCCTTTCCTCATCAAGGAAAAGTTTCCTTAGTTCTCCCTTCTTGTCCCTCCACTCAATCCTTTTCGCCGCATCAACCCCATTTCCCTGCATACTCTCTTCCAACTCACTGATTTCAGTAATCAAACGTTGAATTCGATTCTCAACCCCAGACGCCGCATATCCCTCCCAACCCCTAATTTTCTTCTTTAACTGCCGGAGTCTACCAAGCAGCCGGCTGCCTTGATCACCCCCAACAGCCTGTCCTCCATCCACCCAAGCCTCACTCACCATCTTATTGAACTCTTTGTCATCCAACCAGTAATTATACATTCGGAAAGGTTTGGGGCCCCAAGATTTATCCCCCAACTCCAACCGCACCGGATAATGGTCGGAGAGCACAGAATCACATCGTTTTTGACTAAGTTCACCAGACATATTTAGCCAGCCCGGAGATACCAGAAACCTATCTAGTCTACTGCAAACGCTACCCCCTCTCCCATACCAAGTAAAAAAACCCGACTCCATAGGTAAATCGACCAGTCCCAACTGATCAATAAATTCTCTGAATTCCCTTGACGATCCTTCGTCCTCTCCTGCCCCAAATCTTTCGCTCACCGATAATACCGCATTAAAGTCTCCGACGAAACACCACAGATCTCCGTTCCCAGTATCACAGCTATTAACGATCGAGTTCCAAAACTCTGCCCTTTCCCTCCTGTTATTAGGTGCATGGACGTTCAGAATGTTGATAGTCTCGTTGATCCCTCTCAAGTTGCCTTTGATCCACAAGAAATGGTGTCCTTTATCCTTAACCTGAAAAGAACCGTCCCTAGTATCCCACACCACCATTAAACCCCCCGCGTTACCCTCAGCTGGCTGCACACAAAACTGACACCCCTTAGACCCCCACAGGCGATAAACTAGTTTCTCTTGTATATCCGCCATTTTAGTTTCTTGGAAACACACTAACGAAGGCCTTTCCCGTTTACACAATCTCATAACTGCCCTACGTCTAACACCTCCATTCAATCCTCTTAGATTGCATGTTATCAACTTCATCATTACCTTTCTACACACAAATCACCCCCGTCACCCAGCTCAGGCCATTTCCTTGCAAATCCACTTTACCGCCTCCGACCTATCAATTCCACACTTGAGCCCCAGACCATCAGCGAGTTCCAAAATTGCCTCTGCCTCCGAGTAGTCAATTAGCTTCACACCGGCCCTAGTTCTCAGAGTAGTAAACTGGAGTTGTGCGAAAGCATTACCTTCAGAACCTCTCACTGTCAACACCTTGCCTTTATCGCCCCCTACTTTTTTCCCAGCCTTCCTCCCCCGTTTACGACCCCTCCGAATTAGCTTACTCCTACCCATCAGGACTTTTGCCATTGCAGACTCTACCGCCCTTAATTCCTTCAGCCTTTCCAGATTCGCGACCTCCGAATTGCCCCCCAATCTCATCGAACTTGATCCTTGCTCTATTGGTTGATCCGCGCTACAACCACCTTGTACCACTATTTTTTCGACACCAACACTGGTATCCGCCACACTCGCCGATACTACGCCCCCCTTTAGCACCAAAATCCCTCCATTGGTTCCACTATTGCCCGGAACATCCAACGCCCCGTCTGTGTCTTCGCTATCTAACTCCACTACAGGTCTGATCTCCAGTGGAGGCTCGGACATCTCCTTTCCCTTCTCGAATTGCCGATCTTCCCCTAATTCGATGGTCGTCTCTGTCCCAACTTCATTTCTTTTTAGAGAAGACTTATCACCCTGAAGAAAGCCTATTCTGGGAGAGTTCGATATAACCAAAGTGTCTTCCTCGGAAACCAAATTAGGTCGATCTCCCAGGACTGGATCCCAATCGGGCTCGAGGCTCTCCGGCCCAATTACATCCTCCAACTTTTTCTCAACTGGCCCATGTACCTCCCCATCCTCTCTCTGAGGCCCATTGCTCTCAAATCCAATCACCTTCACCCCATAGTCTTTCGAACAACTCGCACCGGGCCCAACAGTATTTTGAACGTCTCCTCCCATAGGATCAGTCATCATTCCCGCCTCCTCCATGCTCCTCGACTGTCTCACTGCTCTAACTGTATTTTGCAAACACCAATGCGCCGTCCCCTTCGATCTTTCCGCTTCCCCAAAACAGGAACTCCTGGACTTGTCTACTTCCTCCTTTCCTGTGCTCCCATACCATGTCTCATCCTCCACGAGGTCCTCCGGTAGAGCTTCCGGCAACCCCACCTTTTTTGCAGAATCTGAGCTTTTCTCCAGCGAGGTCGAGTTTTTCTCATTTCTTGTATCATCTGCGACTACCACCTCTTCACAGTGATTCAACACAATCCTAACTTCCGAAACTTTACCATTCACCTTAACAACCGTTTTCAATGGAACAGTAGAGATGTCTTGTATGGCCACCAGCAACCTAGCGCGATCCAGCCTCCTTCTCAGAGCAGTGTCTCCATCGATATTAATGACCTTCCCCCATCCTCCCACCAGCCTGCCAAAATTCTCCTCTCCCCAAGCTTCATAAGGTAATCCATATAAATATGTCCATACAAGCCACTTCCTAACCATAAAACTAGACTCCCACTTTCTTTTCCATTCCACCATTTTGTGATCACTACAATCCGCTAAGAAATTGTCCCTAGCTTCTGTATTCGTGAATACCACAACGATAAGGAGGCCTCCACCGTAGATAATCTCACTACACTCCGCATACTTTCCATAGGTCCAGTCCTGCATGGCAATGAGGTTATCCAGCTTTCTGATGGCAACCACTGCTGATCTCCTCAGACGTTCAACTTCTACATGCACTACATCAAGCTTGATTGGATCCCCACACATGACTCTAGTTTCATTGTCTGTCACACCTTGTCTTCCCGTAGTCACTTCTGCATAGGTCCTGTCGTCTCGCCAAGCAGACTGTACTTGCTTTGGCCTCCACTCCATTGGCAAGTACAAGTTCCCGGTAACCCGCCTGCTAGGGTTGGCCCTATTAACCCTAATTTTTCTCCCTAGAAACTGACGCCCATGCATCGTCCGAATGACCTTCTCCGCATCAGCGATGTTCTGAAATCTGATGAAACCGAATCTATACCCATTCTCCGGCCACCTCCGAATTGGGAAAAACCAATTGAAAGCCTTAGCCACCTTTTCGAACTCCTTCAGCACCTGACCGTTTTCCATCTTTGTTGGGATGTTCCCCACAAAAACACTTACCAGTCTTCTGAAATTACCCCTACTGCTGCCAGCCCTTCCTTTCCTTTCATTATCCACCTTCTGCCGAACCTCTACCCCGCCGATTTCCTTGCCTTTGTTCCTAGACGTTCCAGATCTCATGGAGGCTGCCGGAAGAGCCATGATGGCTCGAGTAGTTATTGGCCCCGTTTGGAATAAGCGGTCCAAACGCTAAAAGCCCATTCCCAACTCTAAGAAATTCATATCTGTTTGTTTTTCCGGAAATACAAGATTTGGAATCGCTGATTTTCTCCACAAATTGTGGTCTTGGGAACTCTAATTTCTGAAGCTAAACTCTAATCTTTGAAACCAAACTCTAAACTCTAAACTCTAAACTCTATTTATTTACCAAACGAAGCTATTATGATGTTTCGGAAAGTAATGTGAGAATATGGCTTTGCAATGACATTTTTAGCTCATTACAAATTTCACTCTCAGCATTATATTTTATCCCACGAATGACTCAACTGGTCAACGTTTACATGTAATTATACCTTAATTTATTTCTTACATTGTAGTAGTGGAGTGGAGGATTGATTTGTCAGGATGAGAGAATCCCACTGTGCTTAACCGCGTGCTAATTAATCAATATATGGAGAGCCAATGAAATCAGGCAAATGTTGCCACTGATCCCATTCTAACATTTCAATGTCACTACTAAATTGGAGTAATAGATTACGATACGATCCTCCATTCCCACTGCAAATCCAGAATGAAAAAAAAAATTATTTGAAGTAAAATATGATTTGTGTTAAATTGCAATGGAATGCATAAAAAATGTGATTTGTGAGAGAGACTTCAGAAAAAGAGGAGCACCAAAATTTTGGGAACAATCAACATTCATCCGGTCAATTTCAACATATTTTACTACCTCTGTTATTAAATAACTGCACTATTTCTGCATTTCACGCAATCCAATAAACATTTATAACGAGTAATAACTCATATTATATATAAGTAAAAATTATAAAATTTGATATTCTAAAACTGCGTGATTAGACGAATCTAACAAGATCTCACTTGACTATATATTTCTTTTATAGCTATATTTAAAAAATTGATCAAAGTTACTTAATGAATAGTGACTACTATGCAAATTGTGCAGATAAACAAGAACGGAGGAAATACTTACATAGAACAGTCAAAATGGGCTTCAGGCAGCCACTTTGCCAAAGGAAAATGATTTGGGCTAAGAATATATATATATAAACTCGGCTAAATATGGGCTCTGATATATCAGTCCAAATGGATCACACAGTATTAACTTTTAATTTAAATATTAAAACATATTATGCATGTAAACAAAACATGTGAATGTCTAGTGTTCAACATCCATGTTCATGCCTTGATCATAAGGTTAGACATGTGAAAGTCTTGAAATGTATATGCCTTGATTATGAGGTTAGTAAATAGTGAGAGGATAAAAAAGTTTATAAATAGCCTATGTAATGTATTGAGAAGTTAAGTTAGAAAAAATTTTATGCAAGCTTAATACTTGTTTCATTTCATAGCCATAATTATTACACTTTATCCATTTTATTATCCCACTTTTAAACTTCCTTTCTTTCATCATTTAATCCCAATTTCCATTACAATACTTCCACTATAAACACAAGCTAATAAGCCATATACCATTTTATTGTACACATACATAAATAAAGATAGTTATTTCTATAACACGTTATCAGCACGAGGAGACTCTGTCCAGATTATCATTTGAGGTATAATATCTTATTTCTAAATTTTCAATAAGATTATGGCTAACCTTGCAAAGCAGGAATTTGCTCCCTTAACCGTTGAAGGAAGCAATTATATGTCCTGGGCCCGAGATGTAAAAATGCATATTACTTCAATGGGTCTGGAAGATACTATTGCTGAAGGCAAAAATCCCAGCCATCAAAATCAGGCAAAAGCCATGATTTTCTTGTGCCATCATATCGAAGAGGCACTTAAAATGGAGTACGTGACTGTGGAATCCCCACTGGCATTGTGGGAAAAGCTGAAAGAAAGATATGATAATCTTAAAAAGACGGTGCTTCCAAAAGCCCTTGATGACTGGACAAACCTGAGACTTCAGGATTTTAAAACAGTCCGGGAATATAATTCCGCTGTGTTCAAAATTACGGCCCAATTGCAATTATGTGGGCAAAAGATATCTGAAGCAGAAATGCTTGAAAAAACGTATTCTACGTTTCATGCTAAAAACACAGTATTGAGTGAGACATACCGTCAAAAAGGTTTTCAGAGATATTCTGATCTTATCACCTGCTTATTATTGGCTGAACAAAACAGCCTATTGTTGTTGAGAAATCATGAATCTAGGCCCGCAGGTGCAAAACCGTTCCCTGAGGTGAACGCGGCTCAATCATCGAAATATGTGCGTGATCGTGGGCACTTTAAAAATCAAAATGATGATCGTGGCCAAAATCGGTATCACAATCGAGGCAGAGGTGAATCATCTCGTCAAAATAATTATCGAAATAAGCCTCGATTTGAGCAAAATCGCAGATATGATACCAGAAGGCCTTACAAACCACAACAAAGAAATTATGCAAGAAAGCATAAACAAAATGATGAAATTTGTGATCGTTGTGGAATTAAAGGCCATATGGCTCAAACATGCCACACAGCTAAACACTTAGCTGAACTGTATCAGGCCTCGAAACGAAAAGAAAGACCAGGTGTTGAAGCACACCATAATGCCCACGATGATACTTATGATAATATATTAAATGATAATATCACGCACCTGGAAGCTGATGATTTTGTTGAGCCAGATATTGTTACCAAATAATATATTATATAGATATATATATATATATTTTGTACTTATCTTTTATAATTCCTGTTTAATATAAATAATGATATCTTGTACTTCCCTTTTTATTATCCATGTATAATATAAATATGCTTTTGCATTAATAATATTTATATTGCTGATGTTTATTAACATTCTTATATTCTTGTAAAGAAATGGATGCTGGAAATTCAAAAGTCGGAGATGATATCTGTCTCATTGACAGTGCAACAACGCATAGCATTTTGAAAAGCAAAAGCTATTTCTCCAATTTAAAATTGGAAAAGACCGCAGTGAAAACTATAAGCGGTAATGCAAAATGCATTGAAGGCTCCGGTAGAGCTGTTATATTTCTCACTGAAGGGACAAAAATGGCAATTGAAAATGCCTTGTTCTCACGCAAAGCTCGAAGAAATTTACTGAGCTTCAATGATATTCGAAAAAATGGATATCACATTGAAACTTCAAAAGAGGCAGATCACGAGTATCTTTTGATAACTCGAATTGAAAATGACAAAAAATTTGTGAATGAAAAATTGCCATGTTACTCCTCTGGCTTATACTATACAAAAATATGTGCCGCAGAAATACATAACCTAGTAGGCTTGAAAGCTACTAGTGAATTTATTACCTGGCACGATAGACTTGGGCATCCTGGCAGTGTAATGCTGAGGCGAATTATTGAAAATTCAAATGGCCATACATTGAAAAGGCAAATGATATTGAACCCAAATGAGTTCAATTGTGCAGCCTGTTCACAAGGGAAATTGATAACCAGACCATCTCCAGTAAAAGTGGGAATTGAATCCCCTACATTCCTAGAAAGAATTCAAGGCGATATATGTGGACCTATTGATCCACCGTGTGGACCTTTCAAGTACCTTATGGTATTAATTGATGCGTCATCACGCTGGTCACACGTTTGTTTATTATCAACTCGCAATTTGGCATTCGCAAGATTACTTGCACAAATTATAAAATTGCGAGCACAGTTTCCAGATTATCCGATAAAGAAAATACGCCTTGATAATGCTGGAGAATATACATCACATGCATTTGATGATTTCTGCATGTCGATTGGAATTACTGTTGAACATCCTGTGCCTCATGTGCACACGCAAAATGGTCTGGCAGAATCATTTATTAAGCGATTGCAATTAATTGCAAGACCCTTGTTAATGAAATCAAAACTCCCTGTTTCTGTTTGGGGACATGCTATATTGCATGCAGCCGCACTTGTGAAAATAAGGCCGACAAGCTATCATAGCTACTCCCCTACACAAATTGTGTTTGGAAAGGAGCCCAATATATCCCACTTGCGAATTTTTGGGTGTGCGGTTTATGTACCGATTGCGCCACCACAACGCACAAAAATGGGACCTCAAAGAAGGTTGGGCATATATGTCGGGTATGAATCACCCTCGATTATTAAATATCTTGAGCCAAAAACGGGTGATTTATTTACTGCAAGATTTGCAGACTGTCATTTTGATGAAACTCAATTCCCGATATTAGGGGGAGGAAATGATCAACTGAAAAATGAAATATCTTGGCAAAGTCCATTTGATTTCCTTGATCCTCGTACAAGGCAATGCGAACTTGAAGTTCAAAGAATTGTGCATTTGCAGGGAATTGCAAATCAATTACCCGATGCTTTTAATGATGCTGCTAAAGTCACAAAATCATATATAAATGATGCAGCAAATGCACCCGCCAATATAAATGTCCCAGAAGGGCAAATTCCAAGTGCAAATGAACCTACTGCACGCCTGAAGCGTGGTAGGCCTTTGGGTTCCAAGGATAAAAATCCACGAAAGAAGAAAATTATCCATATGGGTGATAAATCAATCACAGATGATACTCCCGAAGGAGAAATTGATTCAACCCCCGAAAAGGTTGAACCTGAAAATATTCACCCAGAAGAAAATGAAGTTATTGAAACTTCTTTCAATTATATCAATACTGGGAAATGTTGGAACCGAAAAGAAACAAACGTTGATAATGCCTTTGCATACAACGTTGCACTCGATGTAATGGAAAATAACGAGGATCCTGAACCAAGATCAGTTGAAGAATGTCGAAAAAGAAATGATTGGCCAAAATGGAAAGATGCGATTCAGTCTGAACTAGATTCACTGAATAAACGAAAAGTATTCGGCCCTATTGTCCAAACACCAAAAAAATGTGAAGCCTGTTGGCTACAGATGGGTGTTTGTGAGAAAAAGAAATGAAAATAATGAAATTGCCAAATATAAGGCAAGGCTTGTAGCCCAAGGTTTTTCACAACGACCGGGAATTGATTTTGAGGAAACATATTCCCCAGTTATGGATGGAATAACATTCAGGTATCTAATGAGTCTAGCAGTACGAGAAAATCTCGAAATGAGGCTGATGGATGTTGTTACTGCATATTTATATGGCTCATTGGAAAATGATATTTATATGAAAATACCCGAAGGGTTTAAATTACCTGAGTCTTGCAACTCAAAATCCAGAGAAACTTATTCCATCAAACTGCAAAAATCGTTGTATGGGCTCAAGCAATCTGGCCGAATGTGGTACAACCGCCTCAGTGAAAGTTTGATAAAGGAATGCTATACAAATGACCCGATCAGCCCTTGTGTATTTATAAAGAAAAATGGGTCAGAATTTGTGATCGTCGCAGTCTATGTTGACGATTTAAATCTAATTGGAACTCCTGAAGAGTTGAAAAAGGCAGTCGAATATCTGAAAAAGGAGTTTGAAATCAAAGATTTCGGGAAAACGAAATTTTGCCTTGGCCTACAAATTGAGCATTTGGAAATGGGCATATTTGTTCATCAATCAGCTTATACCCAAAAGGTATTAAAGCAATTTCGAATGGATTATGATCATCCGCTAAATAATCCAATGGTCGTTCGGGCACTTGATCCAGCAAAGGATCCATTTAGGCCAAAAGAAGATAATGAAGAGCAACTTGGCCCAGAAATTCCATATTTAAGCGCAATTGGTGCGTTAATGTATCTTGCAAACAGCACGCGACCTGATATCGCGTTTGCAGTCAATCTACTCGCAAGATTCAGCTCTTGCCCTACTCAACGACATTGGAAAGGCATAAAGCATGTTTTTCGCTATCTCCAAGGAACAATTGATCTTGGGTTATTTTACCCAAAAGACTCTCGACATGAGTTAATTGGCTATGCCGATGCCGGTTATTTATCAGATCCACACAAAGCCAAATCTCAAACAGGCTATATCTTCACGTGTGGTGGAACTGCTATCTCTTGGAGGTCAATGAAGCAGACTCTAACTGCTACTTCTTCTAATCATGCCGAAATATTAGCAATCCATGAAGCAAGTCGAGAATGTGTTTGGTTGAGGTCAATGACTCAACATATATTGAAGAGTTGTGGTTTAATCATTGAACCACAAATGCCCCCAACAATTTTATTTGAAGATAATTCGGCTTGTGTAGCCCAGTTGAAAGGGGGTTATATCAAAGGAGATAGAACGAAGCATATTTCACCAAAATTCTTCTACACTCATGATCTTCAAAAGAATGGTGAAGTCGATGTGCAACAAATTCGATCAGAAAATAATTTAGCGGATCTATTTACCAAGGCATTGCCGACTGCAACATTCAAGAAACTCGTGAAGAAAATTGGAATGCGGCGGCTTCGAGATTTAAAATGATGTCCAAATGAGGGGGAGCATCTGATACAAGAATACTGTACTCTTTTTCCTTCACTTGGATTTTTTCCCACTGGGTTTTTTCCAAGTAAGGTTTTAACGAGGCATATTCTTCGTATTGACGACATTCAAGGGGGAGTATTATGCATGTAAACAAAACATGTGAATGTCTAGTGTTCAACATCCATGTTCATGCCTTGATCATAAGGTTAGACATGTGAAAGTCTTGAAATGTATATGCCTTGATTATGAGGTTAGTAAATAGTGAGAGGATAAAAAAGTTTATAAATAGCCTATGTAATGTATTGAGAAGTTAAGTTAGAAAAATTTTATGCAAGCTTAATACTTGTTTCATTTCATAGCCATAATTATTACACTTTATCCATTTTATTATCCCACTTTTAAACTTCCTTTCTTTCATCATTTAATCCCAATTTCCATTACAATACTTCCACTATAAACACAAGCTAATAAGCCATATACCATTTTATTGTACACATACATAAATAAAGATAGTTATTTCTATAACAAAACACTAATTTTGTTTTTTGTTTTTAATTATTGAAAGCATGGATGGCGGCCTTGGAGCAATTGTTTCCCACTAGTATTACCCCGCTCAATGGGCGGGAATGTGGAAAATGTGAATAATAAAAATTAAATTTAATAAATAAAATTATTCAATTTTATTAGGTCAATTACATTCCTCAATATTCTTAAACTAATTTAGGCATTACATAAATACATTGTACAATAACTAAACAATAAATAATATGCCATGGCCAATAATTTATATATTATACTTTAGTGCTTTAATAATATATTATACTGCAACCAACTGTCTTGAAGGAGAAAAAATAAAATAAAATAAAATAGAAATAAAAGATTTTCTATTCATGCCTCTAATGTGATACACAGACAAATGAAATAAATGAAATCAATGTTGTACCCGGTAATTGATTACTGGTATGAATTCACCCTAAGTCATTTAGGGATTAGATATTTCAAAAACATGTAGATATTTTCAAATTAAATTCGAAAAATATAAGTAAATACTTTCGTGAATGAATGAATTGATAAATTGAAATGTAGAAATGACTTGAAAAAACTATTATTTAATGTACCATCTTCACAAATTTCATAATGATATGATTTTGTGGGATATGTGACCATAGTTTGATCATTTTATTTTTATATTGCTATTTATCTAATTTAGTTATTCTATCTAATACAAATACTCCATATTTGTTTTCCATTGAATTTGATTAATATAATATAAATCTATAAAGTATTTATTAAAGTTTTTATTATATTAAATATAATTTCAATTAATAAAGTATTTGTTAGTATTTAAATTACATTTAAAGAATAAATATAACATCAACCCATAAATCATAATATTTGGTATTATTTTTTATAAGTGTCCATCACTATTCATAAAGAAAATACTATTCATAAGAGCACATCACTATTCATAAGAAAAACACTATTGTCAAGAGTTTTTATATTATAATAATAGATAATAGATAGATGGGATGAGTGGGGAGATGGATCCTAATTTCAGACTTGCCCCTATCGATGCCACCTACTTACTACTAACAGTTGTAACAATAGAAGGGCCGTATATAATATACTTCCTCCGTTTCTTTTTGTTAGCTACGTTTGACAAATGACTACTGTTCACTCATATACTTTGACTTAAACTTTTATCATGGTTATGTAAGTTAAAATATAGCCAAGTGAGATTTTGTTAGATTCGTATCGTCTTGTAGTTTTTAAATAGAATTTTTACTTTTACTGAATTTGAGTTATTAATGATTTAAAATGTATATTGGATTGCGTGCTGGGTGGATCCGTAGCAATCTTAAAAAAACAGAGAAAGTATACTAAGATTTATTAAACTAATTAATTTAATTAGGATTAATGTCATTCCACAAGAGAAATAGTATAATTATATGTCGTGCCTATGAGCCTAATCCTACAAACTAAAGATGGAATTACTCATAGGTTTAAGTTTATTTTTTTTTGGCGATAAGTTTAAGTTTATTTAAATATGTGATAGTAATATTTTTGAATATGCAAGTTAAATTTTTGGCTTATGTATATAACCTTATTAGTAGTATTTCCAAAATAAATGTGGACTTCTTCACGACATGTGCTTTCCCGCCAGATGAAGCTCGTCCTCATCTTGTGTCTGATTCATTGGGAGTTTGGCATCCTCGTGGCTAGTGGTTGTTTGGATTTGTTTGGTGCTTTTCTTCCTTTTCTTTCTCCCTCATTTTTGTAGATTTTCTTAGTTTTTCTTTTTAGCCGACGCTTGTGCGTCTCTTTTTACCGATTTTTTTTTTTTTGGCTTATTTATATAACCTTATTAGTAGTATTGCCAAAATAAATTTATGTTATTTTATTATGTCAGACACAATCTATCTATAATATACTAAAAGGGAGTATCTCCCAAAAAAAAAATTCCCGCCCAAAGTAACTTTTGCTGCAAAATTAGTAACTTTTTTTTTTTAAAATTAATTTCAGCATTAATCCTCCCAATTAATGAGTAGTATTACTATATTGATTGACTTTTAATTATTATCTTTTTAAATCCCCAATTTTATTACATTCACATCGTTCGAACGTTTCGTACCGCAATAATACTATCATTATAGCTGTTCATATTCCCTGTCAATCTATTATTCTCCAGTTTCCCCCTTCTCTTCATCCCCACCGTCTAGCCACTTTTTAATCTTGCATTTCCGCCTACCTGCCCTCATGTCGTTTCAGTGTCCACCTCCCCCGCCCCTTCATCCAATTAAGATTTATGTACACTCATGAAGGAAAGTCCTGCTGCCTCCGTTGGGTTAATAAACTCCGGCCTCATCACCACTGTTGTCCTAGGCCAGTGCCATTTTCTTCCTCAACGTTAATCTTATTTTCTGGATCGTCGGCCTCCTCGCCAAGACATCTGGGTGAGTTACTTTTCTCTTCCAAATTTGTTCTGATTTTGAGTTCAACTTTTAACAATCGCCGATGGCAAAAGCTTCTTACTCATTGATCCATAGCATATCTCTTGAGAGTGATTGTTCTATTGTAAGAGATTGTTCGTTTTAGTATGCGTTCTTGAAGGCTCTTAAATAGATGTATACTATTAAACATAACATGAGTTATCGTCCTGCATGTGCATGCAGATGGACAAAGGAACTTGGTCTCTCATGCATAGCTGGGCTTTACCAACCAAGTCGTTTTGGGAATTTGTCATGTTTTCAAGGTTAGACTTCTATTGATTTTGGCCAAATTAAATTCTCATTTTTGTTTGCAATAGTGTTTTTTTTTTTTTTCTGTAAAAAAAAAACGGGGGTTATGCCTTTTACTTTACACTAGTATTATCCCCGCCCATTCGGGCGGGATATAACGACAACAATATTATTATTGAACAATGTTTTAAGTTATTACTGCTATTTGAACAATGTTTGAAAGTTATTTTGTCACTTTAAAAAAATTATTATCTCACAAATTAGTTGATTCGATTTATTTGTTTTGCCAAACATAAATATGGAGTATAAAGTATTTTTTAAATAGATAACTGGTAAATGTTAAACAATGTACAACAAATTTTCAAACTTCTAAAAACATACATTAAAAAAATATTAAAACTTCAAATTTAATTTATTTATAACAATATATATTCCATTAAAATTATATTTTCTTTACTTAATTATATTTATCTCTTACTGCCTTAGTTTATACTACGTAGTAACTACAATGATACTTAGTATAATAGTACTTTATCTATATTCATAATTCACAATTTAGGCTGCATATTTTTTCGACCATGAATATGGCACAATTCGTAACCACAAGATTTTGTAGCCAAAAAACCATAATTCATGTGTTTAAACACCCAATCAAACACACCCATGAAGAGACAATTTGTCTGAATTGACATGCTGAAAAAACAACCCGTCATAAAATCAATTTGAACAAAACCACAATATGTGGCATGAGAACAAATCAAATGCTGCCACCCAGTGACTTCTATCTGTTGGGGCCATATGAAATAATGGGCCGCGGAGAGCTATTGGGCCATAAGATATGGGCCAGAAGAGAGAGAGAGTTCGAAAGGAAGATGGGCTTAAGATCAGTAAGGCCGATAGCCCAGAGTAAAAGTCGAAGGAAGGGAACCTAGATTGATAGAAATTTCGGCCGAAATGGGAGGGGAACAGCCGAAACCAAAACAACCGAAATGAAGAAAGAAAGAATTCGGCTCGTAAGGATCAGCCGGAGAGCGGTTACTCCAGCTCCGGCTATAAATAGGGGTCGACACACACAAAATCGGAGAGATCAATCCAACCCCCAAATTCCTTTTATCAAATTTAATTCCTTGTTATCTTTACTGCTTTCTTTACAGCTTTCTTTACAGCTTTCCTTAGAATCTAGCCTAGTTTGTTAGCGGTTACTAACTTCCAAATCCACCGTTGCTCCTTAGCAACTGGTAGTTTGGTTCCCTTTTTGGTGAATTCCGCCGTTGTTTCTTAACAACAGGTAGATTCTCCGTTGTATCTTGTTGTTTTTGATCAATTCAAAGAAGATTCAGTCAATTGTGGGCGCATTATTGTTAATTCGGACCCGTAATCGGTTTGATCCTTTTCCGATAGCCTCCCTTGAGGAGAAAAAGGTCCTTGGCTCAACCCAAGCCAAACAGTGGCACGCCCAGTGGGACACGAAATGGCATTCGAACAAGCAACTCCAGCAGTAAACACGGCGGCGAGGACTGATTTGCCGCCGATTCAGGAAGAACGAGCAGCAGAAGCCGGAGAATTCCCCCCAGGGTTCCCCGGACCATCACACTTCCACAATCAGGAGTTTTCAAATGATGATTTAACCCCGCGATTCCGAGATCAGGTTCAATTTATGGTAGAGGCGGCGGTTACTAATTCGGTTCGCCAAATCGAAGGAAATATCCTGGCAGCAATGCCAGCCATGTTTAGAGCCGAAATAGCGAGGAATATCCGATGGGGACGCAGCAAGCTCCAGTGGCTCAAAATCCACCACCTGCGATGCAAAATCCTCATAATTTTCAACAGCAGGCCTTTCGGCCGCCAGGAGGGCACGGAGCTCGGCCTTTTGTTCCTCCGCAGCAAAGGTATGATCAGCAACAGAATCAACCGCCTCAACCAGCTGTTCAACCACCTGCTCCAGTGGTTCAACAACAATACGCACCACATCAGCAGAATCCACCACAACTGGTTGACAGAGAGCTTATTGCTGAGATTATTCGTACACAGTTTGGGAATCTTATCGGCCAGGAGAATAGGCCGATGTATCGGAAGCCTTATCCAGATTACATTGAGGAGCAGTATCCACTGCCTAGAGGGGTAAAGGTTCCAGATTTTAACACTTTTTCTGGAGAAGTCGGCCGCTCTACAATTGAGCATATTGGCCGATTTACAGCTCAATGCACCAGAATCACGCAAAATGATTTTCACAAGCTGATATTGTTCAGTTTGTCGCTAACTGGTCCAGCATTTGAGTGGTACATTAATTTGCCAGCGGGATCGGTCAATACATGGGTCGAAATGGAGCGGTTATTCCATGACCGATTCTATAATACCAGTCCTGAAGTTTCGGTAGTTGATCTGACGTCAACCAAACAGAAGGCGTCCGAATCAGTTACTGAATTCATTGAAAGATTTTATGCAGTGAAGGCTCAGATGAAAACAATGCTACCTGAGCATGAGTATATTCAAATTTTGAAGCAGAATTTGAAGTTTGCTATCAAGGATAGATTGATGGTAACAAGACCAAGGACTGTAGCCGAATTAACGGCTGAAGCCATAAGGATGGAGACTTATTTGGCAGAACAAGCGGCTTTCAAATCAAGCAGAAGTCAAAGTGGAAGATCACAACCTATCCAGTCAGCTGCCTCATTTGCTGAATCTCTGGATAGATGTGAAGTCCAGGAAGAGTACAACACGGATGACGTTCCCGCATTAGCCGAAGTTGCAAGGGCAGAATTAATCATAAAAAAGCCTATGACTTGTCCAGCACTTCGGCCAGCCAGAGGCAAGGAGAAAGAAGGAGGAGATGAATCTCAAAGGTTTTACTCTTTCGATTTGTCACAAATGGACGAAATATTTGATTATTGCCAGAAGAACGGATTGCTAGAGTTTAAAGGAAACCATCCACAGCCTACCAAGGATCAGTTGGAAGCCGGATGGTACAGATTCCATGGATCGGCTACTCATTCCACGGCGGTGTGTGGACATTTTAGGAAGCTGATTCAGAAGCATGTCGATGATGGGAAGTTAAAGTTCCCAGAAAGGCTTATGGCGATCGATAAGAATCCGTTCCCTGTTGCCAATATGGTGATGGTGCATCCTGACCAGAATAGACTTGTGCATGACCGATTGGGGGATCAAACATCATCTAGCAAGAGTTCTGTGCACGATCGGCTTGGAGATCGGCCATCGGCTCAGAAGTCGGGAGTATGGAAAAGATTAGGATCTCCGAAGGGAAAAGAGCAAGCTACAGATGTTTTTGACCGATTGGGGAATTATGAGGTAAAGGAGTGGATTAAGCAATCGGAGAGACATCAGGAGATCGAGATCGGAGATAAGAGCGAGAGGCCAACGTTGAAAATCATAACTAACGGATGGGACTCAGAGATGAAGTTAACAGCTGACAAGCAGAATGGAAAAACTGTGAATCAGATCACAGTCCCTGAAGAAGCTGTCAGTCCCGAAATGAAGAAGCTCAGAAGGCCACCAGCAAATACTCAGGTAGGCCGATGGGTCCAAAATTCTCCAGAAAGAAGGCATTTCGGCCAACACCGGATTGACCATTCAGCCTGGAGGGCAGAGGAGAGAAAAGTTCCGAAAGGAAAGGGATCATATCGTACTTTCAAACGAAGAATGCAATGACTTAAAGCAGCTGCTGTTTCTGAGCAAGAGGAGTACGATATGATGCATATGGAAGAGGACTTCCCAGATGACTGTTCATTCTCGGAAGGAAGAATACTCAATAGAGTATTTTCGGCTCGTTTGAAGTCCGAAGGGAAGAAAGAGAAGCAGCCGAAAGAAGAACGAGATCGAATGAAAAACAAGACCGAATTTCGGCCGAAAGTAATACAGCCGAAAATTGAAAGTGAGCAGCTGAAATCGAAAGAAGAATGGAAGCCTAGACCAGTCCGAACCAGGGAATGGAAACCAAAGACAACTATCATTCCGAATAGCGATTCACTCCCTGTCGGGCAGTTTAAGTTCGACTTTGGATCTAGCGCGAATATGGTGACGGTAACCACAGAAGAAAAAGAGGAGTACTGGTCGGATTCTGAACCAGCTGTGGTTTTCTGTCAGAAGGAAGGGGAATACTATGGTGATGAAGAACCCATAGTGGATTTTTGTTTCGATAAACTTGAGGTATTTCGGCCGGAAGCCGAAATAGAGAAATCGTTTGAAGAAGGATATAAAGCATTTGTTCCAGAAGCCCAACCAGGCACGATTTTGCCTCCAACTGCGAAAATGTCTCAGCATGTGAGGCCTTTATACGTCAGAGGTTGGGTCAATGGAAGACCACTCAGAAGAATGTTTATCGACGGTGGAGCCACTGTTAATATCATGCCGTTATCCACATTGACAAAAGTAGGCCGTTCGAAGGAAGATTTACTCCCTACGAGAATGAAAGTAATGAGTTTTGTGGGAGCTCAAACCGCGGCCGAATGATGTATTTTGGTGGATGTAACGGTCGGAACGATATCGATTCCGACCATGTTTTTTGTGGTCGATGCAGAAGTCCCGTATGCGGCCCTACTAGGCCGATGCTGGATTCATACATCCCGATGTTTGCCATCAACGCTTCACCAGAAAGTATGGTTCTGGAAAAAGGATGGCACAGTGGAAGAAGTAGATGGTGATCAACCTCCGTTTCCAGTCAGCTCAGCCGGCCGAATTGATGCGGTGTTATACGAAGAACCCATACAACCATTCCCAGCGGTGGTAGGGGATCGGTACCCGCAGGTGGTCGAGTGTGATTGGACAGATTTGGGGTTTGAGATCAGATATCAGGCCGATGAACGGCCAGTCGAAAAAGAAAGTAAATGATGGATGCACAACCGAATCAAGCGATCGAGTTCGAATCGGCCGAACTCGGAGTTTCAGACGACAAAGCAGGATGGAGTGACTTAATAGATGCAATTCCAAAACGAACACCGGATTTCAAAGCTCAAGACCCCTTGAAAATGGTCAATGTTGGTACAGACGAGCACCCGAGGGAGATCCCATTGAGTGCAAATCTAGATCAGCAGATGACAAGCCGATTCAAAGAGGTTCTAATCGAGTTCAAGGATTGTTTCGCATGGGACTATACAGAAATGCCAGGATTGGAGCGATCGATTGCGGATCACAGATTGCCTATCAAAGAAGGGTTCAGGCCGCATAAACAGCCGGCCAGGAGGGCAGCACCCGAAATAGTTCCTAAAATAAAAGAGAAAATAGAAAAATTATTAGCGGCTGGGTTTGTGAGGCCAGCTAAATATGTAGAGTGGTTATCGAATATTGTTCCTGTAATAAAAAAAGAATGGGAAGTTGAGAGTTTGCATCGATTTCAGAAATCTTAATATAGCCACTCCAAAAGATGAATATATGATGCCTATTGTTGACTTGTTGATTGATTCGGCCGCAAAACAGGGAATGTTATCCTTCATGGATGGATATTCGGGATACAACCAAATTTTTATGGCCGAAGAAGATATTCACAAGACTGCATTTCGGTGCCCTGGTGCTATAGGGATATACGAATGGGTGGTGATGCCGTTCGGACTGAAGAATGCAGGAGCTACATACCAGAGAGCCATGAACTATGTTTTCCATGACCTCATAGGGGATTGTGTTGAAGTTTATATCGACGACGTCATGGTCAGATCCAAAGATATCGAAAGCCACTTGAACGATTTGCGAAAGGTGTTCATAAGGATGAGGCTGTACGGAGTCAAGATGAATCCAGCCAAGTGTGCTTTCGGAGTACAGGCAGGAAATTTTCTCGGGTTCCTGGTACATAATAAAGGTATAGAAGTTGATGCAAATAAAACCAGGGCCATTCAGGAAGCCAAACCTCCTCATGATAAGAAGAGTCTGCAGAAATTTCTCGGAAAGATCGGTTTCTTGAGACGATTCTTGGCGAATGCGGCTGGAAAGTCGAAACCACTAACCGATTTATTAAGGTTGAAAAAGGAAGAGGAGTTCAAATGGGGAGTCGACCAACAAAAAGCCTTCGAACAGCTAAAACAGGATTTGATGAATCCACCTGTGTTGGTTCCTCCGATTTTAGGACGGCCATTGAAGTTGTATATAGCAGCGGCCGAAGAATCTATCGAAGCATTGTTGGCACAAGAAGACGATGAAGGAAGGGATCGGGCGATTTACTATCTTAGCCGAATCCTAAGGGACGCCGAAGTAAGGTACTCGCCGATTCATAAATTATGTTTAAGTCTTTATCATGCATGCCAGAAATTAGAGTATTATATTCAACCGAGGCAAGTGATAGTGGTGGCTTCGGTTGACATAGTCAAGATTATGATGAATGATCCGGTCAGTAGCCGAAGAATGGCCAAGTGGGCCATGAAATTAAATGCATACGATTTGAGATATCAACCTTTGAGGGCTATGAAAGGACAGATTGTAGCCGATTTTCTGGCTGATCATGTGATGCATCCGATGACCGATGACATCGATCATCAAGATCAGCCTAAAGAAGTTGGTGAGATAGGAATTGTATACTTGCAACCATGGGTGATGACGTTTGATGGTTCTAAAGCCGCTTCAGGAGTTGGAGCAGGGTTTACCCTACAAACACCGGAGGGCAAGGTATGCAAGTATTTCATGCAATTGCCAGAGTCATATACGAATAACCAAGCTGAATACAAAGCGTTGATTTCGGGATTACAACAGTTGATAGAAGTAGGAGTCAGAGCAATCATTATCAGAGGGGACTCACAAGTAGTTGTTCAGCAATTATTAGGCAATTTTTCGGTTAAGAGTTCTCAGTTGATTAGATTGTACGAAGAAGCGGTTAATTTGTTAGAAGAATTCGATGAGGTATACATTGAATATATCCCGAGAGAAAAAAACGAAGTGGCCAATGAATTGGCTCAACATGCAGCTAGATATCAGTTGATGCCGATAGCAGGAAATGTGGAAGTACATTTGGCCGAAACAGAGAAGGCCGAATGGATAAAGGAGATAGCACAGACATTAGAAGATCCTTCGGAGGCTAATCCAGCCGAAAAACGGAAAGCGATGGATTACGTCATAATAGGAGGATTATTATTCAAGCGTGCTATTGATGGAGTATTGCTCAGATGTGTCGGAGAAGAAGACGCCAGAAGGGTAATGGGAGAGGTTCATGAAGGAATATGTGGTGCACATCGGGCAGGAAAATCGATGAAGTGGAGTATTATTCGGCTGGGATATTATTGGCTGAATATGGGTCCTGATTGTGAAAAATATGCGAGAGGATGCAGCGAATGTCAAAAACATGGGCCGATTCAGAAGTTACCGGCCGAAGAATTACACATAATGATCAAACCATGGCCATTCAGAGGATGGGCCATGGACATCATAGGAAAAGTTCATCCCTCTTCGTCGAAAAGACATGAGTTCGTGCTAGTGGCAACAGATTACTTCACGAAATGGGCCGAAGCTCAGGCGTATGTCAGTATTTCACAAGAGGAGGTGATCGAGTTTATCAAGAGACAATTGATTTATAGATTCGGGATCCCACAGACGATTCTAACAGATAGAGGAACTGTATTGTGGGAGAAAAAGTCAAGGCCTTTGCAGATGAATACAGAATAAAAATTGTGCATTCGTCACCATATTACCCACAAGGAAATGGACAAGCAGAGGCCACAAACAAACAGCTGATAGGAATTATAAAGAAAATGATCGAAGACCAACCAAGAAAATGGCATGAGAAGTTATCTGAAGCATTGTGGGCTTATCGAAATGCTAAAACTTCAGCTACTGGGTTTACACCATTTCGGCTGACTTATGGAATGGATGCAGTGTTGCCAGCCGAAATAACAGTGCCGACTTTGAGAACAAGCCAAGCGGATTCAATGTCGGCCGAACAGTACGATTGTGCGATGAAAGATGAGTTATTGGAAATTAATTCCAATCGGATGCAAGCCTTTGAGAATTTACAGAAAAACAAAGATATTGTGGCCGATTGGTACAATAAGCGAATTCGTCTTAAGCGGTTTGAAGTTGGAGACTTAGTTTGGAAAGTTATATGGCCACCCAAGCAGAAGGATGGCCGATTAGGTAAGTGGAGTCCCAATTGGGAGGGACCATTTATTGTTTAGACGAAATTACCGAATGGAGCATACATTTTGGTGGACGAAAATGGTGAGCAGATGTCAAATCCAGTAAATGCAAGATACATGAAGAAATATTATCCATCAGTATGGGATTAAACATTAAGTGATGCGAAAAAGTAAAGATTTTATTGCATGAACGAATAAGTACAAAAAGAGTGCTACTTCGGCCGAAAGCGGCGTCGATAGCCCGAAATTACAATATACAAGGGAAACGTCCTATACTAAGTAGGCATATACAAGGGAAAGGTCCTCGAAAGACACTCAGCCTTGTAGAAATGCCGCTAAAACTATCGGCAAGACAGAAGCAGGGCACAGTTGCTTGCCCCAGAACAGTATTGCCGATTTAGGTCCGACCACCGAACTTCTACTCTTGGATACGATAGAACGAAGAATACGACGTCCCAGAGGTAGAAGTCAAACTCGGGTACAACATCCGCACGACCTCAGACAGAAGAAGGAGGAGTGCAGCGAGGCAGTCACCCAAAAATGGTGGAAGGGGGAAAGGATGGAGGGATAACTAAAGGTAGTTATTCCCCCCATTAGATAAGGTCCGACAGGATATGCAACCGCAAAGTCGAAAAGGGATATGTCCGCATAGCCGTCGAGACCTTCATTTGGAATAACAGATAAAGATCCTCGCCCATACGAACATGGTGAAAAGGATATTAGTAGAACTCGTGCCGCACAAGCGAAAAGTTTTCGTACCACGTCTGGAAATCCTTGCATAAGAACGCTTGTCAAAGACCATGGAGGAACTGGACACAGGGAGTCGAGCAAGGGAAAGGAGAAAGCCATATTGTTAAGGGAGAAGTGATAGATAAGCATCAACAATGCCGGGTATTTATAGGAAGAGATAAGTGCTCGGCAAAAGAAACGGTCAATAGTAAATGTTATTTATGGGAAAACGTTACAGCTGATTCCCGGAAAAAGCTGCTAACATTCAGAAATCAGCAATAAAGGAGACCGAAAATAGTGGAATTAACGGGATACGAATCGCATTGCAGAAGATACAAAAGATACGAATCCAAGTACAATGTATCGGCCAACATAGTCCAAAAAGGGCCGATTACAGCTGTCAAGAAAAAAAAAGTGACCGAAATTCACACTTGACAAAAAAAAATAAGTCAAAACACAGAATTGATACACAAAAGCAAATTAATGGTCTTCCTGGTCATCAAAAGGAACAGCAGCATCAAAGCCTCGCGAAGCAGCGATAGTAGGATTAACCGAAGATGTCATCAGATTCGGACTTGCTGAAGAAGAGGGGCCAGCAACGTCACCAAGTGGGAGACGAACGGTGGATGAACCAGCACCACAGGAAGCACCCGTTTTCCCTAGGGGAGAGAAAAAAAAGGGGGATAATAAGTAAGAGAGCATAAAAGAAGGATCACAACAGAAAATGGAAGAGAATAGAGTACCTGAAGGAATGGTTGATAGAGGTGGGTTATCGCCCGAAGGGGAGGACTCTATCTCGGAAGGATCCAAAGGAAATAAAACATGGGGAGAAGAGACATGAACAACACTTTGCCCACCAAGGCTTTTGATGGCCGAATCCAGCTGATCGACTAGAGACTGGGTTTCGGCCCACTTTTCTTGGAAAGTACCAAGAATGAAATCGTTGAAACTGATCCGCATGGCCAGATAAGAAGCATCCTGCTGAGAATCCAAGATTTTGGCCTTGGGAGCCTCGGCCGATTGACGAAGGGCTTTGATTGACCGTTTCAGATCGGCCGATTTTCGCTTAGTTTGAGCCAAAATTAATTCCAAATCCTTCTCTTGTCGTTGGAGCTTGGCTATTTCAGACCGAATCGAAGAAAGGTCCTCGGACTGTTTGTGTTCCTGAGATTCTACTTCGGACAACTTATTCATCTGAGCCCGATACTCAACAGAATAATTATCGAAGATGGCTCGTGAAGAAGCCGCAGCTTCACGCTCGGCGGCAAGTTTGTTCCGCATTTTCAAGTGAGCCATGAGTTCCTGATCCATTGAGAGAACAGACTTCGTAATCATCTGAAGAGTGCCATTCAGATTTAAAGACACCATTTCGTCATGAAATTATTGCTCAAGATGGGACAAGAGAATGAGGATCAGTTTAGGATTGACAAACTCCACATCAGATTGCCGACCGATTAGATTACACAGCCTGGCCAAACAATCGCCAAGGTGAGCAGAAAGATCCGACGGACGAGAAACTAGAGAGACAGGAGAAAAGAAATCGTCCAAAACGTGCCGATCAGGAAATGACGATAAAGGGACCTGATCGGCGGGGGCTTCATCAGCAATCATACCACTGGATGAAGGGCCAGTCGGTTTCGGAATGACCGAAGACGAGGGTGTAACAGAGTCCGTAATAGGTTGAGGAAGATCGACCGAAGGAGGGACGGAAGGGTCGGCCGGAGTAGAACTTTCAATCAAACCCCGAGGATTAACAGAAGAAGAACCAGCATAAACAGCCAAATTACTGGTACTAGCCGATGTGCGAAATTCGGCTACAGGAGGGGCCGAGACCACAGTTGGAAGTGGGGAAACATCGGATAGTGGCAAAACAGGTGGGACCTGGCAAGAGTAAGAAAAAGAAATTAGTCGAAAGAAAGGAGCCTGGAAAAGAAAAAGAGTAGTGTAACAAACCGCAAAAAGAGAGATAGGGATTCTGCCAAGCGGTGAACGAGATGAACGCCTTCTGGTCTGAGTAGGAGGGAGAGAGCCGATAAGGGAGGCTGAAGGCGAAACAGGCCTCTTTCGACCAGGTTCCGAAGTAGAAGATCGAGGAACATCTGAAGAAATCGAATGAGTGAGACGAAAAAAAATAAAGGAACAAGCAATGACCAAAGGAAAAGGAAAAAGAAAAGAGACATACCCGGGCGAGAAGTGGAAGACGAACCGAGGATGCGCTGAGGAGTGGAACCCGGAGATGATGAAGGGAAAGAAGAGAACGCCAGAATAGGAGAAAAACCACCCCTCCGCAGAACCGAATCAAGGTTAGCACTAAAAAAGGCTCCAGCAACACCATCCCACCAGGACTGAAAGCGTGAGGTAACGCATCCCGGACGAACAGCAAACTTCCAAACCTTAAAAGAGATTAAACGTTTCTGATAGAGGGAGCATTGCTGACGGCTGGCAGAAGCAGAAGGGCGTTTACCGGCTCTGAGAGCTTCCACTAAGTCTTGACCGAAGCCGAATTGACGGCTGACCAAATGGGGATTGTAGACTTCGAAAGGAATAGCAGACTTAGCAGATACAAATGTGGAACCATTGAAGATCGGACGAGGTAATATACACCTATTCCAGATTTGGGCAAGAGCTAAAGGAAGGGGAGTCCCGAAGGGGGAAGTGGCAATCTCCCTGACCCAAGCAAAGTCAGTTTTATGGTAGTGATAATGGGAAAAGGATTGTTCGGCAGTACGACCCAAGAAATAGTTGATCCAATGAGGAATCGACAAGGGAGGAAGGGATGCTCTAAGAAGATCAGGAGCGATAAAATGATTAGGACGAATATCATGGGGAGGAAATTGAGAAATATCACGAAAGTGCCAAACCAACCACAAGTGAAGGAACCATAACGGACCACGGGCTTTATCAGACGAACCTTTTTCCCAACCCGACACAGTAGCCGAAATACCCGCATATAGATGAGCAAGGAAGAAATCGGCTAGGGGCAGAGTCACATGATTAAGAAGCGCCGAAGCCAGAGAGTGTGTTTCGAGGAGAACACCCTTAGAAGGAACACACCAGAAGAATTTCGTAAGAAAGTACATCATGAAAGCAAGAGGTTCTGAAGGATGTGGAGCAGGCGAAACAGGATCACTCTGATGGGAAATGATCCAATTGGCAAAGGAATCGCCAGAGGAAAAGCCGGTATTTTTCTCCTTGGGCAACGACATGATGGCAAGGTTATCCCCACGAACAGAGAGGCCTAGGAGGAGTTTCACATCCTGAATGGTGGGAGTCATCATCCCCCAAGGGAAACAAAAACAGTTCACGGAAGGATTCCAAAAACAAAGGAGGGCTTGAATAGGACAAAGATCCGTGGGAAGTGGCAAGGTACTAAGAGAAATCATACGATGAACATACGACTTATTCCAAGAGTCGTGACAGTGGGGTTTGAGATGATGATACCACGCCACATAATCGGGAGAGGCCGAAGACCAATTAGCAAAAGATGAGGGGAAAAGCTTGGAAGAGAAACAAGGTTCATACAGAAGAACAGAACGATTATCGAAAATCCGAGCAGTACATTCGTCAATATCCTCAGGAATGCCCAACGGACCTAAGGAATAAAAGCCCTCAGGCAGGAGACGAACTGCGAAGTGAGAAGCAAAAGAGTTCTCAACTCTGAGAAGATCAGCAGAAAGAGCAGTAACAGGGGCAGGGGGATCCTCCATCGGAGAAGGTGGAAAGAGAGAGAGAGAAAGAGGAGAAGTTGGAAAGGCAGTTCACTCCAAAGACGTGGTAGGCTACGTAAATAAGGGAGTGATGGAGAGTATCCTCGAGAAGAAGAAAATAACCGCCAAAAGAAAGAAGAAAGGGAGATTACTTGGGTTCCTTCTCCTAGGAAAGAAATTCGCCCAAGTAAGGAGGGCATCTGTTGGGGCCATATGAAATAATGGGCCGCGGAGAGCTATTGGGCCATAAGATATGGGCCAGAAGAGAGAGAGAGTTCGAAAGGAAGATGGGCTTAAGATCAGTAAGGCCGATAGCCCAGAGTAAAAGTCGAAGGAAGGGAACCTAGATTGATAGAAATTTCGGCCGAAATGGGAGGGGAACAGCCGAAACCAAAACAACCGAAATGAAGAAAGAAAGAATTCGGCTCGTAAGGATCAGCCGGAGAGCGGTTACTCCAGCTCCGGCTATAAATAGGGGTCGACACACACAAAATCGGAGAGATCAATCCAACCCCCAAATTCCTTTTATCAAATTTAATTCCTTGTTATCTTTACTACTTTCTTTACAGCTTTCCTTAGAATCTAGCCTAGTTTGTTAGCGGTTACTAACTTCCAAATCCACCGTTGCTCCTTAGCAACTGGTAGTTTGGTTCCCTTTTTGGTGAATTCCGCCGTTGTTTCTTAACAACAGGTAGATTCTCCGTTGTATCTTGTTGTTTTTGATCAATTCAAAGAAGATTCAGTCAATTGTGGGCGCATTATTGTTAATTCGGACCCGTAATCGGTTTGATCCTTTTCCGATAGCCTTCCTTGAGGAGAAAAAAGGTCATTGGCTCAACCCAAGCCAAACACTATCATACGACAGCGTTATTTCCACTGGTCCCGAGGCTCCAAACGGCGACGTATTTTCTCGTTCTAGATCCATCCATTCCACTGGGTAGTCTATCAGTTTACCCATTCCAATGTTATTTCAATGTTATTTCACAGGCTTTACTGACTACACATCCTAAAGATTACCCATTTCTGTATAATATCTGCTCTCAAATTCTAAAATCTCACAAAACTTTTTCAACTTCTATCCCAGTCTTCTTCTGGATGAATTTTACAATTCTGCTTTATCTGTAGATTATGGTTCATTGTACATTTTCCCATCAAGTTTAATTTTTATTCCACTATGTAATTTAGAACTTTATCCGGTGTTGATTGTGAACTTCTTCCATAATCTTCCCACACTGGTCGATTTCACCAAAATGGTGTGAATCATAAGTGCAACAGGGATAGACGCTTTGATCTAATATTATATCCACCACTTGTTTCAGAACGATAGTTTTATTTATTTATTTATTTATTTTTGGTTTTTTTCGTTGTTTTTTTTTCCCCGGATTTTAGGTTCACGATTTGTTTTTCTTCCCGAGTATTTAAATTCCAGGCCGGAGTTTACCGTTGAATAATGTACATCGGAAGTGAAAAATGAATACCTCCTAGATTTGAAATTTCGAGATCTCGTTCGTGGCCATCTTTTCAAAACAATCAATTTTATGTTCGTCTTTTCTGAACCTCGTGTTGTAGGACCTCATTTGTGTATCTGGTTTTTAGTTCATTTCTTTTACAATTTTTACAGATCTGAAACATTCGATACTCGTGTCCCTTGTTTCATGGTGTTTCATGGTGTTTCTGGGAGTGTTAATAAAAGCAAAGGTTTACAAATAAAAATACATCTTGTTAAGGCAACTCATGAGAAATCACTCTTATTTCTCTTTTGGCTTCGAAGACTTTATTCCGAATGCAGGCACTTGAGACAAAATTGTTTAACCACAGACTCCTCTCTGTGGCCAGTGTGGGCTGTGTGCATAGCACAACACTCAAGGTAATTTTAAAATTTGTTCACTGTTCTTTTATTTGTTTGCCATGGTAGCCAATCATCTGGATTTTTTTTTTTTTTTTTTGTTTTTTAAAAAACAACAATGTTAACCTTAATTGTTATGTTTTTTAATTTATATACAGTATTTACTAATGTACTTGCATTATCTCAACATAGGTAGGTGGTGGTTATGTTCTTACCTCCAATTGATGTATTTAAGTGATTTTTGCATTACATAATAATAACCTATCCTACATACTAATTAGAGAATTATTTCAAGTTCAATTTCATTTTAATTTTCACCAGTCCGGCAAATATGTAAATCTGTTGCATCCTATTTCATTTTAATTTTCACCAGTATGATTAAATTATTCTTTTCCTGATTAACTTTTAAATTCAAGATGAAAAATTCTATATAGTTCAAAACAACAAAACCTAACACAGAATATGTATTTTTCTTTCTTTTTTTTTTAAAAAAAAATTTCAAATATATATATATATATTAAAGCATTAGTGAACAACCCATCCTAAATTTAATGCGGTTTAATGCGGTGTCTCCATTTCAAATTTCTAATTTTCACAGACTTTTGCATTTTTAATTAATTATTTTTAGATTTTCACATTTATTTATTTATTGATTATAGTTTTTCAATTTTTGAAATATATGGAATTTCTAATTTATGTGGAATTCCCACAATCTTCAATTTTAAATATATTTGAAAGATTTCAAATTTGAAATTTTGTATTTTTTATTTTATTTATATTATTTTGTAATTTTAAATTTACTAATTTTAGATTTTCGTGTTATTTATGTATCCATTAGAGATTTATTCACTTTTAAAAAAGATTTGAAACATAAAATATGAAATTTTGTATTTTTATTTTATCTATTTTTTAATTTATTATTTTGCATTTTTATTTTATATTTTATTATTTTGTATTTTTTATTTTATTTATTTTAGATTTTATTGTTGCATTTATTATTTATTTATAGATTTTGACTTTTTATACCATAGAGTTATTATAACATGAATAAGCATTTTTCAGTTTTTGCATCATAGTATTATTAGTTATTAGGACGAGGTTCGGCACTGGCAACTAAGAATTATGTTGCGTTTATATTTAAATATGGTGATCATATTGTAATGTCGGTAATTTTGTGTAGGTTTAGTCTCAATTTTGGTTATATTTTTTTTTGGTGTGGTAAATGATGTAATCAAAATGTACATTGCACATATTTATTTATTCATATTAAATGTATATTAACGTGTATATGAAATCCCAATTTTTAATTTCTAAAAGATATTTAATTTCCAATTTATATGGAGTTCTTACAATTTTCAGTTTTTAAAAATTAAAAATTGAAATTTATATGGAATTCGCAGTGTATATATGAAATTTATATTATTAAAAGATACATTAATGAATATATGGAAAAGATTTGTATATATTAATTAATGTATATATATAGGCCATGTTTTCACAAAAATATGTCACTTCTTTTTTTGGTGAGAAAAAATATGTCACTTCTCTAAAAAGTAATATACAATTATATATTTACTAAAGCTAATATACAATTATATACTACCTCCATTATTTTTTAAATGCCACGGACCCACATTTCATTCAATCCAATACACGTTTTTAATCCTCAATAACTCAAATTGCTTAAAAGTAAAAATTATAAAAATTTGATATTATTAATCTATGCGATTAGACGAATCTAACAAGATCCCACTTGACTATGTTTTATCTTATATAATTGTATTAAAAACTTCAATCAAAGTTACTCAATGAACAGTAATAAAACCTTCAATGTGTTACTTATAAAAGAAAGAAGGAAGTAGTTGCTAATCATTAAAAACCATTTTTTATAATTATATCATTCTAATTCTATATAAATTTATACTCCTTCGTCCAAGCTAAAGTGTCATGTTTGACTTTTTGACACTATTCATTGTTCAACTTTTACTTGATTTAATTGCAAGTATATATTTGGAAAAGAATAGTCGAGTTGGGTTTTGTTAGAATCGTATAATCATGTAGTTTTAGAATATCTATTTAACATACTTTTTGTTGTATATATTTTGAGATATTAACGGTTGAAAAAGTGCATCGGATTGTGTGCAAAAGTCCAACAAGACAAGTTAAATGGGACGAATGGAGTACTAAATAGAATATAAATAGAATAGATCTTATTTATGTTTTATTATATTTAAAATGATACAAAAGAATTATAATTATTAAGAGAAGTGTGAAAATTCTTATTCTATGGATAATTGATTTAGAGTAAATTAGTTATTTTCGTAAAGTATATTATAAATAAAAGAATCGGGTGTATAAAGAGTTATTGGGGTGCGAATAGTCCATCAGTAACTAAAGAATGAAAATTTATTTTTTTATTTTTATCTATTTTTAAGAAATACTTCATTAGTATATATTTTAACAGATTTGCAATTGACGGAAGAACAAATATAAATCTAGCTTTGTTAGAAATTGAAAGGCTAATTGCTATAAATTCTATAAATTAGAAAATTTTCTCTGAAATGGCGTTATTGAATGAAGTTTCAACGTCTAAAACAGATAATCTATTGATACTAGAAGAGAAATATTATAATAAGGAAGAAATGAAGGCGTATCATGCTAAGCTATTACCTTTATTGATTAATGAGTAGATGAATGTTTATAATAAAATAATGTATGCAATTGATAGTGATGAGGGTTGATTCTTTTTTCTTTACGTGGTGAAACTGAGAAGACACTTATCGATAATTTATCTAGAAAACATTATGTTTAGCCTTTCGTGGGAGAAATGATATTGTGTTGCATGTAGCATTCAGTGGAATAGCATCATACTCCTTCCAAGAGGTAGAACTGCAGATTATAGAATTAATATTCCACTAGATTGTGACGAGAATTCTACCTAAAAAAACTTATCCCATAAAATTATTCATCATCTCTTCTCATTGAAACAAAGCTCAAGATTTGGGATGAAAATTCTTGATTGGTAGAATGATTATGAGCCCATCTGAGTTAACCAAATTCCCCATTCGATTTCAGAGGAAAAAAGTCACACTCGCATTTTATTTTACTATGACTATAAAAAAAAGTCAATGTCATTTTTTAAAGAAGGTTGGACCCTATCTCCAAAAATCATTTTTTACCTATGTTAGTGATATACTGCAATACCTCGTGTCACTGGAAATAGGGGACTCGGAGTATTAATATGTAATTAAGATGGATTAATCCAAGATACTACAAGAAATGTTATTTATAATAAAAATTATACTCCCTCCGTTTTTTTTGTTTGCTACGGACCCACGCAGCACGCAGTCCAATGTACATTTTAAATCAGTAATAACTCAAGTTCGGTACAAGTAAAAATTCTAAAAGTTCGATATTTAAAACTACAAGACGAGACGAATCTAACAAGATCTCAATTGACTATATTTTAACTTGAATAACTATGATAAAACTTCAAGTCAAAGTGATTGTGTGAATAGTGCCAAATTCTCCAACGTAGCTATCATTTAAAAACGGAGGAAGTATATGACATAAATTTGCACAATGAATTCTTCATGTAGGTGATGGTAATTTGTAAATCTGGTATTGATCTTGAAGGTGTACAATTAGATGTGACATTTTCAGATTATAATTTTATAAATTCTACAGGAAATCCTATAGTGACAATTGTTTATAGTACTTATATACATATAAAATGCATCACTTCAAATCCAGATATTTTTAAAGATATTGCTATACTAATCCCTACCAACCAGATTGTTGATATGATCAATAATTAAATCACGGAACGTATGTCTGTAAATGAAAATGTATATATATATATATATATATCAGTTCTAATAATATTTGTCAAGAGGATGAAAATATAGATAATGCCAATAAATTATTTTCACTATAATATCTAAATACAATCAATTATTCTGGATTATCGAATCACGGAATAACGTTGAATTATGGTTGCATAATCATGCTTATTAGGAATATGGATCCATCAAATAAAGTATGCAATATAAGTAGGTTGATAGTAACCAAGATGCGGAACCATATTATTGAGGTTAAACTAATTTTCGGGAAAGCATGAAAGTAAATTCTTAATTGGTAGAATGATTATGAGCCTATCTGATTTAGCCAAATTCCTGATTCGATTTCAGATGAGAAAATTTCAACTTGTAGTTTGTTTTGCTATGATTATAAACAAAAGTCAATGCCAATTTTTAAAGAATGTTGGACTATATCTTCCAAAACCAGTTTTTGCCATGAATAGTTATGTTGCAATATTTCGCGTCACTAGCAAGATGTGGCTCAAAGTATTAATATGCAATTAAGAATGATTAAATCAAGATACCACGAGAAATGTTGTTTACAATAAAATTTATATATGACAGAAAATTTGCAAAATGAATACTTAATTTAGGGGATCGTAAGGCCGGTATTGATTTTGAAGATCTACAATTAGATGTGACATTTCCGGATGATATTCTTATAAACTTTACAGGTGATCCTATAGCGACAATTTTTAAGAGTACATATACAAATATAAACTGCACCACTTCAAATTCAGATATTTTTAAAGATAGTACTATACTAGCCCCTACCAATGAGATTTTTAGGAATGAAATTTTTAGCAAATTGTGAGGAATTTTTTATATTATGCTTACTACAAATATATAAATTTTGTTTTATTTTGATTTAAATCTTAGATTAAAAAAATATTATTTTAATAATTATTCTTATTGATCTGTTAAACCAACGAAACTAAAGAAGGCGGTATAATAGGATTTCTTAGTTAGTTTTAAAAATAATAAAATTATATTATCATATACATCATCTTTCAAATAGATATAAAATCATCACACATTTTCATTACTAAAATATAATTTATGATTATTTTATACAATATAAGTATATATATTATATAAAATATATAATTATGCCCGTCGAGTCTCGACGGGTTAATTACTAGTTTGCTTATAAAGAATTTGGGGGTTGAGAACAGAAATCCAGTGTCCCATGTTTGAAATTGAAGATATCATTTTGACAATGTTTTTCTACAACACACATTCTCAAAAGAAATTATTTTATAATTGTATTCCATTGTATAATGTATTATTGCATCAATATTCATTGCAATAACTTTTATACCGACCCTATACCCTGTGTAACATAGATCCTTGAAGTTCCTCCGGTCACCATTGCTAATGAAGAATCTGTAATGTTTTTTTTATTCTTTCTTGAATTCATGCATGTAATGTGTAATGGAAATGTAAACAAAAAGGCAAAATTTACTAAATGTGTAATGGAAATGTAAACAAAATAAATGCAACAATTAAATTATGCATTTGTTACCATACTATTGGTCCTGGCTGAAGATTGAAGATTGTATGGAATGAGTGGGAACAGAGGTGAGTAATATGAGGAGAGAAGACTGATTTATTTATAGTGGAGGGTATTAGCTTCTCTATGCTAAGACTGATTTATTTATACTGGAGAACAATAGCTTCTCTTCTATTTGTGCCAAAATTTGAATTTTGAATTTTTGAAAATACTTGAAAGTTGGAGCCTAAAATTTGTATTGAAATAACTGCCAGCAGGTAATTCAACAATTCTTTTTTATTTTTTTTTAATTGGGCTAATCTGAAATACTATTCATAAGGAATTTACTGTTCATAAGAAGGTAATATAGACTCAAAACACTATTCATAAGGGCAACAACTTTTTTATTATAATAGATATCAGTTGTTATCCATAGGTTATTTTTTCTTTGCAGTAGGCATCTCATCTATATAGATAAAAGTTTTGGAAATAAGACAGGCACATTGTTTTCTCTGTTAGGAAAATAGGGTTATAACTTCGAAAGTGCGCAAGGGTTTGGATGAGTCCGAGGATTGTTATTCAATGATTTCCTTAAAACAGTATTGCCCGCGTATCGGTGCAACTGTTTCCCAGGATACAACAGACTCGGCGGAGGCGAACTGGAACACTATTTCAGAATGCTTGTGTGTTGGAGGATGTTTCGAATGAATTGGAATGAAGCCTAGCATGCATATTTATAGATGGCTAAGAGTTGAATTGTTTCAATGAAACGACACAATCATTCGTTTGAATACGCAGCCATTCGTTTGAATAAGCACCCATTCGTTTGAATACGCATCTATTCGTTCGAATACGCATCCATCCGTTTTAATTTGCTGCTCTTCATTTGAATTCACACCTTTCTGTTTGAATTCGAAACTCTTTGCCAAAGGTTGCAACTTTCCGTTTGAATGCTGCTGCTTCCATTCAAATTTGAAAGAGAAGAAATAAATAAAAATAATAATTAAAGCCCTAAGAAGCAAAACCGGGTTGATCAGGTCCGTGATACCTCAAGGAGAATTTTATCTTCTCTAACTAATGTGGGATTAACTCCCATTCACACATTTAAAAAGCCATTTATTTCCGATAATCCCCCACATGAATGGGATATAGTCTTAAGCATTCGTTACATGATCTCTGCATAGATAAAGTAGGTGTCCCTTTGAACTTTATCATTGTTTTAATTGTTTTGTCTTACTGGTTGTCCAGTAGACACGATGTCTTTGAATTGTCCTGCCGTTTGTGTAAGATTCCCACAAATAAAACGCATAGACCATATTTATATTAGTTCCGTTCTCATTGTTTTGTCCATTTTGGCCGTGGACACGCCTGGTTCTGCAAGAGTTTAGGAGAACTAAGCCTTCCGGTTCTCCTTTGAAGCGGCCCCACTTTACTCTCACATAGGTGATTATTTAAGTTTCGGAGTATTACACTTACTCACTTAAATATCATTAAAGCATTATTTGCTATCCTTTATCGTCATGCCACTGTTTCGCGACAGGAATGAGTAGAGGGATTGCCCCACAGTGACTTAACTTAGTCTCACGGTTAGGTTGTCCCTTTGAACCTAGATCTTAGGATCTTTAGATATCTAAAGATGGACTTCCACTATGTATGCATTAGATATACATCAATAATTATTAATTATACTAATTTAATCTTAACAATTGACTTAGCCCACTTGACACATTCCTAATATTAGGCACACACGGACCTCGTCTGATCAAATCGAATGACGTTGCTCGTCCAAAACTCCAATTCCACCGATATAGTATTTCCTCACTTTTTAAGAGAAGGATACGTATCAATTTTTCATATCATTAATTATTCAATTCAACTATTAATTATTCAATTTTGAGTCACCGTTTTTACATGTACTAACATTTTTATATGTAACTAACTAGTTTCGATAATAAAAACAAGAGTAAGCATATAAGCTAGCGTCCATTTTCCATTCCATCTTTCATCCATCAAATCATAATAGTATAATTTGTCAACGCGCGTCAGCCAAGAAGGCAACAAATAACAATTAGAGCAGACCTTCAGAAGCATCAACCATGGCTGACTCTAATTCAGATTCCTTGATGATCATTTCTCTTCTAGTTGCAGTAGTATTCTGGATTTCCTCCCATTGCAGCTGCTGCTGCTATGCAGACACCAACAGGTTCTCCGGCTCCCTCTGCGACCCTACATCAACAACCAATCAAACCTCTACCTGGACCTCCAATTTGAACAACGTCGTCATCGATTCCCTTACAGCCAACGTCAATCGCGGCAACGGATACTACACAGCCGAGGCGGGGAAAGCCCCCGACAGAGCCTTCGCCCTGATTCAGTGCAGAGCCGACGTTTCCTCCTCGGACTGCACCAATTGCACCCAAGAGTCGTTCAGACTGGCCGCCCTATACTGCGGCGGAAGTAAATCCGTCGTCATATGGCAGAAATGGTGTTACCTGCGGTATTCCAATTCCAGCTTCTACGGCCAGTGGGAGAGATCGGGCACGTCAATCACGCCGGTCAATGCGACTAGTGTGGACAATTCGACGGTGGCTGATGCGGGGATGAGGATGACGACCGGACTTGCTGAGGAGGCTCCCAAAGACAGCCTGATGTTCGCACGGTCGGAGACAGAGGTCGGGAAGGGACAGAAGAGGTACGGGTTGGCGCAGTGCACCCGGGACTTGGGGAAGAGGGGGTGCAAAGATTGCTTGGATTATTTCCTGAAGGCGTTTGGACCAGGAATTTGGAACAATACGTCGTCGTGGGAGATTTACGGTTTGGGCTGCTTCATGATGTACTCTGATCAACGGTTCTACTTTAATACCTGGAGGACTCCAGGTCGTGGTAAGATTTCTTAGTACACACCTCCTAGCTAATTCCTATATATCATGTTAGTAGTTCTTTATCAAATTTTATTTTGGATATATTATATATATATATATTCAGGAGACGGGGCCGGGAGACAAACCGATACCAATGGCAATGCGAGTCATAATGTAGCAAAGAGAGATTTGGGTAGACGACGATGGTTTGCATTAGGTATGGCTATATTAACGACGGTCATGGTGTATATCTAATGTAACGCCCCGAAAATTTAAAACTATTTTCGTGACGCCACCGCCGTATTAACTATTCTAAACTGTTGATCACTCAGCTTAGATAGTCAATACGAAGCGAGGTATAAATACAAACCTGTATCACACTAGGATAAATGCCAACAAAGCAGTATATAACCCCAGGAACAATACATGGCATATCCGGGCAACAAGCCCTGAAATGATATAGTAACATGGTCGCACATCCAATACCAGGAATGACCAATAAGTAAATCATATGTGACACACCGATCACATTTAAGAAATAACAAATATTCTCATCAAAGGTCAGGCAAGAGCATATAATATTTATTCTAAACAATAAATATAATGGATGCAGCCTAGCTAGTTCGCTCAATCCGTACCCCAACATCGTGTTCTGCGCCATCCGTAGGAAGATCTATAAAACAGACAACAGCAACAAGGTGTCAGTACATCGTACTGGCAAGGAATAGATATAGCTGGGAAAACGGGGCACACTAATGATAACACTATACTATATAAATAATAATAACAATAATAATAACAATAATGATAACAATAATTAAGGACATAAAATAAATACAGAAAGTAAACATCACACCGTCCCATACCGGTGCTTCAACCACTGCAGATAAAATGAATGATGGATGATGAGATGATATGTTATGACCTAAGATGTCTATCTACCCTAAATGCAACACATAAGCATGTCTAGCGCGCACCTAGGTACCATGGTCGGTATTCCCCCCCATATAAGGGTCCACTCCCCTTAATGGTCGGGAGACATACCCACAGTGCCCCCGCCGCGGACACTAACAGCTGAGATCGTGGCTTACGGCAAACGGGTCAGGCTAAGGGTCATGAGCCCTTTCTAGCCAAATTCAGACTAGGATATAAATCCTTATCAGTCTCAATGCCCAGGGTAAGATACTGACTATGCCCAATCGGATACCGACTCGTAAGCATAGGGTATCCAATACCCTCGAAGCATAATTTTTGATTCACCAACATATCATCACAGATATTCAGATTCAATTCAATCACATGTCCATACGTAAATCAACGCATCATGACAAAATAAACAACTCATCGCGAGTTAAGTATAATCAGGGGTGTGCCAAGTCCCACATATCGGCACCAACTCTCACATCAACATAGAAGCGAAACAAGACCTGATCTCAACTAAGGCATAGAAGATCACCGCTAATCGCAACTAAGTTCCAGGTTATGAGCATAATAATTTGTGAGATATTCGCAAGCAGTTCTAGCCTAATTCTAAGGCATCCTCATTATAAGCAGGGAATCCGTACACACGAGAGTTCCCAATACTAAGGCAACATAGACTATATTAGTCTATTCCTAACCCCGATCTAATTTGCTATTCTAAACCTTGCCTTTATTATAAATCTTCAAGCTTCCTTTGTACAACTTCAACTTTCACGTGGCTTCAATACAAGTCCACACTCGTTCCCTGTACAATAATATCATCATAAGAATTAAAATAATTTAACAATACCAATTCTATAATCTCCTCTTATCTCCAATACCAACAACCACCTCCAATCCCCTTTTTATAATCCCTCCAAATCAACCACCCAACACTTCCAATTCTATGTTTATCAACATAGAATTGACTAATATTGAATAACCCAACAACATCAATAATATAAAGAATAATTCAATCCAACATGCCACACTATATACTACAAGTTCTCCAAGCATTCAAGTATCACAACATTAAAATACTAACAAGGTATCCCAATTAATTAAACTACCACCTACAAATTCCCACTTAAAATCCATATGTTTATTCAAGAGTTACTTACAAAATTTATTTAACTCTTGAATTCATATATAATCAATCAAGCTCCATAACAACAATAAAACCATGTCAAGTTATAAAAGATCCAACAATTACTCAACAATTCATCCCTTCCAAAAATGTGAACTACCAACAACTCAACATATTCATTTGATAAAAATAACAATAACCAAGAATCACAATCCTCAAAAACCAACTAGCACAATTCCTTCTCCAATTACAAAACTCATCAACATCTTTAGTATCAAATTCCCAAATATTAACATAATCAAATAACTCCATTTAAGCCTTTAAACCAAGCATGCATTTCCAAATTCTAAAACAAAATCCAACTACTTAATTAATCACAATACAATATATCCAATTATTCAAAATCCAAGAATGCTTCAAAGTAAAACCATTACTAAGCCAATCCAAGGATTTCCCTACCAATCCTTCCAATCTTCAAAACCCATATTCAAGCATCATAGCCTCTACAACAGCACACCAAAAATCTATAGAACTCAATTTAACCATTACACATCTTCTCTAACCAAAACCAAGAAGCAATCAAGAAGAAAATTGAACAACTCATCAACACCACCACTGTCCATCCTCCAAATCTGTCCAGCCTCCGCCATGACACCACCACCACTTGGCCGCCGGCGAAACGCCGCGGCGACCGCCGGCAACGCGCAGCAGCGCGTTGCGCTGCTCCAGCAGCGGGCAGCAGCCCGCTGCCGCTATCCACGGCGCCGCGCCGCCGCGCCACCGCGGCGCCGCCTCCACCACCGTCGTCATCTCCTCCCCATGCCGGCGTCTCCTTCCCTTCTCCGGCGACTCCCCGGCTTCACTCAACAAAATCAAAAATCCAATGCTTTCCCAAAATCCCCAAATCGTGTGAAATTGAAGAAGAGGAAGAAGAGAGAGTTCATACCCGTACAATAGCTTGAATTGAGTCTCCATTTCTCCCCCAAAATCGCCATTACCGCTGCCCCATTTCTTCATCGGTCTTCCTCTTCCTTCTCTCTAAGTTTGCCCGATGGAAATGTTAAAATGAGGATAAATCTTTCATTTGCCCCAATTTAAGGTCAAAGGACCTCCTTGCAATTCTCTTATTTTCAGTTTTAACCCTCAGACAATTTCACATTTACACTTCCTCCCTATTCAATTATAATGGGTTGGGTTGTCTTGGGCTCTCTTAATTATGGTTGGGCTTCTACCATAAGTTCCACAACCAATTTATTATTAATTGAGCCCAATTAAAATAATTAATCATAATTAATTAATTTAATTATGAAATAATTATCCGGGATGTTACATTCCCTCCCCCTTAGGATCATTCGTCCTCGAATGAAATAAGGGTATGGAACAATATCTTATCTCCACTGAATTCCGGGTGAGATCCAACCCGGAACATCTTAGCACACGCTTCTATCAGTCCCTGACGCTGTGCCTTTGTCACATGCTGAGACCATAGTTCCTTCACCCTCTATAGCGTCTAATAAGAAGTACTCCATCCTTCATTGATTAATCGTCTTTAGTAATGATTCATATACTTGACTGTTATCAAGCTTCATCTCAACGGTTGCATGCTCTTCTTAAAGTCATTCACCACTTCCATCAACTATAATACGTGAAATACATCATGCATGTTCATAGCCGAGGACTCCAGTGGTAGATCGCATTTTCAATCCTCTTCATGCTTTCGAATGCACCCCTTTACTAGTATTCGGTATGCATTCGAGTTCGGAACTTCATTCACATTTTCAAATACAGGAGGTAAACTTTATTCTCATGTGACTCCACATTCTACCCCTTTTATTTTCACCACCTTCTGATTATTTTGAGGCTCTCCTCTAGTATGTCTCTGATAATTTCTAACTACTCTAGTTATTTCTCGAAGGCCCTGAACTCCACTCTTCTATTCCAAAGAACCACTCATTCGATGAGGCTTTCTTCACCTTCCTTTCAGCTTGTACATAGATAACGTCAACCTAACATTCGAATGTTGTTGACTATTGTAAGAGAAACTTAAACATATTCAGATGTTTCTCCAACTTACACTCGGAACTAACTTACAAACTCGTATCCAGTCATAAAAATCCAGATTATAACTGGCATTCTGTATCAAGCAGTAGCATTTTTCTCTAAATCTCCATCGACTCTCGACATACCAATTAAATATGCTACCTTTAAATGAGCTCACCATCCGTTGGTAACCCGTGTGTATCGAGCACCTATCCTCTTTCTCCTCACACTCTTACATCGTGCATAAGGATTTCTGAGATACAATCATTATGTTGGCATGAAACTCTATGTTTTGTTGTATCTCATCACACAATTCTCTCTTCGGACTCATGTTTTCTCATTGAAACATTTAAATTTAATATAATCCACTCAATCTCCATGCTTACCGATCCAAACTTCCGTGAATTTTACCCCGGGAGCCATCTCAATCTACGACTCGTAATGTTAGCCTTGATGGCATTTCGAGATTCCATCTCATTCCGAGGATATGTCACACAATTACTAACTGTCAAAACAGTTAATTATTCCCCGAGAATTTATTTGGATTGTGTTAGGACTTAGTTCTGCTCCAGATCGTCCATTTACATATTGAATCAATCTCCCTCAACTTCGCACTGTTGGATGTTTTGCTTCATACCCCTTTATGGCAATTGCACAAGGTGCAGTGTTATCTCAACGATTCCATAGGAATTCCCGCCTTGAGGTAAACCTGCATTGCAAAAAAGAATTGAACAATCTCCAACGCAAGGTAGAAAGTGAGATCGAATTTCCAGGAGTATGGTAAATTCAGAATTATATCGGAAGCCAAAATCTTCCGATACACGTGGAAAGAATGCAGAACAACTGAAAATCGTTGCTTGCGGAGCACATAACGAATACAGATACGTAAAACACCTTATTTTACAACAAGATGTTTTTATATTAGCGAAGAGTACTTCAACTAAAAAGTTGAAGAGCGAATGCAATTAGAAATAGGTTATCAAGATGCATTAAAACACATTTGATCACCCTCAAGTATAATACTGGAATGGAAGATAGTAGAAAATAGTAGGCCTTGCAGGAGCCTTATCAATTTCCGTACTAGAAGTTCGAGCCGAAAACGTCATCACATAGTAGAACAACACAGACAAATAGACCGAGAGTGAAACAATTCAGTTTCAGTTAAAAAGGAATTCGCGAAGTAGATAACAGTCCAATGTTGGTGAAAAAGAATCGGAATAGTGAGAATTTAAGTTATTGGGAGGGTGTCAAGTAGATAATAATTGTATAGGTTTCTAAGATGAATAGAAAATATACCGCGGAAAAAAATACAGACAAGGTTGCTATTCTATAATGGAACAAATATAATTAAATAAGTGAACCAAAACGAGATGATACGGGTTAGCAAAGAAATCATACTGACTGACGGAGACCTCGATTTATGAAAGGGATAATAAATCAGTAGAAAATAGAAGGTGCTAACAAGAATGCCCGGTAAGAAACTACTCTACTTCGGGTAGAAATGAATAGTAGTATGAACCAAGAATGGCGGATGATAACGAGGAAGAAAGAGCGGACTCCAAAGGATATACAAGAACTCCCAGAAGACGTAAGGAAGTCGATGGCAAAGTTATCATAGAATTTTAGAGAACGATAGAGGAGTTTGAAGAATTTAGATAAATGCATTTACATATATCAGTGCAGCTGAGATGAAATTCGAATTATTAAAATATTGAAACGGCAGGAAAAATATCAATGCTGACAGAATATCAATGAGAACCATTCAGATGGCCTCAAGAGTGATGTGACAGTACATGCCACAACCAAAAGAGTTTAACTCAGGGAGAAGAGTTGGTACTGAAACGTACACAGTAGGATTTTCAAAAGGAAGCAACGAAAATATTAGAGATATTCACTTTCTCAAAATTAAGAAAATGAAGTGAAAGGATTGAGAAATAAAGCATATCTAATAAATAAATAATTATATATATATATATATATATATATATATATCAGCATTACTAGCATTGCGTCGTCCGCCATTAACTCGCACCCACGCCTCCCATTAATCTCTGCGATATACTCAATTCGATGTCTCGAATTGAATGTCCTCGTAGTTCCGTCATTTGCTACAACAGGATGAATTACCAGCAGTACATCTTTAAGATTTAAAGATGTCTGAGATATTATTCTCCTGATGTTCTAATCATCTGCTGACAATGGATCATCATCACATATCTGCATGGCATGGATGTGCGTGTCCCGTTGTTTAATACCTGCAATTACCTTAAAGACAGATCCCATACATTATCACAATATAATAAGCTAACAGAATTACCAAACAAGCAGTAGTAATAATAGAAATAACTACTCAACAACTTCTAAACAAGTTGCTAACAGAATTTAAAGAATAGATCTCTTGGGATATCCTTGTTATTCGTCCATAGTTATCTCGCAAACCATGGCTCGAATCCACAAGGTGCGCAATATATAAACAGGGTACCACGGCATAAGAATAAATCTAACTAGCATATGACAATGCAAACCTATCCTATATGCAATCCCCGCACACCTCACCACATGTTTTTATCAAGTTTTAAGCACATAATAGAGCAAGCCCGCTCTGATACCAACTGTAACGCCCCGAAAATTTAAAACTATTTTCGTGACGCCACCGCCGTATTAACTATTCTAAACTGTTGATCACTCAGCTTAGATAGTCAATACGAAGCGAGGTATAAATACAAACCTGTATCACACTCAGATAAATGCCAACAAAGCAGTATATAACCCCAGGAACAATACATGGCATATCCGGGCGACAAGCCCTGAAATGATATAGTAACATGGTCGCACATCCAATACCAGGAATGACCAATAAGTAAATCATATGTGACACACCGATCACATTTAAGAAATAACAAATATTCTCATCAAAGGTCAGGCAAGAGCATATAATATTTATTCTAAACAATAAATATAATGGATGCAGCCTAGCTAGTTCGCTCAACCCGTACCCCAACATCGTGTTCTGCGCCATCCGTAGGAAGATCTATAAAACAGACAACAGCAACAAGGTGTCAGTACATCGTACTGGCAAGGAATAGATATAGTTGGGAAAACGGGGCACACTAATGATAACACTATACTATATAAATAATAATAACAATAATAATAACAATAATGATAACAATAATTAAGGACATAAAATAAATACAGAAAGTAAACATCACACCGTCCCATACCGGTGCTTCAACCACTGCAGATAAAATGAATGATGGATGATGAGATGATATGTTATGACCTAAGATGTCTATCTACCCTAAATGCAACACATAAGCATGTCTAGCGCGCACCTAGGTACCATGGTCGGTATTCCCCCCCATATAAGGGTCCACTCCCCTTAATGGTCGGGAGACATACCCACAGTGCCCCCGCCGCGGACACTAACAGCTGAGATCGTGGCTTACGGCAAGCGGGTCAGGCTAAGGGTCATGAGCCATTTCTAGCCAAATTCAGACTAGGATATAAATCCTTATCAGTCTCAATGCCCAGGGTAAGATACTGACTATGCCCAATCGGATACCGACTCGTAAGCATAGGGTATCCAATACCCTCGAAGCATAATTTTTGATTCACCAACATATCATCACAGATATTCAGATTCAATTCAATCACATGTCCATACGTAAATCAACGCATCATGACAAAATAAACAACTCATCGCGAGTTAAGTATAATCAGGGGTGTGCCAAGTCCCACATATCGGCACCAACTCTCACATCAACATAGAAGCGAAACAAGACCTGATCTCAACTAAGGCATAGTAGATCACCGCTAATCGCAACTAAGTTCCAGGTTATGAGCATAATAATTTGTGAGATATTCGCAAGCAGTTCTAGCCTAATTCTAAGGCATCCTCATTATAAGCAGGGAATCCGTACACACGAGAGTTCCCAATACTAAGGCAACATAGACTATATTAGTCTATTCCTAACCCCGATCTAATTTGCTATTCTAAACCTTGCCTTTATTATAAATCTTCAAGCTTCCTTTGTACAACTTCAACTTTCACGTGGCTTCAATACAAGTCCACACTCGTTCCCTGTACAATAATATCATCATAAGAATTAAAATAATTTAACAATACCAATTCCATAATCTCCTCTTATCTCCAATACCAACAACCACCTCCAATCCCCTTTTTATAATCCCTCCAAATCAACCACCCAACACTTCCAATTCTATGTTTATCAACATAGAATTGACTAATATTGAATAACCCAACAACATCAATAATATAAAGAATAATTCAATCCAACATGCCACACTATATACTACAAGTTCTCCAAGCATTCAAGTATCACAACATTAAAATACTAACAAGGTATCCCAATTAATTAAACTACCACCTACAAATTCCCACTTAAAATCCATATGTTTATTCAAGAGTTACTTACAAAATTTATTTAACTCTTGAATTCATATATAATCAATCAAGCTCCATAACAACAATAAAACCATGTCAAGTTATAAAAGATCCAACAATTACTCAACAATTCATCCCTTCCAAAAATGTGAACTACCAACAACTCAACATATTCATTTGATAAAAATAACAATAACCAAGAATCACAATCCTCAAAAACCAACTAGCACAATTCCTTCTCCAATTACAAAACTCATCAACATCTTTAGTATCAAATTCCCAAATATTAACATAATCAAATAACTCCATTTAAGCCTTTAAACCAAGCATGCATTTCCAAATTCTAAAACAAAATCCAACTACTTAATTAATCACAATACAATATATCCAATTATTCAAAATCCAAGAATGCTTCAAAGTAAAACCATTACTAAGCCAATCCAAGGATTTCCCTACCAATCCTTCCAATCTTCAAAACCCATATTCAAGCATCATAGCCTCTACAACAGCACACCAAAAATCTATAGAACTCAATTTAACCATTACACATCTTCTCTAACCAAAACCAAGAAGCAATCAAGAAGAAAATTGAACAACTCATCAACACCACCACTGTCCATCCTCCAAATCTGTCCAGCCTCCGCCATGACACCACCACCACTTGGCCGCCGGCGAAACGCCGGCGGCGACCGCCGGCAACGCGCAGCAGCGCGCTGCCAGCAGCGGGCAGCAGCCCGCTGCCGCTATCCACGGCGCCACGCCACCGCGGCGCCGCCTCCACCACCGTCTTCATCTCCTCCCCATGCCGGCGTCTCCTTCCCTTCTCCGGCGACTCCCCGGCTTCACTCAACAAAATCAAAAATCCAATGCTTTCCCAAAATCCCCAAATCGTGTGAAATTGAAGAAGAGGAAGAAGAGAGAGTTCATACCCGTACAATAGCTTGAATTGAGTCTCCATTTCTCCCCCAAAATCGCCATTACCGCTGCCCCATTTCTTCATCGGTCTTCCTCTTCCTTCTCTCTAAGTTTGCCCGATGGAAATGTTAAAATGAGGATAAATCTTTCATTTGCCCCAATTTAAGGTCAAAGGACCTCCTTGCAATTCTCTTATTTTCAGTTTTAACCCTCAGACAATTTCACATTTACACTTCCTCCCTATTCAATTATAATGGGTTGGGTTGTCTTGGGCTCTCTTAATTATGGTTGGGCTTCTACCATAAGTTCTACAACCAATTTATTATTAATTGAGCCCAATTAAAATAATTAATCATAATTAATTAATTTAATTATGAAATAATTATCCGGGATGTTACATCTAAGGACTTTAATCTCACATCCTCATTTGTCAAGACATTGCTTTTATGGTAGTGGTCATAATTATATATACATTGTTGTATCTACCGGATGTTTTGATTAGGCAAGCATGATTTTTATTTAAATCAATAAATAACTCTAGCATGCATATTTCATAGTTACTATAAATTATAAAGGGAATCAAGGGGATGGGATAAGAGGCTGGGTGGGGTATATATTGAACCCTTAACCTAAGGTTTTAAGACATGAACTTTGCCACTTGGGCTCGTCATCATCTCCTATTTCATAGTTATTGCGCATTTTTTATAAGTAGTACGATGTTCCATTTTCATACAGTTCAATAAATATTTTAAACTATTAATAATGTAAATTTAGTAATTCTAAAAGTTTTAAGTTTGAAAACTACAAAATCGAGATAAATCTAATAAAATCTCATTCACCTACAATTTTTTTATATAACTATGATAAAAATCAATATCAAAATGTTATAATAAATAATAACAAAAATTAAAACTGTAACACTTAAAGAAAAAAACAAGAAAGAAAAAGAAATGGAGAGAGTATGTATTTAATTAGCAAGAAGCTAGAGTGTAGCCGACCGGAATCCATATAATTAGACCCTAAACCGTAATACCCATTTGTAGGGGTGGGCAAAAAATTCGAACCGAACCGTTGAACCGTTGATCCGAATCGAATCCGAATCGAATTTTCGGTTAACCGGGGCATTCGGTTCGAATACAAATACCCCAGCACAAGTATTTGCTCGGTTCGGTTCGGTTACGGTTTTTAGGATTTTTTTTACCCCGGTTACCGAACCGAACCGTATATTATAATTAAATATAATTTTAAATTATTGTACATATATTCATATATTATTTTTAAAAATAAAATTCAAAATTCTTTAACCCTAATCCTACCGCGCCGTCTTCAACTCTTCATTCCATTTTATTCAGTATTCCCCGTCTTCAATCCATTCTAGCGCCGCCCCATCTTCAGTTCACTCTTCAGTTTCCACGCCGAGCACCGCCCTTCCTTCCTCGCAATCCATCAAGCAGCCGGCGACGAGGCAGCAACGGCGCCGCTCCACCCCATCTTCAGCCTTCAGTTTCCACACCGAGCACCACCCTTCCTTCCCCGCAAATCGCAATCCATCTAGCAGCCGGCGACGAGGCAGCAACGGCGCCGCTTCACCCATCTTCACCCTTCAGTTTCCACGCCGAGCTAAGCACTGCATTGCCCTTTCCTCGCAATCCATCCAGCAGCCGGCGGGACAAGGTATTAATTTTGTTCCTTCGTATGTTCCTGCCCTTCATATGTTTCCACGACGAGCTAGCGCCGCCCCATCTTCAGTTCTTCACCCTTCATATGTTCCTGCCCTTTATTGGTATTAATTTTGTTTTGGTTTTAAATCTGCCATTGAAAATTCCTATTTTGATGAGCTTTCAAAATTGGTATTCATTGCTAAATCTGTTTGTCAATCCCTGTACATTGTCTTTTATTCATTGAAGTTTTGTTCCTTATTGTGAAATAAAGATTGCATTTTGTAAACTGGAATATGAAATTTGAATCTCAAAGTTATTGATTTTTTGAATGTGTAGTAAACTACTAAACTGTAACAGTGCCTATAGTTATTTTGTTCCAGTGAAATTCAAGCTTGAGGGTACTTTTCATTTGTATTACTGATTTCAGCTCTATTAGAAAGACTAGATTGACTCCTGCAATTCCCAAACTAGTGTGGTAATGATAAGCCGCTGGCTTTGAGGAAGCAGGTTAGCAGATCCGTTGAGGCTGCTATGATAAGGTTGGGTACTACTAGGACTTTGGTCTTTGGTATTTGGTAAAGTTTTTAGTTGCTTAAATAGTTTGGTGGCTGGTTAGTAATTACATTGTTAGATGGTTGTTTGCCTTTGTTGTTATATGATTTGGTATGTAATCTGTAAAGGATTTTGTTTGAAGGCAATAAGAATTTTATCCTAAAAAAAAAAAGAAAGACTAGATTGAAACTGGGAATTGACTTCTAACTGGGAATTTGTCTTATTACTGATTTCATTTGTTTATTACTGATTCAAGCTTATTACTGATTTCATTTGTTTTTACTGATTTCATTTGTTCCATTGTCCCATGCCCTATGTCGTTGACTTCTAACTCGGAATTTGTCCCATGTTCCTCAGCTTACTATATAATGGAATCTGTACTCAGCTTGCTATGTTCCATTGTTCCATTAATCTTATTAATTACTATAATTATTTTTGGCTGCTGAGATGTGTTTATTTTGTTTAGATGTGTTGTTCATGGGTATATCTTTTTGTTGGATTTTGCAGATATTATTGTTTTGGTTGGAGACAAGAATCAAAGAAGATGGCTGTTTTGTTTGGTTTGAGAATTGAGACAATTATTTTGTTGGATCTTTCATATTATATCTAAGTAGATGCATGGCTGCTTTCTTCTTTTTCTTTTGGTTGCAGTATTTATCAATTATCAATGACATTTGACTTTGGATATTTATGTTCTAAAATTATTTTTGAAATTTTAAGATTCGATTCGGTTCGGTTAATATTATTTGCAAATAGGAGATTATCTTTTCGGTTAACCGCCATTTCGATTATTCGGAGATCAAATTTATCATAGGATGGCTCGGTTCGATTCGGTTCGAGTAACCCGCGAATACCATGATTTTTTTCGGTTAACCGAAATGTCGGTTAACCGAAGATGTTCGGTTCGGTTTCGGTTAACATTTTCGAATATTTGCTCGGTTCGGTTCGGTTAGCAAATACCTGGAAAATTCCGGTTATTCGAACCGTGCCCACCACTACCCATTTGCACCGTTCTTAGACCCTGAAACGCATTCTATCTCCATCGCCCCCGGCAGACCCTTCCCACCAAAGCAATGTGACAATGTCTAATACTAGTATTTTTCTGAGTTTCGCCATACCATCAGCCCATCACCATCCATGATGTCTATGTAGCTGAGGTTGGATATTACTCCCTCTGTTCCAACTGAAATGCTCTACTTATTATATTTTGATATCTCATCACAAATATCTTGTTTTTATAAATAGAACTAATTTTCTTTTCTAATAACTATGTGGACTCCATCATATACTCACAAATCAACTCTACATCTCGTGCTCAACATTAACAGGACGTTACTAATGGGACGGAGGGAGTGCTCAACATTAACAGGACGTTACTAATGGGACGGAGGGAGTACTTCGTAAACAACCACCAAGTACCCAAACGGCCAAACGTATGGTATGAGAGAGAATTCTAAACAAGTAATCATTCTCATAAGCTAGCTAGCTAGTAACACAAACCTAACCGAGAAAAAATCGACTTTAATTAGGGCAAGAAAAAAAATTCTCCATCAATCACATACAGTTTTGAAAGTGTGAACTGGCTACAACATATAAACAAAGCACAACAAAATGTCTGCATTGAAATTAAGCATATAACGCAAAATTCCAGATGCCGTACCAGCAGAATCGAACCACTACATATTACAAATCTACAATAACCTCAGCGAGCTGAGGGACTCTCTTCTTTTCATTTTAAAGGAACCGACAACGAACATTCGTTTGATTACAAATAGATTCATTTTAATTTGAGTATACATACATATACGAACCATGAATTGAATTTTCCCTTAGCTTCACGTCACATACAATTACTCCCTATATATCTAGTCTGGCTGGGTTGCCTTACAGAATTTCTTTTAATCAAAACGAACTGGATATCTTCTGAATTCTAATGTTTCTTTTGAATCCAATTTCTTCATATTTGATCGCATAACGAAATTCCACCACTCTAACGTTGTCGATGTTGCACCCAAAGTAAAGAATACACTCCAATATTAGGAATATAGTACTAGTACTATAATATTAAAATTAGTTCAATTTGATGATAGAATAAAGAATTTAAGCGTGTCATTCGGATCTGAAACTTGAACCAAACGGCATATATAGTGATGTCCTCCTTCCAGCAGGAAACTAATCTGTCCACAGTTGAAAATCACCACACATTATGACATTAATTACTTCTTGATGTCAACAATTCTAGGTTTCTAACCCTCATTCATCCATGCTGACAATTCCACATACATGATACACCATATATATATGTTAGGAATATTTTAATCACTAACCAATTATGCAACTAATGTAGAGGTGGGCAGATCTTGTTTCAAAATCAGTACGTACGCGGATTTGACAATAATTATTGATTGATGAATTCTACAAGCACATTATGGACAAAAACAGTTCGTTCAAGATTTTCAGAAATCTACGCTTCAGGACACTGACTTATTAATTGCCACTTGATAGTATATTCTTAATTCATAATAACTCACATGAGGAGGCACATGGGTGAGAGAGAGATCTCTTTATTATGATCACAAATTCCATGAATACAAAATTCACAAACAATTTATCTTCCTTAAATAAAATTCAATGGCCTATACTGAATTGGCAGCAGCAATAATACTCTTGTTGATTTCCTCCCATTGCTGCTCTGCCGATACCAACAGTTTCTTCTCCTCCCTCTGTTACAATCAAAATGCCTCTCAAAGCTTCACCACCACCTGGACATCCAATTTGAACCGCGTCTTCAAAAACCTTACAGCCAACTTAGATCGCGGCCACGACGGATACTCCTTGGCCGCGGCAGGGGAAGAAGGCCCCGACAGGGTGTTCGCCCTGATACAGTGCAGAGGTGATATTTCCCCCGCGGATTGCAAGGAATGCACGCGAGAGTCCTTCCGACGGGCCGCCAGATACTGCAGCGGGAGTAAATCGAGCGTGGTATGGCAAAAATGGTGTTTGCTGCGGTATGCCAACGACAACTTCTTCGGCACGTGGGAAGTAGAAGGAGCCTCGATCCCGCCCGACGAGGTGGATCCTGAGGCATCAGCTAATGAGGGGAGAAACATGATGTCTCAGCTGGTGGCGACTGCTCCGAATGAAAGGCGGATGTTCGCGAGATCCGCGACAGGGGACCGGAAGAGGGTTGGGTTGGCGCAGTGCACCAGGGACTTGGCGGAGGAGGATTGCAGAGATTGTTTGGATCACTTCTGGGAGAATTTCGGACGAACTCTTAAGGGCACAATACCTTTGGGGATTTACGGCGTGGGCTGCTTCATGTTGTACGAACATTATGAGTTTTACTTCAACTCCTCGACAACTAGGCCGACGGTGACGGAGGAGAAGAAATCATCGGACACCGGTGAGATTTCTAATGGGTGGATTGTAATGTGTACGGCCATTTTGACTGCAGTCTTAATTCTAAGCTCCTAGAAATCCGATTACCTTATTAATGTAACGGATCGGAATAAGGGGAGTGGACAAGATGCAGTACCTGCACCTGTAGGTATGTGCCGAGTGTCTCGTGTGATGTGAAGTTGTTATGTACTACCTCCATTATTTTTTAATTGCTACAGACTCATATTTCACGCAATTCAATATACAGTTTTAATCTTCAATAACTCAAATTACATACAAGTAAAAATTATGAAACTTTAATATTCTAAATCTATGTGATTAGAGGGTTTAGACGAATAGAAAAGTCAAGCGAATAGATAAGTCAAGCGCTAATCTATGCTATTAGATGAATAGATAAGTCAAGCGCAACGACTTGAAGCCAGCGGTCGGGTTATACAGATTCGGATTTTCTTTCTTCCCCCTTTTTTTGTTTAAAAAACAGTGATTTGACAAGTCGTTCAATTTGATAATAGAATGGAGAGTTTAAGCACGTCATTCGAATTTGTACTTTGAACCAAACGGCATGTAGCCCGGTTCTCCTCGCCTGAAATGAAAGGTGTTCTTATTTAAATTTTATAAGATCTGATCTGATCTGGTCTAGTCTGAAAATTTCTGATCTGATTTGATTGTATTTGATCTGGTCTGATCTGATCTGAATGATTCTGGTCTAATTTAATTTAATAAGAATAAGTTATAAGTCCTCTAAATAAATCTACAGAAAATGGTCTAGTAATGTCCACCTTCCAAGAAACTAATTAATCTCAGGAGTTGAAAATCACCACACACTAATTAATTACTTAAATGTAAACAATTATAAATTTATAACCCACTTACTTGACATATTCCTATTTCATAATACTACTCGGTAACTCACAAGCACATGGGCGAGATCTCTTTATTAAGATCACAAATTCCATGAAAACCAAATTCACTAACAATTCTATTTTACCTTAATAGAATTCAATTCAATGGCCTATACTACTGAATTGGCAGCAACAACAATGCTCTTCTTGATTTCCTCCCATTGCTGCTCTGCTGATACCAACAGTTTCTCCACCTCTCTCATTTGCAATAAAAATTACTCTCGCTTCACCACCATCTGGACATCCAATTTGAACCGCGTCTTCGAAAACCTTACAGCCAACTTAGATCGCGGCAACGACGGATTCTCCATAGCCGCGGCAGGGGAAGAAGGCCCCGACAGGGTGTTCGCCCTGATACAGTGCAGAGGTGATATTTCCCCCGCAGATTGCAAGAAATGCGCGCAAGAGTCCTTCCTACTGGCCGCCCAATACTGCACCGGGGGTAAATCCCGCGTGGTATGGCAAAAATGGTGTTTGCTGCGGTATTCCAACGCCAGCTTCTTCGGCACGTCGGCCACGTCCGGAGGCTTGATTCCGTCGTCCAACGAGACGAGTTTGGTGGATCCTGAGGCAGCTGTTGAGGGGGAAAAAATGATGTCCGAGCTGGTGGCGGATGCTCCGAATGAAAGGCTGATGTTTGCGAGAACGGCGACAGGGGACCGGAAGAGGTTTGGGTTGGCGCAGTGCAGCAGGGACTTGGCGAAGGAGGATTGCAGAGATTGTTTGGATCGCTTATGGAAGAGTTTTGGACCTTTTGCTAAGGACACAACACCGTGGGGGATTTATGGCGTGGGCTGCTTCATGATGTACGATCATTATGAGTTTTACTTCAACGACACCACCGGTGGGATTTCTAATTGGTGGATTGTAATATGGTTGTTGGTCATTTTGACAGCGGTCCTACTTCTAAGCCCCAAGAAATCCGATTATTACCGAGTAATGTTACGATCGGAATAAGATGGATCCTCCCCAGTGGCGGCACCACTATGGTGCCAGGGTGGTCAGCTGACCTAGCTGACCACCCTGAAAAAAAAAAAAATATATTTTTTTTAATTTTTTTATTTCTAATGTAAAAATAATATCTTTAATAAATAAATCCAAATTTTAATAAATAAACCATTTTTTCTCTATTTTTTTCACTCTTCTCTAATTCGAAATATTTTTATTCTTCTCTAATTCTAAATCTTTTTCCCTCTTAATTAACTTTAGCTGGGAATGGGGACTTGACTCAGTGATCATGTGTTCTGGCTTTCAACCTTCTGGTTGGAGGTTCGATTCCCACCTGACCCTCGTATCCCTCCTCTTTATCTCCCTTTGTAGTTTGTATCATTCGGGCTCACACACATTTGCCGACACAAGTCAATGTTTCCAAAAAAAAAAAAAAACCGTAACAGAACATATTACATGGGACGGATGAAGAATTAACTAAATTTTTGACCACCCTGGATCGAATTTCTAGTTCCGCCACTGATCCTCCCTCTATCGTTGATTGTAATAAGATCCTCTACTGTTGCCTGAAGTATTATTGTATTGCCTGTGTTTATTACCAAGGCCAACCCAAAATGTAATACTACCATGTAACTGCACCTGAAACATACTAATATTGCAAACAAACAAAAAAAAACTTGAAATAAAGCAAACTGATCACATTAGATGAGGTCGGCATTCGTCAATCAATGCTTCAATTCTATCGAGGCAACACATCGGATATTGTCATTCCACTCGCGGAAAGGTCGCCAATACATGTCCCATAGTGGTCGTCGAACTTGGCAACATTGAACGCCGGATGTTGAGGCTGCGCTAGAGCAACATTCTTTTAATTTATTACTATAATTAATAAAATTATAATTAATAAACTTATTACTATAATTAGCTAATTGATATAATAAAAAATTTGTTAGAATTTAAATATAATCTTTTAATTTAATTTAAAGCAATGATAATTCAACATTGTCATATTTAACTTGAGAATATAATTAATTTGATATTAATCAATCATTGAATGCTAATTTTTGGCATATTAATTTTTTCATCATCATTTTCCATTATTAATTCATCCATTCAAAAATTTTATAAATCAGTTATCTAATATTATAAGATCTACCCATTAAAGTAAACTATCATTTTTAGCTATCAAATTAGCAATGATGATGATTTCCAAATTACATCCTTTAATTATGGAATCATTTCATTTTAATTTAATTTAAAGCAATGATAATTCAACATTGTCATATTTAACTTGAGAATAGAATTGATTTGATATTAATCAATCATTGAATGAATTAATTGAGAATAGAACATGGATAAAAGTGATATGGACAAATTCGAAACTCTCTTATTGAATAAAATACAAAAGATTCTGAGAAAATAATGTTATAACTAATAAACTCATCCAATTATTTACACTCGGTGGAACAAAGCTTTCCACAAAAAGAACAACCAAACAATTGATTTATTCTTTTATGATTATGAATATTCCTTAGCTCTTCATCCATTCAAAATGCTCTTCGTCATTTGAGTCTGTACTATCATTGTTCCAATATCTGTCAACAAAACAACAACAAAAGAAAATAAAAATATTAACAAAAAAGGGAGAAAGAGGCATGAAATTGAATCATAAAAGCTATAAAATGGCGGAAGATGTATTTGTCATAGAAGAAGATGTCACAACAATTGATTTAATCTTTTATGATTATGAATATTCCTTAGTTCTTCATCCATTCAAAATGTTCTTCGTCACTTGAGTTTGTACTCTCGTTGTTCCAATAACTGTCACCAAAACAATAACAAAAGAAAACAAAGATATTAGCAAAAGAGGGAGAAAGAAACATGAAATTGAATAAGAAAAGCTATAAAATGGTGGGAGATGATTTGTTAAATGGAACAAAAGCTATAATATTTAGAGAAATGTTAGATGAAGATGTAAGGATATGATTTTGAGGTGGGTTATAATACACATATTTATAGGAGGAAGGGAATAAATGAGATGCATGTTTAATATAGAAATTGGAGCACGGTCCATGGCATATTTGTAATTATCATCGATGTGGAGCACGGTCCGGTGGCAGAACTGTAAATAAGTTAGTGTGTGTGAGAGAGTGTAAAAAAATGGATTTTGTGAGGGGAAAATATTTGGGCGGGAAAGTGTGTGTGTTAGACTATTTTGTTTTAGATTACTTCTATTATATAGATATCCCTATCTAATAAGGAAATAAAATCAACACTAAATATTATTATACTACCTCCATTTTTGTGATAGTGCAACAAAGCACTATTTGCTACTATTTATTGTTCGAGTTTGACTCTAATTTTTATCATAGTTATACAAAGAAAAACATAGTCAAGTGAGATCTTGTTGGATTCGTCTCGTCATGTAGTTTTTAAATATCAAACTTTTAAAATTTTTACTTATACTGAACTTAAGTTATTAATGGTTTAAAATATGCATTGGACTGCGTGCATTGAGTGTTTGTTGCACTATCACAAAACGTAGGAAGTAAGATTTATGCCCATGTTAGTAATTTTAATGTATAAAAAGTCTGTTAGGTGGTGCATTTATTCAGTGGTAGGTGCCGCCATTTATTCTTCCAATTTGGTGTGCTACAATGTAGCAATTGCAGCTAAAGCTGCTCCTCGATTGCCTATAAATAGGCAATTCATTTTGATGAATTAAAACACACTAAGCAGCAGAAGCAAAAGCAATCCTGAGGCTTTTTCTTCTGCCTGCTAAATTTAGTGGGGAAATTTGCCCCAGAGAGTCTTATGGTGTTTTGGTAGGCTTTTCTTTTGTGAGGAGTCTACATTTGTTGAGTGGGTTTTGTGGGTCCGGAAATTATTGTCCAAACCCTTTTGTAATATTTCCCCTCATAGTAAAATTTGTTTCTCCTTTGCCTGTGGATGTAGGTCGATTTGACCGAACCACGTAAATTCTCTGTGTCTGTTTATTTTGCTGCATTTGGCTAATTTGGGTACACTTCCGCAACAAACTGGTATCAGAGCCCTGATTGCGTAGTATGCTCTGTGGTCGCAGTTAATCTGATCTTCCGCATCAGAAACGCATCTCGGTTAAGCTACCCTTTTGTGAGATTTGTTTGTGCCTCTTGTTAGCAAAATGTCGGCCATAAATATTAAGGTTGACAAGTTCACGGGGAGGAATAGTTTTAGTCTTTGGCAAATTAAAATGCGGGCTTTGTTAAAGCAACAAGGCCTGTGGGCTCCACTGAAGGAAAAGGTAGATCCAGATAATGCTGAGATGGTGAGCCTGGAGGAGAAGGCTCATTCAACCATCTTACTGTGCCTAGCAGATGATGTTATTACTGAAGTTGCGGCGGAAACAAAGGCGTCTGGTCTGTGGTTAAAACTCGAAAGTCTTTACATGACTAAGTCTTTAACCAACAAGTTGCTATTAAAGCAACGTTTGTTCAGCCTACGGATGCAGGAAGGTACATCTCTTCGAGACCATCTCGATAGGTTAAACACTATCTTGCTGGAGTTGCGTAATATTGATGTGGCTATCGAGGATGAAGATGATGCATTAATATTATTAGTATCTTTACCACTATCATTTGAAAATTTTGTACAGTCATTTATAGTTGGTAAAGATACTGTCAGTTTAGAAGATGTGCGTGCTGCTCTGCATAGTAGGGAATTGCGCCATAAGGCATCTTCGAGTAATGTAGATGATCAGGCTGCTGGGCTCGTTGTTAGCAGTGGCAAGGGACATGGAAAATTTGTAAAACAAAAGAAGAAAAAATCTTTAGTTAAAGGTCCCAAGCCAGGTGATGTATGCAATTATTGTAAAGAGAAAGGACATTGGAAGACCCAGTGTCCCAAGATGATGAAGAAGCAACAACAGGGAACGCAACAGGAGTCTGTCTCTGTTGCGGTCAATGGCGATACAGATCCAGATGATCATTTGGCTTTGGTCACAAGCGTGCAACCATCGCAAGATGATGTATGGGTTCTTGATTCTGGAGCATCATACCACATGTGTCCTAACAAAGAGTGGTTTTCGAGCTACGAACCAGTCGATGGAGGAAATGTTTTTATGGCAAATGATTCTGTCTGTAAGACAGCTGGGATTGGTTCCATCAAGCTTAGAACACATGCAGGTGAAATTGCAACTCTGCATGATGTCAGACATGTTCCAAAGCTGAAGAAGAATCTGATATCCTTAAGAGTCCTTGACAATAAGGGTTTCAGATACGAAGGGGAGCATGGAGAACTCTACATCATGAAGGGATCGTCCGTGGTTTTGAAAGGAGTCTTGCATGGATCTCTGTATGTTGTGCAGGGATCTACTGTAGTAGATTCTGTAGCTGCTGTTGCTGATACTTCTGATATGTCCAAGCTATGGCATATTAGACTTGGGCATATGAGTCAGAGGGGAATGCAGATCCTGTCAAGTCGTGGTCTTCTTGAAGGTCACAAGTTAGCTGAGTTCCGGTTCTGTGAGCACTGCACATTCGGTAAATTACATCGTACCAAATTTGGAAAGGCAACTCACAGAACAAAATCGACGTTGGATTACATTCATTCTGACTGTTGGGGTCCTTCACGAGTTGAGTCGCTTGGGGGCAGCAGATACTTCTTATCCATTATCGATGATTATTCAAGGATGACTTGGGTAATCATGATGAAGGAAAAGGGCGAAGCTTTCTTGAAATTCAAGCAGTGGAAGGCGTTGGTAGAAAACCAGACAAACAAGAAGATTAAAAGGCTTCGAACTGATAATGGTCTGGAATTTTGTTCGAGGGAATTCAATGAGTTCTGCAAGAACAATGGAATTGCACGACATCACACAGTCAGAAACACTCCACAGCAAAATGGAGTGGCAGAGCGTATGAATCAGACGCTTTTGGAGAGGGCACGCTGCATGCTCTCAAATTCTGGATTGCCAAGGAGCTTTTGGGCAGAAGCAGTTAACACTGCTTGCTTTCTGATCAATCGGGGACCTCATACTGGAATTGATTGTCGGATTCCTTATGAGGTTTGGTCGGGTAATTCCTATGATTACTCGAATTTGAAGTCTTTTGGATGTGCGGCTTATTATCACGTAAGCGAGGGAAAACTGGAGCCCAGAGCAAAGAAGGGCGTTTTCGTAGGATATGGAGATGGAGTTAAGGGATTCAGAATTTGGTCACCTTCTGAGAAAAGAGTTATCTTGAGCAGAAGTGTGGTGTTTGACGAGAATTCTATCCTCAGTATGCCTACGAAGGTGGTGAATGTCTCAGAAAATTCGGGTGCTGACAGTAAGGTGGAGCTTCATCTTTCACCTGATGATTCAGATGAACAACGAGAGCTTGAGCAAGAGCATGAAGTGCACTTGGATTCAAATCAATCAACCGAAGTTGAGCCACCTGAAATCAACCGACCATCGAGTTCAGCTGATGTGCAGAAGCAAGGAATTGCTTATAATCGTGCTAGAAGGGTGGGTGTCCAACCTCCTAGCAGATATCGAGATTTTGTCTGCTATGCTCTACAAACAGCGGAAGATTTGAATTATTCTGAGCCATCTACTTACAAAGAAGCCGTATCATGTGGCGAGTCTGTACAATGGCTTGCTGCAATGGGAGATGAAATGGAGTCGTTACATAAGAACGACACTTGGGAGCTAGTCAAACAACCACCTGAAAGGAAGATTGTTACTTGCAAATGGATCTTCAAAAGAAAGGAAGGTGTTTCACCAGCTGAGGGCATACGATACAAAGCCAGACTAGTTGCTAGAGGATTTACTCAGAGGGAAGGAGTTGATTACAACGAGATTTTCTCTCCCGTGGTCAGACACACTTCCATTCGTGTCCTATTGGCTATGGTAGCGCATCAGGATCTGGAGCTCGAACAACTAGATGTGAAGACAGCCTTTCTTCATGGGGAATTGGAGGAGGAGATCTATATGTCTCAGCCTGAAGGTTTTCTTGTACCAAGAAAAGAAAACCATGTTTGCAAATTGAAGAGACCATTATATGGTCTGAAGCAATCTCCGAGACAGTGGTATAAAAGATTTGATAGATATATGGTTGAGCTTGGCTACAACAGAAGTCCATATGATTGTTGTGTATATCACAACAAGTTAGAAGATGGTTCGAACATCTACTTGCTTCTGTATGTAGATGACATGCTCATTGCTGCACGGAACAAGGCCGATATTCAGAAATTGAAGGGTCTACTGAGTGCAGAGTTCGACATGAAGGATTTGGGTGCAGCGCAGAAAATTCTGGGGATGGAGATCTATCGAGATAGAGATCAGAAGAAGCTTTTCTTGTCACAGAAAAGCTACATCCAGAAGATTCTGTCAAAGTTTGGAATGTCTTCGGCGAAACCTTTGAATACTCCATGTGCTACTAATACACAACTCTCAGCTACCTTTGCACCTAAATCTGAAGCTGAGAAGGAGTATATGGCAAAGGTTCCATATTCTAGTGCAGTGGGCAGCTTGATGTATGCCATGGTGTGCACTAGACCTGATTTGGCACAGACAGTCAGCGTGGTTAGCCGATTCATGGCGAACCCAGGAAAAGAGCATTGGCTCGCTGTGAAGCGAATTTTTCGCTATTTGAGAGGTACATCTGATGTTGGTCTCATCTATGGAGGCGACTTGCAGTGTTCGGTGGTTGGGTATTCTGATTCTGATTATGCTGGAGATGTGGATAGCAGGAGATCAATGACTGGTTATGTTTTCACTCTTGGAGGCTCTGTCGTTAGTTGGAAAGCAACTTTGCAGGCTACAGTAACACTGTCTACTACGGAGGCAGAATACATGGCATTGACAGAGGCTGCTAAAGAGGGAATTTGGTTAAAAGGACTGGTTGGCGATCTTGGTCTACATCAAGATCAAGCAGTTGTGTTTTGCGATAACCTCAGTGCAATATGTTTGGCTAAGGATCATGTTCATCATGAGAGAACCAAACATATTGACGTGAGATATCATTTTCTGAGATCAGAATCGAGGATCAAAGTGCAGAAGATTGCTACGGCAGATAATCCTGCAGATATGTTCACTAAACCTGTACCTCATAGCAAGTTTCGACATTGCTTGGACTTGCTAAATGTTTTGAGCTGTTGACTGCCTCTTCGAGGCATTTTGTTTTCCCATGGTGGGAAATTTGGAGGCAAAAGAAGAGTTGTAGTACCGTTTGGCACATACGTGTGCATGGTACATTTGTTTTCGGGGAGAGTTTGAGATCAAGGTGGAGCCTACTCATTTTTCAACGATACTTGAGATGCACCAAGGTGGAGATTTGTTAGGTGGTGCATTTATTCAGTGGTAGGTGCCGCCATTTATTCTTCCAATTTGGTGTGCTACAATGTAGCAATTGCAGCTAAAGCTGCTCCTCGATTGCCTATAAATAGGCAATTCATTTTGATGAATTAAAACACACTAAGCAGCAGAAGCAAAAGCAATCCTGAGGCTTTTTCTTCTGCCTGCTAAATTTAGTGGGGAAATTTGCCCCAGAGAGTCTTATGGTGTTTTGATAGGCTTTTCTTTTGTGAGGAGTCTACATTTGTTGAGTGGGTTTTGTAGATCCGGAAATTATTGTCCAAACCCTTTTGTAATATTTCCCCTCATAGTAAAATTTGTTTCTCCTTTGCCTGTGGATGTAGGTCGATTTGACCGAACCACGTAAATTCTCTGTGTCTGTTTATTTTGCTGCATTTGGCTAATTTGGGTACACTTCCGCAACAAAGTCCTTTTACGTATAATTTATCCAAACATGTTTCATTTGAAAAACAATTTTAATAATTTCAATCCAAACAATTATTTACGCTCTTTTGCTTTTGAATTCTCCTTCTATCTCCTTTTTCTTTTTCTACTGACTTCTCATTTTTTTTCAAAAGTCTGACCATAGAATAAAGAATTTAAGCGTGTCATTCGGATCTGAAACTTTGAACCAAACGGCATAGTGATGTCCTCCTTCCAAGAAACTAATCTGTACACAGTTGAAAATCACCACACTAATTAATTATTACTTGATGATGTCAACAATTCTAGTTTTCCAACCCTCATCCTACATGCTGCAAATTTGGTGGTTAAATATGCTGTACTACACACTTCAATTATACTGCCAATTCCACGTACACCATATTAGGAAGCCTGTTTGGGAATTAGCTGTTAGCTGTTAACTGATTCTGTGAGTAATAAGTAGTTAAAATTAGCTGTTTTATAATTTCGAGACTAACTTTTTGCCTAGAATAAGCTAAAATCCAAAATGCTGCCATTTACAGCGGTTTCAAAAAGAGCTGATTGAATACTATTTTAGGTTATTTTGTCTTTTTAAATAAGCTAATTCAGTTCAAATTGCCTAGAATAAGCTAATTCCAATTAGCTATTTTGCCAAACAGGACCGAATATTTTACTCACTCAACAATTATGCAATTAATGTAGAGGTGGGCATATCTTGTTTCAAAATCAGGAGGTACGCGGATTTGACAATAATTATTGATTGATGAATTCTATCAGCACAATATGGACAGAAACAGTTCGTTCAAGATTTTCAGAAAACTACGATTCAGGACACTAACTTATTAATTGCCACTTGATATAGGGGATGTTTGGGAGTCAGCGGATTCGCTAGCAGATAGCAGATTCAGAGAGAGAATTGTGAAAGGATATGCTGATTGAATCCGCTATATGCTCCTCAATATGCGGCTTCCAAACATCCCCATAGTCCTAATTCATAAATAACTCACAGGCACATGGGTGAGAGATCTCTTTATTATGATCACAAATTCCATGAAAACCAAATTCACAGGCAATTTATTTACCTTTAAAAAAAAAAAAAAAAAAAAAAAACTTCCAATGGCCTATTCTGAATTAGCAGCAACAATACTCTTGTTGATTTCCTCCCATTGCTGCTTTGCTGCTGATACCAACAGTTTCTCCTACTCCCTCAGTTACAATCGAAACGCCTCTCAAAGCTTCACCACCACCTGGACATCCAATTTGAACAGCGTCTTCAATAACCTTACAGCCAACTTAGATCGCGGCAGCAACGGATACTCCATAGCCGCTGCAGGGGAAGAAGGTCCCGACAGGGTGTTCGCCCTGATACAGTGCAGAGGTGATATTTCCCCCGCAGATTGCATGGAATGCACTCAAGAGTCCTTCAGACTGGCCGCCAAATACTGTGACGGGAGCAAATCCTGCGTGGTATGGCAAAAATGGTGTTTGCTGCGGTATGCCAACGACAGCTTCTTCGGCACGTGGGACGGATCCGGAGGCTCGATGCCGTCGTCCAACGAGACAAGTTTGGTGGATCCTGAGGCAGCTATTGAGGGGAAAAACATGATGTCTGAGCTGGTGGCGGGTGCTCCGAGTGAAAGGCTGATGTTTGCGAGATCAGCGACAGGGGACCGGAAGAGGTTTGGGCTGGCGCAGTGCACCAGGGACTTGGCGAAGAAGGATTGCGGACATTGTTTGGATCACTTGTGCAAGAATTTTGGACCTATTGTTAAGGACACAATACCGTGGGGGATTTATGGCGTAGGCTGCTTCATGATGTACGAACATTATGAGTTTTACTTCAACTCCTCGACAACTAGGCCGACGGTGACGGAGGAGAAGTCATCGGACACCGGTGAGAATATTTCTAATGGGTGGATTGTAATGTGTACGGCCATTTTGACAGCGGTCCTAATTCTAAACTCCTAGAAATCCGACTACCAGTTAATGTTACGGATCGAAGTAAGATCCTCTATGGTTGATTGTAATAAATATGAGAATTTGAGAAAAAAAAAAATAAATACTCTCTCTATCCCACCACTATTTATGTATCAAAAACTTTTCCACTATCCAATTCATTTGTTTAATGATTAATATCTTAAAATATGTATAAGTAAAAAACTATACAAGATATATATTCTAAAACTACTCGATTAGACGAATCTAACAAGACATATTTTTTTCTTTTATAATTGGGATAACATTATGTCAAAGTTGATTAATAAACAGTATCAAAAGTTAAAATGAGACACAAGGAGGGAGTAGATGACACTAGAAGAGAGGATGTGGTTCCATAATGTTAATTGTGAAGTGTCGTATTATGAAGGGCACCAAATGAATAATGCATACACCTAAAACATAATCATGGCAGACAAACAAAAAATTGAGATGAAGCAAACAGATCACATTAGATGAGGCCGTCAATCAATGGTTCAATTCTATCGAGGCAGCACATCGGACATTGTCATTCCACTCGCGGAAAGGTCGCCAATACATGTCCCATAGTGGTCATCGAACTTGCCAACATTGAACGCCGGATGTTGAGGCTGCGCTAGAGCAACATTCTCTTCATTCAGCATCACAACAACAGACGCCATTGATGGCCTGTCCTGTGCATCTTCCTGCACACAGAGTAGCCCAATATGCAGGCACCTCAGGAATTCTTCTTCCGGACATTCATTCCCCAACACACTGTCCATCAGCTGCTGTCCTTGCCCTTCCTCCCATAGTTTCCATGCCTGCATCATCAGTCCATCGCGCGTCATATTAATGTCTTTAATGCCATATATGTTGCACGTTGAAAATTTTTAGTTATCTTTTTTTTTTTTTTTTGCTGTAGCGTAACCATAAACATACGTAGGCCAGGAGGGAGGGTGCGAGTTTGGTGAGGTGGAATCCAGCGTTTTGTCTTCCTGTTATGATCTCAAGTAATAAAACTCCAAAGCTGAACACATCTGACTTGATAGAGTAGACCCCCTCCATGGCAAACTCTGGGGCCATGTATCCTCTGTCACATTATAACATGAAGTGAAAATGATTCTTGAAACATTGGATGTTGATCAAATGTCAAGATCATGACTGACAAGGAGACTGTAATGAACTTTACCGCGTTCCTACAATCTTTGCAGTGTTGGCTTCCCCATCAGTGCTTCCAAAGATTCTTGCAATTCCAAAATCTGAAATTTTTGGGTTCATGTTTGCATCTAGCAACACATTGCTAGGCTTCAAATCACGGTGAATTATTTTGAGCCTGGAATCCTGGTGGAGGTACAGCATCCCTCGTGAAACGCCATTGATAATGGTTAAGCGGGCGCTCCAGTCTAGTTTAGCACGTTTGGATGCATCTTGACAGACAAAGCATTAGTCAGTAAAACTTACAGACTGCTTTGACACTGTAAAAGTGCACAGTTACTGAAAAAACTAAATACCATGAAGGAAACTATCTAGGCTGCCATTAGGTAAATATTCATAAATCAGCATCTTCTCTTCTCCCTTAACAGTGAAGCCCATCAGCCGGACAAGATTTACATGCTGAAGCTTATGTATCAACAGAACTTCATTGATGAATTCATTTGAACCTTGCTCAGAGTTGCTTGAGAGTTTCTTTACAGCAATGTCCTGTCCATCCGGCAGAGTTCCCTGAAAGAAAAAGAAATGCAAGTCAGTATGTGAGGATATTTGACATGAGGTTCCAGTAAGAGTGTAAGACACTATAGTGACCTTAAAAACAGGACCAAATCCTCCTTCTCCAAGTTTGTTCAAATCAGAAAATTTATTGGTGGCCTGTTCTATAATTTCTATCTCAATGAAAGGGAATTCCTTGCAATCCAGTATCTTTAGTCCATCCACTTCATCTTCATTGACCATTTGCATCTCTAGATTGTTTGAGGTTCTTTCACCTACAACTGCAGAATATGGGACATCAGAATCTATTTGCAGAAAAGGAATATATCATGGTACTTGCAGACATCCTTACTTTTTTGCTTTCTAAGGACAAGAAAATAGACACAACCACCAACTGCTAACAGCAATAGAATCCCCAATCCAACTGAAATCACAGCCATCATCCATTTCTCCAAAGATTTTCTGGTACCTGGTATTTTTGATAGGTGCAAATTAAAGGACTACATACAAAATTACAAAACAAATAGTACTTCAATTAATAGTATAATTTACTTACTTTGCACAGTATTTGGGCTTTCCTGTGAAGCATTAGATTCAGTTTCACCTTTGTAAAACCCATACAATTCATACCTCAAAAAGCAGCTACGACTAAGAAGCCTGGCTCCTTTAGCAAAATAGTATTTGCCAAGAAGCTCTTTAGTGGCGTACTCAAGGCACGCACTGCAATCCCTTGAAGACAGATCTTGAGTGCATTCCACAAAGGCATAAACCGGGTTGTTTGGTAGGAAGGGCTTTTCCTCCTCAGCAAACCTGTTAAATGGAGGAGCAGAAGCAGCTAACTTGGTGAGGTTAAGCAGAGTGTTGTTCATAAGAATCCTAAGTTTCTCGGGATCTGTAATGTTTTTCGCGTTTTTGGTTGCAAGGTTGCCTGTTACATTCAACTGTCCATAGAAATTCTGAGTCGAATAACGAAAGAGGCAAAGGTCCTCCCACACCAAAGCCTCAGATTTGTCCATGCAAGATTTTTGAATTTCTGTGAGTGCTCCTATGAGGCACTTTTGACATTCATGAACAGGTGAATATTCATAACACCATGACAGCCCATAAACTGTATCTGAAGGATCATTTCCCCAACTGGCATTCCAGAACTTTGAAACACGCCCAGTATCATTAGAATAAATCGACAGAAGATTAGCAAGGCTTTTTTTGTACGGGCTGTTATTGGGAAAGTTGGGTGAATTGCACGACTGGAATGGAAAATTTTGTTCAGTATCGGCATGAATGAGAAACAGAGACAACAAAAGGGACAACAACAGCAAGAGGAAATTCATGGTTTGATGTGGCAATGGTTAAGAGCCGTGGGGTGGCAGTTTTAGTCCTTTGTCTTGTTTGTTGATACTAATAAAAGAAATTCTCTTCCAGGTACCTACAAAAATTTCAAAATAAAAAATTCTAACGAATATTGAGCAGAATTTCCACGAAGCACTCGGTAAAGATATACTCCCTCCGTGTCCCATTTAAGATGTCTGGTTTGATTTCTGCATACAATCCAATGCACTTTTTAAATCGATCATATCTCAAAATATATAAGTAAAAATTATGTGAATTATATATTCGAAAACTACACGATTAGACGAATCTAACAAGACCGAACTCGACTATTTGTTTTCAAATATTTACTTACAATAATATTAAGTCAAAGTTAAACAATGAACAGTGTCAAAAAGTCAAACAGGACGTCTGAAGTGGGGCGGAGGGAGTACTTAATAATTAATGAAACATTGACTGCAAAGTCAGTTAAACTTGGGCCTTGGCAGTCAGAACACAAAGAAGCATCGAAAAACTTACAGTTTGGTACAGAATCTGCAGCAACCTAGTGATGAAAAACAAGAGAGTTTAGCATGGTTCTCGTGTGTTCAATGAAGCCGGCTTATGAGTAGAATACAGACAAAGGAGAGGCAGCTTGTCAGTTTGAACGGTCACCAGACCATTAGCATAAATGGCCAAGTTTTCTTATTAACAAAATCCAATACTACAATGGTATTGTAACAAGAATTCATTCCCTATATATTATTCTTATACTAAAACAAAAATAAGATGTTCTGGATTTCTAAGAAGGCGTGTTTTTCAATGACAGTGGACACTCACTATTCCTTATCGTTTACAATTTGTCATCCGTAATTACGAAAACAATAGCTATTTTTTCTTCTTTAGTAATAAATTGATTGAATTATTCCTTGCCCACAGTCTCCCCCTCAGCACCAATACAGTTATTTGTCCCAAGTGTTACTAAAATAACAAGTACTTCTGCGCCCAATGGGCGGAAATTATGGATAATATGATTAAAATTATCCAATTAACAAATAAAATTATTCAATCAATCCATTATATTCACCAACCTCCTTAAACTATTTTAAGCATTACATGAGTATATTTATACATTGCATAGAAATCGACCAACATATGTCATTACCAATATTTATATATTACAATTTAGTATCTTAAAAAATACTTATACTACAAACAATAGTTGAAAAGACAAAAAAAAAAAGAAAAACCAAAGATAAAAACATTTCTACTCACGACTCTAATGTCATGCATTGACAAAGAAAGTACGCGAAATCGTAATGTACTCGATAATTGATTATTGATATTGATTCACCCTAAAGCGTTGAGATATTAGAAATTTCATAAAGATGTATATATTTCAAATTAAATTAGAAAAATATAAGAAATACTCTTGTAAATGAATCCATTGACAAATTAAAATAACTATAGCTTCATCAACTTATTGTCATATTGCAATTTATCTAATTTATTTAATTTATCTAATACAAATATTTGCTATTCGTTAATGAATATAATATCAATCTATAAAGTACTTATTAATAATTTACAATATATTCTTTAACTATAATTTCAATTAATAGAGTATTGGTTAAGAATAATAATAAATACTGAAACTATATTTAAAGAATGAATATAAATCAACCCATAAAATTTTTGTTACATCCTTTATTTGGTAGTGTTCTTTATCTATAATAATTAATAAAATTAAATTATCTAATGCGAATTTCGCTCGAATTTGGTTCTCCTGTATTTTGAAAGTGCACTATATTTTTTTAAAAAAAATTATAATTCCTTCATTTTTAGAGTGAAAATGAATTGACTTTTGCTGTTGTTTATTATTCAACTTTGACTAATGGTTATACAGCATCTATATAAGGAAAAACATAGTCAAGTGGGATCTCGTTAGATTCGTCTCATCATGTACTTTTTAAATATCAAATTTTTAGAATTTTTTCTTGTACACATTTTGAGTTATTGATGAGTTATTGATCATTAGAAATGTATATTGGATTGCGTGCAGAAAGTAAATGTTGAGGAAATAGATAGGTTAATGTTCATAAAGAGATTTTTTGTGAGAGAGAATTGATAGGTTATGGGATATTGTTTTATATATTATATAGATTAGTGAATTAGTCGTAAATGCCATTAAATTATTTGGCCGAAGTCTTCACTCAGCATCCATGGAACAGTTACCGCCCCCCAGTATTTTTCTAATGACATGTTTAAGTCGTTGAAATTAAAATTATTAGATTTCACATTTCCATTTAAATATTTACAGAAGTTGTTTTCTTGCCCAATGATCACTGCACCAGGGAAGTCCGAGTTGACTGGCTTTTTTTGTCATTAGTTTATTTTGGTCAGACGTTTAACATAACAAAGAAATTTCTCCCTTCCTGACTCAGCATAAAAGTGACAGATTGGCTTTATCCATGCTACAATCAGATAATTGCATGAGATTACTTTTAAGGCGTGGTGGAAATTTTTTACACATTGTTCAGTAGTCTAATCAGATACTACTATTTTGGTTGTAAAATTCTTGTAAATTACTCTGTAAGTTACTTTTTAGTTGTCTTTTTAGAGAGTAAAAAGTGTTCCAAAATAGTTGTCATTTTTAGGTAGTTATAAGTAGTTATGCCATATTTTTACTATATTGCCCTTTACTTTACATAAATGCTATTTGTTGACATTTAGAGCATGTTTGTTTTGCCTTAATTTTTCTCCTTTTGACTTTTGCTTCTCCCAAAAGTCCTTTTGAATTTTTTTAGTTGTTTGTTTTGACTTTTTTTTAAAATAAAAGGAGAAGCAAAAGTTAAAATTCTACTTTTTCTCAAAGTAGGTAGGGAGTTACTTTTTTTAAAAGGAGAAGTCATTTAGTAATAAAAATACAAAAATAACCCTATTTAAAAAGGAAATAAAATTAATTATAAATATCCTTATAATATTTAATTATGTCCATTTTAGTAATTTTAATATATTAAAAGTCCTTCTACGTATAATTCATCTAAACATGTTTCCGTTGAAAAACAACTTTAATAATATCCATCCAAACAATTATTTGATCTGCTTTTGCTTTTGAATTCTCCTTCTCCCTCCTTCTCCTTCTTCTACTGACTTCTCATTTTTTCACAATTCATCCAACCTTTTTTTTTCTTCCTTTTGACTTCTCCTTCACCAGAAAGTCATTTTTTTATTTTTTTTAGCTGTTTGTTTTGCCTTTTTAAAAAAGTAAAAGGAGAAGCAAAAGTTAAAATTCTCTTTTTTTTAAAAGTAAGTAGGGGATTACTTTTAAAAAAAAGGAGAAGTCATTTTGAAATAAAAATACAAAAATATCCCCATCTAATAAGGAAATAAAATCAACACTAAATATTATTATAAGATTTATGCACATTTTAGTAATTTTAATGTATAAAAAGTCCTTTTACATATAATTCATCCAAACATGTTTCGTTTGAAAAACAACTTTAAAAATTTCAATCCAAACAATTATTTGGGCTACTTTTGCTTTTGAATTCTCCTTCTATCTCTTCTCCCTTTTCCACTGACTTCTCCTTTTTATCAAAAGCCAAAATAAACAGGCTTTTATTAAGAATGAGTTTTGTTGAAGGGTAAAAATGTAAGTTTATGAGTTAATTAATGCAAACCTTGGTTATTGAAATTGAGTTGAGCTGACAGGGACAATTAAAGGAACGGAGTAAATGTAAGAACAACTTGACCAAAGAAAGTTCCTCGCAATGCAACACAGTTGTGCAGAACCAAGACAGTACATAATCTATCCTTTTCACATTAGCATAACTATTCTTTTTGCTATTGATGGAAGTTTTTGAATTCAATTCTTCAATGTTCTTCTTGGCTTTACTCCCATTGTTACTTTCCAGCTCTGCATCAGCACAGCCAGAGTTCTTTAATGTTTCCTGTTATAGCAATAATGCTACTTACAATCCCAACAGCCAATACGACATCAATCTCAGAAGCCTTTTGGGGACTCTCGCACTAGAAACTCCTCAAAACCAAGGATTTTACAGTACTTCATCCGGAAATGGATTGGATCGAGTCCACGGGCGAGCTCTTTGCAGAGGAGACATAACTCCTGCAGTCTGCAAAAGTTGTGTGGAGAGTGCAGGAGGTGATATCTTGAACCGGTGTAGAACACAAGGAGCAATCATATGGTATGACATGTGCCAAATCGAGTACTCGTATGCCCTGCATGATGGTTATGCTGGAAGATATACCGCCTTGAACTCTGACACAGCATCTGATCATGATGGATTTTGCAATGCTCTCAGAAATTTGATTGCTTCCTTGAGAAGCAGCGCCGGAAGCTCTAAGCTCATGTACGCCACAGAAAAGATAAAATACTCCACAAACGAGATCCTATATGGACTTGTGCAGTGCACGAGAGACATCACTCGGGGAGCCTGCGATAGTTGCTTGGACTCTGCATTTCAGGACCTTGATGCCTGCCAGAACTATAAAGGCGACGCAGTTCTCAGCAACACTTGTAACGTCCGTATTGGCCTGCATCAGTTTTACAGCGAGCCACGTGGAAATGGTCAGAAAAAAAAACATGTCTAACTTGAATATTCTAAGCCTTACATGACACTTCATGGTTTGCATCTTAATGTGTTCAGGACACAGGTTTAAAGTCATATTATCCATTTCTGTGGTCGTCGTTGTTTTGTCATTGGTGGCAGTACTTATTGGATTATATTTGTATAGACGAAGAAAGACCAACGCAACAAGAGGTAAAGAAACTATGTTAGACACTAGTGATTGCTGATGATGTTTTGTTTAGTAATCTTGTTTCTACTTTTCATTACAGACGAGGAGCATAGCCCAAGCCCTGATATATCTCATGAGGAAGTGGTGCATACTCCTCATGTTTTTTTAGGCGATGAGGCCGGTGCACCATCCAAAGATTTGCCATTTATGGAGTTCTCAGTTATTAGAGCAGCTACAGAGAATTTTTCAGACTCAAATAAGCTTGGAAAAGGCGGATTTGGCACGGTGTACAAGGTAGGTTGTGGTACTCTCAAATAACTTTCTGTAATGGTTTTTGCATACTGAATGACAGCAAAAATGATCCAAATGTATATCTTTCAGGGTATGCTGCCTGATGGAAAGGCCGTAGCTATCAAAAGGCTATCGGGCAGATCGTGGCAGGGGTCCGTGGAGTTCATGAATGAGATCAAAATAATAGCAAAACTTCAGCACAGGAATCTGGTGAGGCTGTTGTCCTGTGGGATGGAAGGGAATGAGAAACTGCTAGTATATGAATACATGCCCAACAAAAGCCTCGACATCTTTCTGTTCGGTTAGTTTTTTTTCGTCCTAGTTTATTCGATTATGATGCTAATTTTTTTTCTTCTTTTTTTTTTCAGTTCTATTTGCTTATGATACACTTCAATTTGTTCAACTTCAGATGATGAGAAGCGTTGGCAACTTGACTGGGAGAAACGCATAAACATTATAAAAGGAATTGCCCGGGGACTTGTCTACCTTCACGAGGAATCAAGGCTTAAGATTGTGCACAGGGATTTGAAGCCAGGCAACGTGCTGCTGGACCAAGACATGAATGCTAGGATATCCGACTTTGGAATGGCCAGAATCTTCTGTGACAACCAAAAATTAGCAAACACGAAACGAGTTGTTGGAACCTAGTACGTGAGCTTCTTTTCACTACTTACCTCTTAATTCCAGATATATATAAGGCATGCATAGTTACATTCTTACAGATACCAATGCGGCTAGCCTGCTCGATGGTTTGTAAAGGCTAGTTTGAACAGCGGCCTAAGAAAATTCAACAACAAATGTTAAATATCTTGGTTGTTGAATTTTCCCGAGATTATTGTTGAAACTTTGATTGAAGCACCAATTTTTATGAATTAAGGAGCAGTTTATTAGTAGTAGTTGACACTCGGGTCTCCGGCTAAGGCGACTTTAATTTCTCAATGATAATTGCAGTGGGTATATGGCGCCAGAGTACGCGATGGAAGGATTGTTTTCAGTGAAGTCTGATGTGTTCAGCTTTGGAGTATTGTTGATGGAGATCATCAGTGGGAAACGAAACAGTGGGTTTCACGTTCACCAGCCTAATGGACAGACCCTCCTAGCCCACGTACGATGATAATACAAATATTTTTAATACAGTATGGTGTTTATAGTTGAGTAACCAATTATGATTACAATTGGGAAATGAGTGGTGCAGGCATGGAGGGTGTGGAACGAAGGGCGGGAGGTGGATTTGGTAGATCCAGCGTTGTTGAGGGAATCGGGATCGGAATCATCATCAGCATGTCCAGCTCCAGCTGCTCCAATAATGGAGGATGCGAGGAGATGCATACACATCGGGCTACTGTGCGTGCAGGAAGACCCTTCGGAGAGACCCACGATGTCGCAGGTTGTGATGCTGCTGGAAAGCAGCAGCAGCAGCAGCAGCAGGTTGCAGGCGGCGCTGCTGCCGGAACCTAATAAGCCGGCGGGAACGGGAAGACCTGCGGCGGTGGTTTCCTTCAATATAGACGACGGCAGTTCGTGTTTGGAGGAGGACGTTAAAGATCCGTCAGTGAACGAGGTCAGTGTCTCGAGTATAACCCCACGGTGACGGTGACAGCCGTTTGTTTTCTGACTGTCACATGGACATGAGAGTTGAGACCACCCACCCACCCACCATTTGGATTTAAATACGAACGACCTGCATTATTATTAGATTTTAGAATTTACCTAGTAGTAGTACTTACTACTAGTAGTATTTTCTTTTATAAAATATACTAGTACTGTAGTACGAGTACGCACGTAATATGGACCTGCAGCGAATTAGACTGTGATGTTGTTGGTGGACTGAATGGATCGGAGCATTAATTAGAATTGGATAATAATCTGTAAGATTAAAGTTATTGTAATTAGGTCAATGATGGAGAAGGTGAGCAGTTAGGAGGTATCTGGTCAAACTTGCCTCCCACTCCTCCATTCGTCGTCCTTCCTTCCCTTCCTGTGGGCTTTTACTCTCAAACTCATTAACTCAATAATAATAATAAGGGTAAACAAACACAACTTTATTGCTTAACGTCGAAAGTATGATCCAAGCAGGACCCGTAGGTACGTTACGTACAAAAGGAAGGAGTATCTAGTCTGTTTAATTATGTCAAGTCCAAACCAGAACTTTCTTGCTTACCGTTGCCCTAGCTAGGTATTATTTATACTAGTATGTGTCAAGAAGCCAATTGATCTTATTTTTTTTTGGATTAGCCAAAGGCCGAATTGATCTTATTAATTTCACATTTACAACCTACAACATTCAAAAATCACAAATCTACTAATTATCTGACCAACAATTGGATCGATCTACCGGGGCAATAAACCAGAGATGGTCACTTCATTCACAGTCAGGTTGTCGACACACGTCGTCGCCGCATAATAATGATCATCAAACTTGCCAACAATAAACGGAGGCTGTTGAGGCTTCGCAAGCCCAACATTAATATTCTCCTCCTCATTCAGCATCACCACAACAGACGCCATTGTTGGCCTGTCGCGTGCATCTTCCTGGACACAAAGTAGCCCAATGTGTAGACACCTGAGAAACTCTTGTTCCGGACAGTAGGCATCCTCCAGTTCCACCAGTAATCTGTCCATCAGCTCCTGCCCCCTATCCTCCCCCCACAGTTTCCATGCCTGTAATTAGTGTATACAATACATACAACACACACCACATTATGCAATAATGTTTCCATGCCATTTTTTTGACAGTAACCTAATACTAATAAGCAATGAATGACATACACACATACATATGCCACGAGGCTTGGCGCCAGTTTGGTAACGTGGAATCCACTGTTTCGCTTCCCTGTTATGATCTCAATCAATAAAACACCGAAGCTGAACACATCCGACTTGGTCGAGTAGATTCCCTCCATGGCAAACTCCGGGGCCATGTATCCACTATATATATATATACACACACACACAAATTAGTAGTATTGAATGCCTCCGTGTATAATAATTAATGTCCAAGTTCACAATTAAAATGATGCATGAAAAGATTGAAAGAGACTCACAATGTTCCTACTTTCCTTGCGGTGTTTGCATCCTCATTACCACCTACAAATATTCTAGCCATTCCAAAGTCCGAAATCCTTGGGTTCATTTCTGCATCCAGCAACACATTGCTAGGCTTTAGATCCCGGTGAATGATTTTTAGCCGAGAATCCTGGTGGAGATACAGCATTCCTCGCGCAACACCATCAACTATCTTTAGGCGTGTGCGCCAATCTAGTTTGGCACGTTTGTGCAAATCTGCAAAAAACTAGTACTACATTAACTGTCAAATTTGACAGCATAAAAGTCGATCAATACAAGAATACAAACCGGCAAGGGTGCGATCCAGGCTGCCATTAGGCATATATTCGTAGATCAGCAGCTTTTCTTCTCCTTCAACCGTGAACCCCAACAGCCGTACAAGATTTACATGCTGAAGCTTATGTATCAGCAGAACTTCATTGATGAATTCATCTGTACCTTGCTGGGAGCTGCTTGAAAGCATTTTAACTGCAATATCCTGTCCGTCCGGCAACTTGCCCTACAAAGCAACACACATTTTCAATTACACCTGCACTTATAAATGATTTTCATTAAGAACATCATACTCATTGTACCTTATAAACAGGACCAAATCCTCCTTCTCCAAGTTTGTTAAGATCAGAAAAATTATCAGTGGCTTGCTGAACTATTTTCATCGCAATGAAAGGGAACTCGTCAGGATCTAGTTTCTTTAGTCTATTCACGTCATCATCTTCATCAAATGTCTGCATCTCTTCATTGTCTGAAGTTCTAATAAGTTTACTTCTCTTTCTGTTGACACTAAAACAGACACAACCGCCGACTATTGACAGAAATAAACTCCCTGATCCTAGTGCAATGGCAGCAACCATCCAATTCTTCAATGGTTTGTTGGTTTCTGGCATCAGGTGAGTGCAATTTATACATTCAGCAACAAAAGTAAGAACTAAAACCTCTACGACTATTCAATCAATATGACTTACTCGGCACAACATTTTGGCTTGGCTGTGAAACATTACGGTCAGCTCCAGGTTTGTAAAACTCATAGAACTCAAACCTCAAATAGCAGCTGCGGCTAAGCAGCCTGGCTCCTTTGGCAAAATAGTTATTCTCCACAAGTTCTTTTGCGCCGTATTCCAGGCAAATACTGCAATTCTCCGGTGACAAATCTTCAGTACACTGTACAAAGGCATAGACAGTGGTATTTGATGTAAAGGGCACAGCCCTCTCCGCGTGCATATTATATGAAGCATCAAGAGCAGCTAACTTGGTGAGATTAAGCAGAGTGTCATTCACCAAGTGCCTAAATTTCTCAGGCTCAGTAACATTTTTTTGGTTTTTAGTAGACATGCTTCCTGTTACATTCAATTGTCCAAAGAAATTATGAGTCGAGTAACGAAAGAGGCAAAACTCCTCCCACACCCAAGCATCATATTTGTTGATGCAAGATTTCTGGATGTCTTCAACTGCTGCTTCCAAGCACCGTAGGCACTGATCGTCGGTTGAATATTCGTAGCACCACAACAGGCCGTGCACTCTATCTGAATCAGTTCCAGCAGAGATGTTAAAGAACTTAGAAACAGGCCCTGTGAGGTTAGAATATAAGGAGAGGATGTTGGCAAGGGTTGCTTCATATGGACTGTTATTGGGGAAGTTAGGTGCATCGCACGATGGGAAAGGGAAATTCGGAATAGGAGCACCTTCAATCAGAGAAGAAACAAGAAAAATTAGCAGGAACAAATTCATGGTTGGATGTCGTAGCAATGGCTAATGGAATGCTTATGATTTGTGAACCTTGACATTTGAAGTGAGAGCAATCAGGGGATTATATGAATAATCTACATGTTGGAGCTTAATGTAATGAATATTCAAACTGAGTTTCTAGGAATTATTCAGATAGTTAATTAATGAGACAATACTCCATCATGTTTAGACTGTGATATCAATATTGAATTGATTCAAGGTCCGTAATTTCCATTGAACGATTAAATTAAAGTTTCGGATTATATTGTAAAACTGGTTTTGCTTACGTCTACATGCCCTTATTCTGCTTATATGTTGTTTAATTTCCTTACAATTTCGAATTCTGATATATCGAATTATTTGCCCATTGTTTTCACTCAGCATCTTTGACTTGTTACTCGTCCTGTGTGTTTTTAAAATGATGTGCTGAAGTCATTGAAATCGAGATTATTACATTCGACATTTGGATTTAATAATGTATGATTGATGGCACTATAATTTGGCGAATAATGGAGTAACATTGTAAATGTAACACCCCATTTTCGGGCAGTTGAAACATGGTGCTACTCACCCTGATACCAACTGTGTCACGGGGTGGCCGCTCCGTTTCAGACATCACTCGTGTGGCACCTCGGGCTCCCTCGATACTCTTCAGATACCCGAGGTTCCAGCCTTTTTCATCTCCGATGCTTCACTGGTTTCGGCCTCCCGTGGCCTCACCAGGGGATCAACTCCCAACCAGTGCGAAACCCAACGGTGCGCCTACCCTCTCGATAGACTACCGCCGTGGTCCAAGCACCATCAACTAAAACTGATCCCTTCCGACATTATGCGCAACCAGGAAGCATCTCGTTCGTGCCGGACCGGCGCCGGCTCACATTCCCAGGAAGTCACTCATCCTAAAATTACTCCAAGGCAAGTACGCTTAACTTGAGAGACTTCTCAGGAGGTCACCCATCCTAAAATTATCCCAAGGCAAGCATGCTTAAGTTTGGAGTTCCCATAGGTTACAAAGAAAGAAAGGTACATTGTTGATATGAGTAGCTTATTACATTCCATTTAAGCCATATTTCCAGGTATTACAGTAAAAGAGTTGACTTTTCATTCTTCAAGTCCGGCAAGTAAGTTTTAATCTATTGAATGAGGTTACCATCCAATTCTTCATTGGTTTGTTGGTTTTCTGGCATCAGTGTGCGCAATTTATAAAACTAACAGGAAAAGTAAAGAACTAGTAAAAGATATGCTGAGTATTCAATTAATACAACTTACTTGACACAAGATTTTGGTGAAAGATTATGGTCAAATCCAGGTTTATAAAACTCATAGAACTCAAACCTCAAATAACAGTCACTTGTGGCTAAGAAGCCTGCAAGGCTTGCTTCATATGGACTATTATTTGTGGGAAGTTAGGTATCGCAATATGGAAATGGGAAATTCCGAATAGGAGCAACTTCAATTTGAGAACTAACAAGAAAACATATCAAGAACAGATTCATGGTTTCATGTAGCAATGGCTAATGGAATGCTTATGATTTGAAGAAAAATCTCTTTTCCAAAAATAAAATTGCATATTCCTTTTCTCAATTTAAAATACCAAACTTGTATACCAAAAATCCACTCAGTAACCACAGTTCCCATCATTAGCTATATCATTATTTGCTAAGTTAAACTCGTAGGTGTAATATTAAAACTCGTAGAATCTAGTACATATAGGGGATGTTTGGAATGGGAAGTCATGGGTCAAGACGTCAAGTCCCATTAATGAAAGTGATTTTGAAATGAATTGTAGACAACTCTATTTTACATATATATATACTAGTTGAAAAGCTGTGCAAATGCACAGCGAACTGAGGGGACACAACCGCCCGTGGGGAAAAAGAAATAGTGCAATTATTTCAAAGTTGCATTATGCGAGTTGAATACATTTATGCGAGTTGAATATAAATTGCATTATTTCAAAGTTGCTGAAAGTTGCACCAGTTCACATCTTGCTCACAAGATTTTAAGAAGGAAAAAAGAAGTAGCAATTAAATCACATGGTAGTTGGGTTGGCTAAATTATCTATTATAGTTTCTAGTGAACTATAAAAACCATCAGAAGCGGAAGAAAAAAGAAATGCCACTGGATTAATTGGAATCTACTCAAGATCAAAGCATGTAAACCTACAAAATATGTACAATTTGATGATTTTCTACAAGAATGCTCCATTACCTCGTGGGGATGGTCGGGGAATCCAGAGGTGAAACTGCAACATGTAATAAGAAAACATAAACAGTGAAATGCACATCACTATTACAAATAACCGGCTTCTACTCATGACCTCATATATATATATATATATATATATATATATATTATATAATAAACTAACATATCAAGAGATTTTTTGAACACTTGTGCAATGGTGATGTTTTATCTTATCTTGGGAAGGAATGTTGGATTCACAGGAAGAATGGCCGTTTTAGAAGGCAAGAGCTTGATGGTCGTGGATCCTAACGTCAGCCCAGAAAGTTTAAGAGAAATATTAGCAGAACCTATCCATATTAGCCAGCATCATACTAAGAAAAGAAATAGTAAGAACTTCAATAGGTTTGTTTAGGAATTCTAAGGAAAGAGTGAAAGGAAGAGGAAAGGGAAACCAACATTCATCGGCAAATTCCACAAAAGCAAAGCGAAGACGGGAGAGAGGATCGCCACATACTCAGCAATCATTAATCTGTAAAAGAATAAATGTTATGTAACAGTTATAATAAGTTCAAGACTATAGCTAAGCAAGGCCATCTTTTTCCATATTTTGGCTTTACCAAGATTCATGTCCCAGAGACATAGGCAACAAGAAGATGAATACCAAGTGCAGCATAATCATAAATCATCATAAAAACTACTTGAACGCACAAAGTATACTGTATGCAAACCTTGAACAAAACCAGGAAAGAGAAGCAAAGAATAGCAGTTAAGGGCAAGAAATCTCATGATCCATCTGTAGCCTACCCTGAAAAAGGTAAAAGCTTAGAAAAATATTTACAAGACAAAGACATATACACAAACAATGAGAAGCGTAAGTACAAAATCATGGTTATTAGAGACATCAAAATTCTTTGTTGCAGCTCTAAGGACTTTTGAGTCAATAATTATCTATGCAAATATACATTTAAGAAATTTATTAGAAGAGTATAATTAAGGCCCTGAATGGTGAAACCATGTAAAGACAAAAGTGTAGGGATTTTCTCATCGATAGCTTGTTGAATTAAGAAACAAAGAATCTAGTGAAGCGAACACCAAGTTCTATTGAATATCAGGAAAATAACAGATTACAAAAAAAAAAGAAAAAAAAAATGGAGTCCTTTAAAATCCATATACATTACCATCTTTTTTGCTCTTCATTTGGAGAGGCCTGGCGACCGCATCACCCTCATATTCAAGCCACAATGCAGCAACCTGGGAAACTGAGGGTTCGCCCGCATTGAGCAGCACCTGTGCACAAGGAAACAAACAATTACACCAGCCACATAAACAAATGGCGGAAAACTAATAAAACTGACATAAAAATGGAATATTAACTCGGTAGGAAGGGCTATTTCTTCCATTAAGCAATTTGAAACTATTTTACAATTGGGAAAATATTAGCATGCTACTCGGAACTATTTTCCCCATTATCCTGTAGGTGGAACGTATGACACCTAAATTACCTGCAGTGGCTGGGGACTCTGCCCCCGGGGACCGATAACAGGAATTTAATACTGATCCTGCAAAAACACCAAGCATCTTTTAAGAAAATTCGCGCAATCTACATAGAACAGCAGAGCAAACGTGAATTTAATAAACACAACCAAACTACAGTACACACAACCTATTTAATAAACAATCGCAAGAATACATCCAAGTGTATTTGGACACCAAAAATGTAAATTTCATTCCTACAGTAAATCCCAACCCTAAAAGCACAAACAACCAGTGCAAAACACCTACACAAAACACTGGTAGATTCTTGCTGAGTGAAGTTGAACTCAAATTTAAGAACTCCTTCAACAATATGAATGAAACAAGCACATATCACAATGTAAAAGAAACAACCAATAATTTAAGCCCTAAATCCGCAGTAAAAAAGAAGCCTAAAAAGCAGCCAAAGAATAAACAAACAATTAATGAAACTCAAGAATATTACAACAATTAAACCAAAAATTCCCAAAATTTAAGAGCACCTAAGCAACAAAATCCCCAATCGACCGGCAGTACATGGAGGGCAGCCCATTGAAGCCGGCGAGAGCAGCAGCGAAGTCCACTGCTATTTAGAGCGGTACGCGACCCGTTGCTGCCTCCGATGGCCAGCAACGACGCGCCACCGCCACACCACGGTGCGGGACACATTGAAAGATAACTAAGAAAGGGAATGAAATTAATTAGCTCAAGTTTCTTTAAGTAATTTAAAACATATACTGATTTATCGTGTATAGTCAATTTAAACCAGTTCAACATTTTCACATATTTCAAGATCATTTGCACTAATTAAAAGAGGTACTTATGTTTTTACTCAGAAAATAAAAACTAAAATTGCTATTATGCATCAATATTCAATAAGAACATAAAAATAAGTATTAACATTGATTGCCTCGATGTTCTTTTGTTCGATATTTGCAGGCGAGTGGAGGGAAGTGAATTTCGCTAGCCAAGTGACAAAAGCATCTCTGTGCATTGTCATCGGCATTGCTGCAGTTATATGGATTGCAATGCAAAAGCCTTCCAAGCACAGAGATATTATGACCTCATCTTCACTTTTGTCAAGAGGAACACTGAAGGCAGCCAGCATGGGAGCCCAACATGCCTCAATCATGAATTTGAGGATCATAATATCCAGTGCAGGATAATAAGTGGACCTAAAAGTTGAAATGTAGACAGAACATAAAGATGTTGTCGTGATACAGCCAAAATACACCAACAAAAATAAATAAATAAATAAACTAAATAAATAATAAAGGGGCAAAAAGAAATCCTTCAGGTGTGAGTAAACCAATGCTATTTCAATTCCTCATATACCAACTAACATTTTTTAGGTCGCCCTTATGAAAAGTGACGGAGTGTGTGGTGTGGACATGGGAGTGTGTTCTTACAGAGATTGGTCTGAGATACGAACAAGTAACAAATGAATAGCACACAGCAGACATTAGACAGAAGGAAACATATCGAAGAACGGAAATGAAAAAGAAAAATTGAATGATCTGGTTAGGGGAGGCAGGTCAGTTCTAAATGCAGAAACTTTTCATTAAGGCAGGTGAGCCTTAAGTCAGAAGCCACCATAATTATTACTACAACAAATACAATAAAGAATCAACTTAGTTTTACCTGAAGTTCGAGTTTATATGCACGGCGCTGCTCGATCTGTGAAACATCAGATATATCACTTAATTCTGTATTAGTATATGATGCTTCAGTGGACTCATCTCCATTCTCGTGTACTGGAGAAGTACTTTCAGGATCATTACTGCTTTCCTCAGCTTCAGAATTCTTTGGCGAATGAGAACCGGGAATACGTAGTTGCTTGTCCATCCAGACACCCATGGACTTCAAAATTGAAATCAAGCATTTCATGGCTACTTGCTTCAAATTAGCATCTTGAGCAGGCTGTAGTGTAGTTGAAGTACCTGGCGAAACACCTTGAGCTGTTTTCAGAAGTCCATTGATCACCCTGGATATCACAACCAAGCATGAATTATTCTTTTAGGGTTAAGGCCGTCTTGCAAATAATCAAAGAATATAGCGTAAAGAACTGAAGCAATAAACAAATTAAAATTACCTCTCGAATATATTTGTTGCATTAACATCGCAGTCGTAGTTGAGGAATATATCAATCCAGATCTGTGAATCAGAAGACAACTCTTCCAACGACTGGATCACTATCAACTTTTATTGATAATTTGGTAGTGTGACATTATCCAATACTTTTAAGTGCAATCATAGGGAAAAATACTCCAACTTCAGCGTTCAGCCCAGCTCTAAATCAAGTGACCAGACCGATGAATATCGAGCAAGACAGCTGGAAAATGACCATAAGATGTGATGCGATGTTCTTCAACAGAGAAAGGCATAAATACTGCCTTATAGCATCTAAAAAGCTGTTCAGCATCAAATAGAGAGAAAGTGATTTATATGCAAATTGGAATTGGAGGGTAACGAGATGATAATAATCAAACAAACACAAAAATTAAACGAGCAACAACGGAGCACAATCTCTCATTCAGAAGACATCATTTAAGAGCTACAGAAAATGTACAAGCTTCATACGGAATTTGCATGAACAGAAACAAAACCACATATAATGAACGTGCTTACTTAAAACACGCCCATAGCTCAGATTGTGGCAAGAAAATTCAATTCCAAAGAATGCCAGAGGCAAGACTAAGATATTTGAGAATCATCTATTTGTATGATATCAAGTTCCAACATTTACACAGAAAATCCCTTTTCAATAATATCATATATGCTGATAAGACTCGTCTATTGCACCTATAGAAGCTTAAATTTGCAAAACTTATTACTTGCCTTTGTCCTCAAGTTATTGTTCACACATTTATAGAAATACACAGGTACACTATAAAGAAACAATATTTAACTTGTAACTCATTAGCAGTACACAAAGAGCAAATGTAGCAAACTATAAACAAAATAATTCAAATTCATCCAATACCTTTCATTTGTCCTAAATGTTGTCCCAGAATTATGCAACAAAACCATGAGCAACTCCAGGGCCACAATCTTCCCCTTCATTGTCTGAGGATCCACTGCAGTATCCTTTGGTAAAGCCTCCATCTACACAAAGCACGAAGAACCAAATATGCATCCCGGCTGAACTTGTTACTAATCTGAACTTCCATACCATCAATCGTTTCAACCTCACCATTGTCCACCATTCCTTTGTTAACCTCCAAAGCAACAGTGAAGCAAAAGACCGAGTCCCACAAAATTAAGCAAAAATTGCACAACTGAAGCAAAAATTTAGCTAGGCAAAATCAGTTAAAATTGGAAAACAAGATAGAACGGAACCTGGACATTAATCTCTAGCCACTGGTGGCGGCGACGGTACGGGAACGCAACTGAAAGCTCGTTACTTCCCTGAGGCAGCTCACGGATGCAAGAAGTCGAATCGAAAGAGAAAAGTAAACGTGACACAGACGAAGGTAGAGCGGAGGTGAGGTTGGGGATTTAGGGTTATGGTCGTGGAGGCCGTAGGCGCAACAACTAGGGTAAAGAACAATACCCCTGCGCCGGGCGAGGCAACGAACCCAACGGGGATCGACGGCGGAGGGCGAGGAACGGCGGCGGTGCTGCTTTGCAAAGGGATGCGCGAACGATGCTTTGGGAAATCGAGAGGATTGGGAAAGGAATTGGGGTCAGAGACAAACTTCGAGAGGAAGGAAATAGATGCAGAAATCGGGTGAAACCCGGCCCATAGGATTATCAATCGAACGGATAGAAATTCAATTGCAATTGTGATCCAACGGTAGAGAATCAGACCCGAGGGGTGTTGCTCGATTTCAGATAAACAAGAGCTCAAGGAAAATCTGAAAAATTAAGGGCCAGGATTCAAATTCAAGTGCGATCGGACGGTTGAATTTGCAATTGGAGAAGGCACGGTTTCCTAGGCAACTCCTCTTATAATATAGAAAGATATACACGTCGTGTGCGTGAGATTGACAATATTGTCCCCTTTAAAAATAAAAAAATAAAAATAAATACACACACAACAAAAAAGAAATTGAAAAAATTAAAATAAATATAAATGAATTTTGGGTAGTGTTTGATTTTTAGTTGGTGAAGATCTCATGGGCCGTGTAGAGATGCACAATACATTACGGACTTGCGGCCCGTTAGTCTTTTTTTTCTGTAGGCTTCCAGCTCCTTATGAAACGATAAATTGGCCCAAAACTACAGGCCCATCAAGCTGCCATGGTTGATGGTTCGTGGTTGCGCACTCCCTAACGTTATGTAATAATTTAAAATGTATATACTCTCTTGTCACAGACTCACAGTCAAATTATTACACTTAATTTTTTATTATTTATTATTTAATTTTAATTCAATTTTATTATGATTATGAAGTAAAAAATATTTAAGTTGTATCTTATTGAATTCATTTTTTTTGGATAAATAGTTATTGAATTCATTTGATTATATAGTTTTAAAATATATTTTATATTCTGTTCGTTCCAAGATATTAAGATTGTATTATTTTGACTTTTTTTCCTGTTCATTGATTAATTTTGACATAAAGTTATCGCAATTATATAATTATATAATCATATAAAAAAATCGACCAATTTCACATAAATCCACCACATGACTAAAAATAATTAAGTAGGGTTTTTTAGAATCGTTTAGTTAAATAATTTTAGAATATATATAAATATATTTATAATAATTTTACCTAAATATCTTGAGATATTAACAATTAAAATAATAATATTGAATCATGTACTGAAATAAAAACGAGTGTAGTATGTTATGACGGAGTAAATATAATTTTTGTAATACTAATTTTACACATTTTAAGATATCAATCATTGATAAAAAAAAAAATACATTGAATTTCATGCTAAAAATAAATAATAATAATAAAGTGTAACACTTTGGGCAGGACAGATGAGGGTCCTGTTTGGCAAGACAATAAATTAAATCAGCTAATTCGTGGACAATGTGAGAAAAAATAACTTTTTTAAAATGACAAAATAACTTAAAACGGTGTCCAATTAGTTCTATTCTAAATTGCTGCAAATAACAGCATTTTGAATTTCAACTTATTGTACGCAAAAGGTTGACCTTAAAATTGTCAAACAGTAAATTTTGACTAATTTAATATTCACGTAATCAATTAATAACTAATAGCGCTAATTCTCCAAGATTATGTAGTTTGATCAAACGACAAATTCATATGGAAACAAGTTGCTTAGAGTTGTCAATCTAGTCGGCATTTAATTATAATATTGTAAGACTAATTACAATAAATCAATAGCCAATTTTCGTTTGAACCTCTAAAATCATAGCACAAAATAATCCATGATGAACTTTACGGTTTTTATTTTTAATTGACATAATTGAAAACAAATGGAATTGACCCGAATGCATGTGGCACAATTGGTATCTGAATCTGATCTCTTAAAAATATAAATAATAAATAAAAGTCAACCAATTATTAGAGGCATTGTTTTATTGATGATGCATAAATTGGGGTCATAATTTGAAAAACACATGCCAAATGTAAGGAAAGAATCCACAGTTTAAGTCGTGAAACATTATTTTAGTTCCCAGTTTGTTCATGGTGATTACAAAAATTAAATATCGGAATGTTAAATGCAATATACTATGATCGTAATAAAAATTAAAAACTTGTAAAACAAAAAATGCCCACGGTTGAAACTTAGGCAAGTAGGAATTATTGTTTCATGTTGATTAAGTTTAGTCGAAATGTCGAATAGTGTATAATATAAGGTGAAAACTTATAGTATAATGAACTCATCACTACCTCCAACAAAAGAACATTAGTTTCATATTCTTTACATTAAACTCATTACGGTTGAAACATTTTATTAGGAATGGATGCAAAAGAAAATTTAAAATTAAAGCAGCAGACGTGGAGGTCCACTTGGGTATGCTAAGTAAGTGCCACCAACAAAACCAGGTTAATAAAATTAAATAACACTTCAATGATAAATTTCAAATTTAGATTATTCGGCGGTTGAATTTAAGTTTATTTTAGTTCAATAAGCATAATCATATAGTAATTGATTAACACAAATCACTTCGAATACTACTTACTTTTGGACTTCCGAGAGACAAAAAATAATAATAATAATTTACAAAAAAAAAATTAAAAAGATTGAAACAAAGTGTATTGACATTTGGCAATTAGCTTTCAAACATTTTTTGTGTTGATCAAACAAGTCTTTTTTTAATTGTGTTCGATCTTTAGCTAAAGCTATTTTGGGAAGAGAATCAAACGCAAGCAATACAATCCTAATAAAGGAAGGGACGTTGGATTTTGAATTGCTTAATTTTTTATAATCAAAATCCATGTTTAACAACTTAAATTATGATTTCTCTTTGTAATTTGTTTAAGATAAATTATGATACTACTATTAATTAATATCAATAAACTGTTGCCTGATTTCGTCTTCGCCACTCGCAAAAAACATAATTTCATTCCTTTAAAAAAAAAAAAAAAAGAAAGCGAAACCACCTTTTTTCCCTTCTTATCTACTTTGTTTAAGATAAGCCCAAAAATAATCATACAGTTTGCAGTAATGACACCCAAATCCCACTTACCCTCTTTCCTATATATACACACAACAGTACTGTAAATCCCCTGCAACTTTTTCCTACTTTCTTCTTCCAATTCCATCATTTTTCTCTCCGATCAATCTTGACTGATCTGCACACAAGCCCAATTTCTTTACGAGATGAAAAATGGCCTGCAATTGAACTGGAAAATCAACAAAGCTCTGTCTTGGTGTTGAAATTTGAGGTTAGTAGTTGGCTCTTCACCTACTTTTGATGCCCCGTTTTCCATAGCTTATCAAAAAAGAAAAGGCCCCAAAAGGGTGTCTTGGAAAAGAAGCCATCTGTTTCTTACAATTCACGAGTGTTTTATTTCAAGCAAACGCCTTTTTTAATTATGTATAAGAGGGAACCAAGTTGACTTAAGGAGGTATAATTGTTTCAAAGCAGAGATTGAGTTGAGTTCCCCATCGGACACTCAACATTGGCAACAAATCGCAACGAATCAGTCAGTCGCTGTCTATTTTTATCCCGCGGCACAAAATCCTGCCAGAGGCGGCGAAGGAAAATGACCCGAAAATCAAAAGCTTGTGGCTGTAAGCTTCTTCTTTAGTTGAATTACTGTTCCATTGAGGTTTCTGTCATGAACTGATGCGTATTTGCCACTTTATTTACGTGCCAATGTGTTATATATTTCAGGAGAGTGTTTGTGGTTCCGATGATCCGAGATCAGAATATGAGAGCCAAAAACTGCACAAAAAAGGAAGCCAGAAAATTTGTGTTAATGACAACGTACAAGGCGAGACAGAACATGCTGATAGCTCCTTTGTGGTGGATATGGAAGGATTGTCTCATCTTATAGAAAATGATATGAATGTGAATTCGGGGATCACAGTAAGTTACACTATTTGAAGTTGAGGGTTTTTCCAAATTCATGAATTTGTGTTGTAATTTTTGGTGGTGAAAAAGTTGCAGAGAAACCTGACAAGAAAAGCATCAATGAGGGGAGTAGAAAAGAAAACAAGTGGCAATGAGATGGAGAATACTACTACAGTACTAATGTCTTCACCAAGAGGTTTGTAATCATTTTGCTTCATTCCTTTTACTTGCTTTCTCTGCTTTTTTCTTTCCACTCTGTCTGTTCCTTGATTCTTGAATGCTTCAGCACTGATTTCTTGCTAGTCTTATACTCTTCTATCAATGAAGCCGTTGTAGTTTTATTCCCTTCTCAACAAAATGTTGAATACTGACAGAAATTTGTTCTAGGACTAAGGCCGAGATCTCATATTCGGATCCCTTCTCAAATTATATTATGGCAGTCTTGGGAGTACTATATTATAGGAGTAATTGTTCTACAAACATTCAAAAAAGAAAGTTATTAGGAAAATGGACATCTAATCAGTACATGTGTTCACTGTGTTCCCCCAAGAATTTTTGCAGATTAAGAATTCTAGTTTGAGAAAGGTACAAACTGAATTTTGATGGCCGAGGATCATGTCTGGAGTATGGACTTTTAAGCATTTAATTTATTCTGATGTGTCCATTTTGTTTGTGGCCTGTGGGCACGTCCTTTGCAATTCATTTCTAGATTCTAATAGAGATGCCAAACCCACCTTAATGCCATATGCAGAGAGAGCATTTCTAGCATAGGCTTTGGAAAATACACAAATTCAAATACATACTAGTATTACTAAACCCATCACTTTGACCGACTGATAACAGAGAAAATTCAAAAATAGTAATTGCCATATTTGAAAATTAGTTGTTAGATGTTAACTGATTCTGTGAGTAATATTTAGTTAAAATTAGTTGTTTGAAAATTTCGAGACTAACTTTTTACCCTAGAATAAGTTAAAATCCAAAATACTACTATTTGCAGCGGTTTCAAAAAGAGCTGATTAAACACAATTTTAAATTATTTTGTCTTTTTAAATAAGTTATTTTATCTCGTATTGTGAGACAAATTAGCTGATTGAAATTAACTGCTTTGCCAAACAGAGCCAATGTTAGTATAAACCATGGTGTTGCCAGATAATGCGCCAATTGCGTTTCCATGGGATATCAGCAAATACAATGTTCACATGCAATTCAACCATAAACATATTCGTGTCCAAATTATGCATATAACACTATATAATATAACTAGTATTATGCATGTAAACAAAACATGTGAATGTCTAGTGTTCAACATCCATGTTCATGCCTTGATCATAAGGTTAGACATGTGAAAGTCTTGAAATGTATATGCCTTGATTATGAGGTTAGTAAATAGTGAGAGGATAAAAAAGTTTATAAATAGCCTATGTAATGTATTGAGAAGTTAGAGAAAAATTTTATGCAAGCTTAATACTTGTTTCATTTCATAGCCATAATTATTACACTTTATCCATTTTATTATCCCACCTTTAAACTTCCTTTCTTTCACCATTTAATCCCAATTTCCATTACAATACTTCCACTATAAACACAAGCTAATAAGCCATATACCATTTTATTGTACACATACATAAATAAAGATAGTTATTTCTATAACACGTTATCAGCACGAGGAGACTCTGTCCAGATTATCATTTGAGGTATAATATCTTATTTCTAAACTTTCAATAAGATTATGGCTAACCTTGCAAAGCAGGAATTTGCTCCTTTAACCGTTGAAGGAAGCAATTATATGTCCTGGGCCCGAGATGTAAAAATGCATCTTACTTCAATGGGTCTGGAAGATACTATTGCTGAAGGCAAAAATCCCAGCCATCAAAATCAGGCAAAAGCCATGATTTTCTTGTGCCATCATATCGAAGAGGCACTTAAAATGGAGTACGTGACTGTGGAATCCCCACTGGCATTGTGGGAAAAACTGAAAGAAAGATATGATAATCTTAAAAAGACGGTGCTTCCAAAAGCCCTTGATGACTGGACAAACCTGAGACTTCAGGACTTCAAAACAGTCCGGGAATATAATTCCGCTGTGTTCAAAATTACGGCCCAATTGCAATTATGTGGGCAAAAGATATCTGAAGCAGAAATGCTTGAAAAAACGTATTCTACGTTTCATGCTAAAAACACAGTACTGAGTGAGACATACCGTCAAAAAGGTTTTCAGAGATATTCTGATCTTATGACCTGCTTATTATTGGCTGAACAAAACAGCCTATTGTTGTTGAGAAATCATGAATCTAGGCCCGCAGGTGCAAAACCGTTCCCTGAGGTGAACGCGGCTCAATCATCGAAATATGTGCGTGATCGTGGGCACTTTAAAAATCAAAATGATGATCGTGGCCAAAATCGGTATCACAATCGAGGCAGAGGTGAATCATCTCGTCAAAATAATTATCGAAATAAGCCTCGATTTGAGCAAAATCGCAGATATGATACCAGAAGGCCTTACAAACCACAACAAAGAAATTATGCAAGAAAGCATAAACAAAATGATGAAATTTGTGATCGTTGTGGAATTAAAGGTCATATGGCTCAAACATGCCACACAGCTAAACACTTAGCTGAACTGTATCAGGCCTCGAAACGAAAAGAAAGACCAGGTGTTGAAGCACACCATAATGCCCACGATGATACTTATGATGATATATTAAATGATAATATCACGCACCTGGAAGCTGATGATTTTATTGAGCCAGATACTGTTACTAAATAATATATAGCTATATATATTTTACTTGTCTTTTATAATTCCTGTTTAATATAAATAATGATATCTTGTACTTCCCTTTTATTATCCATGTATAATATAAATATGCTTTTGCATTAATAATATTTATATTGCTGATGTTTAATAACATTCTTATATTCTTGTAAAGAAATGGATGCTGGAAAGTCAAAAGTCGGAGATGATATCTGCCTCATTGACAGTGCAACAACGCATAGCATTTTGAAAAGCAAAAGATATTTCTCCAATTTAAAATTGGAAAAGACCACAGTGAAAACTATAAGCGGTAATGCAAAATGCATTGAAGGCTCCGGTAGAGCTGTTATATTTCTCCCTGAAGGGACAAAAATGGCAATTGAAAATGCCTTGTTCTCACGCAAAGCTCGAAGAAATTTCCTGAGCTTCAATGATATTCGAAAAAATGGATATCACATTGAAACTTCAAAAGAGGCAGATCACGAGTATCTTTTGATAACTCGAATTGAAAATGGCAAAAAATTTGTGAATGAAAAATTGCCATGTTACTCCTCTGGCTTATACTATACAAAAATATGTGCCGCAGAAATATATAACCTAGTAGGCTTGAAAGCTACTAGTGAATTTATTACCTGGCACGATAGACTTGGGCATCCTGGCAGTGTAATGCTGAGGCGAATTATTGAAAATTCAAATGGCCATGCATTGAAAAGGCAAATGATATTGAACCCAAATGAGTTCAATTGTGCAGCCTGTTCACAAGGGAAATTGATAACCAGACCATCTCCAGTAAAAGTGGGAATTGAATCCCCTACATTCCTAGAAAGAATTCAAGGCGATATATGTGGACCTATTGATCCACCGTGTGGACCTTTCAAGTACCTTATGGTATTAATTGATGCGTCATCACGCTGGTCACACGTTTGTTTATTATCAACTCGCAATTTGGCATTCGCAAGATTACTTGCACAAATTATAAAATTGCGAGCACAGTTTCCAGATCATCCGATAAAGAAAATACGCCTTGATAATGCTGGAGAATATACATCACATGCATTTGATGATTTCTGCATGTCGATTGGAATTACTGTTGAACATCCTGTGCCTCATGTGCACACGCAAAATGGTCTGGCAGAATCATTTATTAAGCGATTGCAATTAATTGCAAGACCCTTGTTAATGAAATCAAGACTCCCTGTTTCTGCTTGGGGACATGCTATATTGCATGCAGCCGCACTTGTGAAAATAAGGCCGACAAGCTATAATAGCTACTCCCCTACACAAATTGTGTTTGGAAAGGAGCCCAATATATCCCACTTGCGAATTTTTGGGTGTGCGGTTTATGTACCGATTGCGCCACCACAACGCACAAAAATGGGACCTCAAAGAAGGTTGGGCATATATGTCGGGTATGAATCACCCTCGATTATTAAATATCTTGAGCCAAAAACGGGTGATTTATTTACTGCAAGATTTGCAGACTGTCATTTTGATGAAACTCAATTCCCGACATTAGGGGGAGGAAATGATCAACTGAAAAAGGAAATATCTTGGCAAAGTCCATTTGATTTCCTTGATCCTCGTACAAGGCAATGCGAACTTGAAGTTCAAAGAATTGTGCATTTGCAGGGAATTGCAAATCAATTACCCGATGCTTTTAATGATGCTGCTAAAGTCACAAAATCATATATAAATGATGCAGCAAATGCACCAGCCAATATAAATGTCCCAGAAGGACAAATTCAAAGTGCAAATGAACCTACTGCACGCCTGAAGCGTGGTAGGCCTTTGGGTTCCAAGGATAAAAATCCACGAAAGAAGAAAATTATCCATATGGGTGATAAATCAATCACAGATGATACTCCCGAAGGAGAAATTGATTCAACCCCCGAAAAGGTTGAACCTGAAAATATTCACCCAGAAGAAAATGAAGTTATTGAAACTTCTTTCAATTATATCAATACTGAGAAATGTTGGAACCGAAAAGAAACAAACGTTGATAATGCCTTTGCATACAACGTTGCACTCGATGTAATGGAAAATAACGAGGATCCTGAACCAAGATCAGTTGAAGAATGTCGGAAAAGAAATGATTGGCCAAAATGGAAAGATGCGATTCAGTCTGAACTAGATTCACTGAATAAACGAAAAGTATTCGGCCCTATTGTCCAAACACCAAAAAATGTGAAGCCTGTTGGCTACAGATGGGTGTTTGTGAGAAAAAGAAATGAAAATAATGAAATTGCCAAATATAAGGCAAGGCTTGTAGCCCAAGGTTTTTCACAACGACCGGGAATTGATTCTGAGGAAACATATTCCCCAGTTATGGATGGAATAACATTCAGGTATCTAATGAGTCTAGCAGTACGAGAAAATCTCGAAATGAGGCTGATGGATGTTGTTACTGCATATTTATATGGCTCATTGGAAAATGATATTTATATGAAAATACCTGAAGGGTTTAAATTACCTGAGTCTTGCAACTCAAAACCCAGAGAAAATTATTCCATCAAATTGCAAAAATCGTTGTATGGGCTCAAGCAATCTGGCCGAATGTGGTACAACCGCCTCAGTGAAAGTTTGATAAATGAATGCTATACAAATGACCCGATCAGCCCTTGTGTATTTATAAAGAAAAATGGGTCAGAATTTGTGATCGTCGCAGTCTATGTTGACGATTTAAATCTAATTGGAACTCCTGAAGAGTTGAAAAAGGCGGTCGAATATCTGAAAAAGGAGTTTGAAATCAAAGATTTCGGGAAAACGAAATTTTGCCTTGGCCTACAAATTGAGCATTTGGAAATGGGCATATTTGTTCATCAATCGGCTTATACCCAAAAGGTATTAAAGCAATTTCGAATGGATTATGCTCATCCGCTAAATAATCCAATGGTCGTTCGGACACTTGATCCTGCAAAGGATCCATTTAGGCCAAAAGAAGATAATGAAGAGCAACTTGGCCCAGAAATTCCATATTTAAGCGCAATTGGTGCGTTAATGTATCTTGCAAACAGCACGCGACCTGATATCGCGTTTGCAGTCAATCTACTCGCAAGATTCAGCTCTTGCCCTACTCAACGACATTGGAAAGGCATAAAGCATGTTTTTCGCTATCTCCAAGGAACAATTGATCTTGGGTTATTTTACCCAAAAGACTCTCGACATGAGTTAATTGGCTATGCCGATGCAGGTTATTTATCAGACCCACACAAAGCCAAATCTCAAACAGGCTATATCTTCACGTGTGGTGGAACTGCTATCTCTTGGAGGTCAATGAAGCAGACTCTAACTGCTACTTCTTCTAATCATGCCGAAATATTAGCAATCCATGAAGCAAGTCGAGAATGTGTTTGGTTGAGGTCAATGACTCAACATATATTGAAGAGTTGTGGTTTAATCATTGAACCACAAATGCCCCCAACAATTTTATTTGAAGATAATTTGGCTTGTGTAGCCCAGTTGAAAGGGGGTTATATCAAAGGAGATAGAACGAAGCATATTTCACCAAAATTCTTCTACACTCATGATCTTCAAAAGAATGGTGAAGTCGATGTGCAACAAATTCGATCAGAAAATAATTTAGCGGATCTATTTACCAAGGCATTGCCGACTGCAACATTCGAGAAACTCGTGAAGAAAATTGGAATGCGGCGGCTTCGAAATTTAAAATGATGTCCAAATCAGGGGGAGCATCTGATACAAGAATACTGTACTCTTTTTCCTTCACTTGGATTTTTTCCCACTGGGTTTTTTCCAAGTAAGGTTTTAACGAGGCATATTCTTCGTATTGACGACATTCAAGGGGGAGTATTATGCATGTAAACAAAACATGTGAATGTCTAGTGTTCAACATCCATGTTCATGCCTTGATCATAAGGTTAGACATGTGAAAGTCTTGAAATGTATATGCCTTGATTATGAGGTTAGTAAATAGTGAGAGGATAAAAAAGTTTATAAATAGCCTATGTAATGTATTGAGAAGTTAGAGAAAAATTTTATGCAAGCTTAATACTTGTTTCATTTCATAGCCATAATTATTACACTTTATCCATTTTATTATCCCACCTTTAAACTTCCTTTCTTTCACCATTTAATCCCAATTTCCATTACAATACTTCCACTATAAACACAAGCTAATAAGCCATATACCATTTTATTGTACACATACATAAATAAAGATAGTTATTTCTATAACAACTAGGTTATTTTTTTAATTTCAGATTTGGTTACTCCAGCTGGTAGCCTACTTAGTTAGAATCCACAAGATATAATAGTATAAAATACTACAACTGAATACCGCGTGAGCAAAATATTTATCATCCCCGTGATGTGCGGGGATTTTATGGGCCAGAAAAGTTAAAATTTCCACAACTAGGAGATGGATCATGCCATATAAATATTAGTTCTAGTGTTATAGAGTCGGGGCATGCTAGCCCATTACAAAAAAACTAACTAAACTTTTTCACCTTTTCTTCCCACCTTTGATGTCCACCCACTAACTGCAAGGCATCATTCTCTTCTGCTTTCTTTTGTTTCTACTTTGGACCCGTGCAATTGGTGTTGGGGCTGCGTATGCTTTCAGAATTGCCCGGGTTTTGGTTGTTGCTGACTTGCTGTCTGTCACTTTGATTATTTTCTTTAATGTTGTATGGAATGAAAACTGCAGCTACTCTAGTCGCAGGAAGCATGCCTGAAAAGATTGGTGTGGTGGGAACAGGGCCAATTGATCACGCCAAGGTTGCCCCGCAAGTTCATCATCAAATTACCATCACGAGTGCCTGTATGAGCGCTGCAGCAGGCAAAGGATTTGGTTCCAGGCGTTCATCCCGTGCTGGTTTTGTTGACTCCAGAAAGATATTTTTCTTCTTCGCGACGTTGTGAGTCTGATATCCATTTTATTTTCAGAACCTGTTAGCTATAACGGGCTGACTGATTTTCTTGCCTTCCTCTGCTGCAGGTCATGCATGGGGACTATGATGCTTATCTATTTCACTTTATCAATGGGCAAGTTCGATGGGGGAGACGGCATTCTCGACTGATTGTGCTCGTTATCATCAACCTGCACGTACTGTGAGAGTGAGTTTGAGTTTCGAGGCACATGAAGACATGGGAAACAACAGAAACCGGACAACTATGATGCATTGACATTCTGACCTTCAATTGTATAGCTTCAAATTCAGCAGAGCCAACCCTTCTAATCCTTTTTTCCCGGAAAGCATCCCCTGCAAACTAGAGACGATAGGAGAAAGTGATGTAATCTTCATTTCATAAATAGTGTTTTACAAAAAACAATGTTACATCGTTTAGGCATATTCCCTGCAAAACTGCAATGGAGAGCCCAAAAGGTTGGGGAGGGGGGTTCCTTTTTTGCCACTTCTTTCTATATTCTCTTTCTCTCGTGTTTGTTCTTTTTGTTTCCCACTGCAGAATGCTGCCTTCTGTTTGCATATATGCTTACATATTGGTGCTGAGTTAGGCAGCAGAAGTAGCTGCAGCCTACAACAAACCAAGCAACTCTATGTTAAAAGGGGAACAAAAGGAATCAAAGACCAGATGCATGCTTTATACACTGTTTGCATTTAGCAAAGCAGCTTCTATATAGAAATTAGATATTATAAACATCATTATCCTTATAATTTGAAATCTGAATAATTTAATGTCTCCAAATATGATTGAAACAAAGACACGAGCACATCCACTTGAAGAAAAAATATTAAAACAAAAAACAAAAAGATCATACACAATCCACATGGCATGGTATAAAGCTTCATTGCACTACAATCTTCACCAGAAAATTTTAGCTCGTCATTCCTTAGCAATTTCATACATTGATTTAAACAACAACAAAACTAAGTTTTTTCATCTTGCTCTTTGAATAAAATCAGGATTTATAATCAGACCAAGCAAATACCTTCCCTGTATGAATCTACAAAAACACATCAAGCAATTATAAATTAATTAAATCTCATAATTAGCCACCACATATCATTCACATGATAGAGAAAAACATAATTCGTTTTCCTGGCATCTCAACAAGGATAACATCACCTTATTCAGATATAGGGTTAAACCACCTCAACTCTTCGCAATTTCTTTATAACGTATGAATTTCTTCCTTATGGTGAATGCCAGAGCACATCTGATCAAAAGTTTTTTTTTTTTTTTTTTTCTCTACAGCCATTAAACCAGAAGTCCAGAACATGTACCACGGTTGAAAGATGAAAACATGTAACCAACAGACTAAAATGTGAATACTAGTTCTGTTATAATCTGAACAAGTGAGCTCAAGTTTGTTATCCAGTGAAGACAAATCAGATACCTATAGGCATATTTTAAAGTTGCTAAACGCCAATAAACTACTTCCCTATTAACTGAAGTAAACTACACCAATCAACAGCTTACTGCCCAACGCATACAAAAAATCTAGACTTCATCGATTCACAAGTCATATTTTACTCAACAATTGCTCATGAATTGAGAAGGAAAAACCAAAAAACCTCAACAGTAGTTTGCAAAGCTAGACCCACGCCATAGACACTGAAGTTACAAATATCGTGAGATTATTAATCATACTTGTAGGGAAAACAAAGTAAGTCGTCGGGGAATTCCGAGAAACAGCACATATTTACAGATTAAAAACCCTATGGCGCTACCGTCCGTAACCCCTGCCTTCGCCCGAGGAAGCACGACTAAGATTCTCCAGAAGTCTGATCGGAGGAATAGAAATTGAACAAGGAGTCTACAGAAGGGATTCACTGGGGCTTCGCGGCCGGTGAGGCAGTGCCCCGGCGGCACTGCGGGAGTGGTGCTCAATTCGACGGTTTTAAGCTTTACGACTCAGTGAGGAACAAATTAGGGGTTGTTTCTGGTAGTCCCTATCTTTCAAAACAGAGTATTTGTTAGGTCCGTTTGCGTGGATAACCAATTAAGTAGTCCTAAAAACTAGTTCAAGCACCTTTCGTGGACACGTTAAACAGTTTAAGAAATTAAGCAGCGGAAAGTAAATAAACTGTGAAAAATAAAGAACTCAAGGTTTGTTGACCCAGTTCGGCACAAGCCTAGCCTATATCTGGGATACCAATCCAGGAGATTCACTAATTGTTTTGGTTTGATCCTCGAACTAAACAATAGTGAATTGTTTCGCCCAACTCCAATCACCAAGCGGACTGAATTGTCAAACCAAGACACTCCCCCTGTCTTGGTGAAGATCTCCCCGACCTTGCTTCAATCCCTTGAAGGCTCCTCCTTCAAGTTTGCCCTTAGTCGAAACCTGTTGGCGACTCTCCTTGATCTTTTCAGTTAAGCTCTTGAGTTTGACGACTTCCTCGAAACCCTTGATTGAATTGTTAACTTCAATCAAGCACACTGTAGCGCTCTATCGATCAATCCACCCGAGGAAATGGTGATCGGATTTCTTCCTTCGAAATGATAACTCACGAACACGGAAGGAATATGATTCTCTTTTCAAATGCTTTCAATTGCTCAAGGGTGTAAGTCAATTCATTCGTCGTGTGGATCCATTCCTTGGCCGCCCTATTTGAAGAGAATCACCTTGTCTCTATTCTAAGGTAGAAGATCTTCTTTCCATAAATGCGCGGATCCTTAGAATAGAGTTGCCCGAATTAAGAGATTGTGGTTTCCATACTTCGTGTGCAAGATCCGGGCAGAAGATCAGCTAGCCGTTGGAGAATCTTCATGAGTATATTCGCCAGCTCTTCTTCCTTTGCTTAGTTTGTCTGCTGTTGACGAGGTTGGTCCAACAAAGTAGTTCAGACATCGGTTGTGAACACATTTGCTCAAAACTGGTTCCCAACAATCTCCCCCTTTTTGGCAGAATGTGGGCCAGTATAAGAGTTGATTCAACCGATGTCCAAACAATTGACACGAGAACAATGATGTAGAAATACTTCCCATTGAGACCCAACCACCAATTACAATGATTCCCAAACACAAGACAAACTATACTAATGCTCCGTACAAGATAACCTATCACATATTCTAGGAGCATTCACATCAAAAGTAAGCACATGGCAATAGTCATAAAATAAAACATGTAAGATCACAATTCAATTATTACAGGCCATTGTGCAGTTGTCCAGCAAAAACAGTAGTTCACAAAAGTAGTCCAAACAAAAAAAAAATTTACCCTTCTTCAGCAGAGACTTTCTTCCACCAGGCTGCCCCATGTCGATTGTAGTGCATACCAGAGGAACCGATCAACGGCTACATCAACTTAACTCCCCCTCTGGCGCACATTTTGCCCAAAAAGGGCATGTCACTCAGATTCCTCAGAGGAATCCTCATCCGAGTCGCTGGAATCCTCTGCTGGATTGGTATCCAAATCCTGTTCATCATCAGACCAAACATCAGGAAGCTGTCTGAACAGCTTTTCAGCAGCTTGGACACGGCTGTGCACTTGAGCTTCCAGCACTTTGAGGTGATTGATGTGGTCTGTGAGTTCATCTCGGAGCATGGAGAAGGTGTCTTTGGCAGGGATCCTCCCTCCTGGTCCAGCCAAGTCTGGCTTCTTCTTTGCAAGATTTGAGGAAAGTTTGAAGTCGGCAATGTCCTCAGGACGATCATGCTTGCTCCCAAGAATGTGGAGATGCTTCAGGTACTCAGATATGAGGCCAGGAAAGGGAAGAGTGGTGTTGTACTTCCTTTTGATTGTGCCCGCGAACGCCAGCATTTGTTCGAGCACAAGGGCTCCATAGTTGATCTCGTACTTCTGGTCTATGGCAAACAATAATTTACACATGCTTTTTGACACAACAGAGTGGTTAGCAGTGGGCATGATGTTATGTGCACATAATTTGTAAAGCAGTGAGAACTTTTGAGTTAGGACACCAGCACTTAACCCCTTTCCTTGAAACTTTTTCCCTTCAACTCCAGTGAGGGTTTCAGCAATAGTATTCATAGGGAACTTGGCACTTCGAGAATAAACAGATTTCAGATGAGTTCGGGGTACCTGGAGAAAACGGTTCAGTGCTCGAGCTTTGAGTTCAAACAGTTGGCCATGTGCATAACTGAGTTCAAACCAGGGGCTTTTGGAGTTCAGGACTTCAGAGCTCAGGTTTGCATAGAAATGCCTAACTAGCTGTCCCTTATATTGCTTGATCTCCGTTCCCCCGAATAAAAGAGATCTGTCCTCCAGGTATTTGTGCCATCCCATTTCCTCATACCGCACAGCTGCAAATCTGATCTCAGGGTGCACCTTCATCCTTTCCAGAATAGTTGAGTAGTATTGCTCGGACATTACATAGTAGAAGGCAGTTGATATGGCGTTTCCAGCATCAATGATCTCTGGCTCATGTTCTTCAGACGAGGACAAGACAATTTTTCTCTTCTTGGATCCAGTGGCCTTGGAAGACTCTTCAGGTTCAGACCGAGTCCGCTTTTTGGGTTCAGACTCCTGAGGTTAACGCCTTTGTGGAGTAGGCTCTCGAGTTTCTGGCTGGGTCACCGTTTCCTGCACAGTGACTGGTTCAGTATTGACTTCGACTCTTTCTTCAGATTCTTCCTCTTCGGAGCTTTCTTCATCGGATTCTTCTTCCTCGCTTTGAGTGTCTTGAGATCCCAATTCCTCGGACTGGTTGTCAGTGGGATTCTCCCCCTCAAGTGGTTCCTGGGCATCGATTTAAGGGTGTGCAGAGTCTCCTCCGGACTCATTGTTCTGGTCGTCTTCAGATGAACTCTCATCTTCTTCCTCTTCCTCCTGTTCATCTTCAGAGTGAACAACTTCAGTGTGAACAACTGGTTCTTTGATCACTGCAACTTGATCTGGTTCCTTCCTCAGCGCATGTTTTCGTTTCTGACTGGCAGTCCAAGCAATTTCTTCGGTGATTTCGTTCATAGCACCATCTCTTTCGTCATCGCTGATGTCAATCATTGATTCATCTCCAGAGCTTTCATCAGCCTCCTCTTGAATATAGTCTGAGTCCAGTTCTTCCTCGTCATGTGGTTCATTGACTGGTTCGGACTCCTTTGGTGGACCTGTTTGGGTCACTGTGGTAGTGATCTGCAGGGGTTCTTCAGGGGTTGCTTCAACAGTGGTGACTGGTGCTGGGTTGGTCGGAACACTTGGTACTATTACTGCCTTCTTTGCAGGAGTTTTCTTCTTTGGCTTTTCAGTGGACACCTTTGGTGCAACTTCTGGTGCAGGTTCAGTGGATTTGATGGACACTCCTGTCTCTGTCGCATTGTCAGCGCCCAAGTTGGGAAGGTCAGCTAAGATTGCATCAATGGGTCCAAGTGCCATGGCTAGGTCAGCTTCAACTAGTTCACTGATCGAGGCGTTCTTCCTTGCAACTGCCTTCTCACGGGTCTTTGAAGCGGAAACCGCTTTTCCTTTTGCTTTCTGTACCTCTGCTTCTTTTTGTTTCAATGCTTTGGCTCCGGCTACTTCTGCTCGAATGTCGAGCGGGTCTTGAACAACACCAGTGGCTCCCTTTTCTCCGGCAGTGGATGGAGAAGAAGAAGGGAATGGAACAGCAACCAGAGATGGAGTTTCCGAGATGGTTTGCTCCATGATCGCCTTCTGGACTGCCTTGGCTCGCCCCTTGGCGCTGGATTCCTCAGGAGAGATCGCCTTTTTGCTTCCAGCAGTTGAGGCAGGCGTTGGGTCTTGTGATTTGGAGCCTTGGCTTCCTCTTGTCTTCACCATGGTTTCTGAAAAAGAAAGGCTTTTGGCAAGAACAAGTGAAGAGGGATGTGTGTTTTAGAGAGAAAACTAGAGAGTATATGAGGTCGAGAGAGGGTGAATGCAAAAGGAAATCTGATCACTATCAAATCTTATGGAGGTAGTAAACAATTTTCCTTAATTTAAAATATGGTAAGAAGATCACAACTTCCCATAATCGCAATCATCACGTTTTTGAATGGGGATATGCAAATAACCGTTCCCGTCTCAGCTCTTGACAGTTTGGGCTGTCACATCAATTTTGAATTTTGAGATTTTGACGAATAACTTCCTTAGTAAAGAGATCCTGCGAATTATACTTAACAAGACAGTTAGAATAACATAATTAAGGTGATAAAATATAAAATTACACAAAATATGGAAATTGCAAAAATAAAAGCTTATTCCACAATTTTCGGGATTTTTATGTGATTGTGCATAGGCCAAGATCTCTTCTCAATTTTTCAAATCTCTCGCGATCAAGAGCCTTAGTGAGAATATCCGCATGTTGCTCAGTAGTTCCGACATGGTGTATGGACACTATTCCTTCTTCAACAAGATCCCTTATGAAGTGGTGTCTAAGGTCAATGTGCTTAGTTCTCCCATGTTGAACTGGATTCTTTGAGATGTTGATCGCGCTCATGTTGTCACATAGTATAGTGAGGACTTCTTGATCAATTCCATAGTCGAGCATCATTTGCTTCATCCATAGCAATTGTGCACAGCAACTTCCAGCTGCAATGTATTCAGCTTCGGCAGTTGATAGGGAGATGGAGCTTTGTTTCTTGCTATACCAACTAACTAGGTTGGTTCCAATGTAAAAGCATCCTCCGGTTGTGCTTTTTCGATCATCCGCATCACCTGCCCAATCTGCATCACTATAACCAAGTAGTGAAAGATTAGATTCTTTAGAATACCATATACCAAGATCACTCGTCCCTGAAACATATTTGATCACTCGTTTGGCGGCTTTTAGGTGTGATTCCTTGGGATCGGCTTGGTAGCGAGCACACACTCCTACTGCATAGCTTATGTCAGGTCGACTTGCAGCTAGGTATAGGAGGCTTCCAATGATGCTTCGATAGAGTTTTTGATCAACCCTTTGACCACTGGGATCTTTGCTCAATTTATCATTCGTCCCTATAGGCGTTCGGACTGGTTTGCTGGACTCCATGCCAAACTTCTTTACAATGTTTCGGGCATACTTTGTTTGGCTTAGAAATATTCCATCTTTCTTCTGAGCAACCTGCAAGCCAAGGAAATAAGTTAGTTCCCCAACCATGCTCATTTCAAACTCCTTACCCATTAGTTCGATGAATTGGTCTTTGAGCACATGGTGAGTTGATCCAAAAACAATGTCATTGACGTAGACTTGAGCAATGAGGATCCCTTTGTTCTCTCTTTTGATAAAAAGAGTCTTGTCCAAGCTTCCTCTTTCGAATCCATGTTCAAGCAGGTACTTGGATAGCCTTTCGTACCAAGCCCTAGGGGCTTGTTTCAACCCATAGAGTGCCTTATTGAGCTTGTAGACGTGTTGAGGATGATGGGGGTCTTCAAACCCTTCAGGCTGTTGAAACTTTTGACAATTTCGCAACACGGGTATTTTATAAAAATATATCAGGATTGAATTTATTGTATGAAAGGAATTATGATTCGCGGGAAAGGGGTTTAAGGATATATTTAACTTTTTATTACTCATGTGGGAAACTTTGATTTCAAACGGCGCTGTGGACCTCCCTGGCATGAAACTTTTGACAACTTTCACGGTGCAGCCGGGATAGATAGTTTTAATCTTAACCTTCAGTCTGTCACACTGAAGGTCCCTGGCCATAGGCATCATGAAATTTATCATAATTTCATGTCATTAAAATCCGCGCCACGAAACTTTTATCACATTCCCACTACGTGAGCATTTTCTGAAAAATCATGATCCTGGTTTTCAATTTTATTTAAATGAAACCAATTTATGATGACGGAGTTAGGATTAGGGATATAGTTATAGGTTGTCACGTTCTTATTACTCGTGTTAAGAAACTATGCCCCCGAAAGCGCACGGTGTCAAAAATTGCAGTAATTTATAGTAAGACCGGATCGTTCACTGGAGGATGTGCGATAGAAGCAGGGCCCACGTCGTTTACTAAGATTTTCCACTCGGTTACTCGATTCAAGTTTGTGTTTAGACTATCATCTATTTGACAGAATTTAAACTAAGTTATGAAAGCAATAGAATAAAGCAGATAAAATTATTCTAGAAAGCGAATTAAATTTAATCTATGAAAACAATAGAGTTATTCTAAGAAAGCGGTTAAGATTATTCTAAGAAAGCAGATTTAAAATATGACAGAAGGGACAGGAAGAAAATAATAAAAATTGGACAAGATTCAGATAAAACACAGTTAAACTTCCATTTTAATACACAGGTCTTTGCTTGGGATAATTCGTTCAGTTAGCTAATTCTCATGCTCTCTATACCATGTTCCCTTTAACAGACAGGTACTTACAGCAAGAGTTTACATGCTCTTAAGAAAATAAATTCTAAGATACCACAAATGCATAACTACCCTTGCAATGGTATGTTATTTATCTGTGGTGGATAAGCAACACCTGGCAAATCATTTATTGAAGTGTCAAGTACCGCTATCATTCCCCCATGTCACACCCAAAGATTCTAATCAAGCCCTGAACTATCCCTTAACTCTCAGTCCTAGTAGCAGTTACACAACTCTCAATACAACCGAGTGACCTCTAAAGAAAGCATTTAAAAGAAAGCGATAAAGAAAGCATTTAAAATCCTATCACTCGGAGGTTTTTGAAAGCCTGACCCTGGTAGTAAAAGAAAGCCCCCAGTCAGAATGACTGGGTGTGGATCAAGAATTCCCTATTCTCGGTGAACCGCTCGCAGTGTTCACTTCCCGTCGGGTGGTTATGAGATACAAACTAATGAAACGAACTAATAAATTAGTTCGTTCCGGATGCACTCACTCAGGACTCAACAATAGGCTCTGGCAGAAGAGGATTGCAGTTGAAAGAATACTCAACCCTACCTTAGAAAATAACCAAGACCTATGTATTGTTCCTCTAGAATTATCTAACACACTGTATTTGAATCCAAGTGGATCCCACCTCGGTGTGTTAATTAAAACTAAATTCCCAATACACAGCAATTTTGGAAAATAATAGATTTGAAAATCATTCCCTAAACAGGTACTAGACTCTCAATTAAAGTACAGATCCTTTCAGTCTAGGTGAGACCTAATCGCTGACTCTGCTTCTAATTTCCCTAAAATCAACCCCCAGTAGAATGTGAATTAGTCATAACTGTGAAATTTATCCCTTACTTAGATCCGGATTTTATAAATGAATTTTTGTTGGGAATTTATTGTGAAACATCTGATTTAAATCAAGACTCCTGTGTCCAAGGGAAGGATCCCAAAATAATATTGACCACAATATCTACATTATAATATCATGCATAAGTTTATAAAGAAGTGTAAAATTAAATAACCCAAAATATAAGGCGGGTTTAGACAGACGTTGGTACACAGAGATGAAATAGCCGGAGGTGAGAAGAATTTATTTGGCTAAAAAGATGACTGAAATAACTGGGGTTATCCGGACTGCAAACATCTGCTATCCAGGTCCCAACTATTCCAGGTGGCACGGTTTTTAGACAGTGGAACGCCTTAAATGACAGTTGCCGCCGTCATCTTGGACTCCACTATCTGTGAACTGGATAAAAGCCCACATGTTCTATTACTGCAATAATTATTAGACAACATTGGCATATGTCATCGAACATTACTACAACTCTAGATTCGGGTTTGAAATTAAGATAAAGAAAATAAAACTGTATCCGGATAGGAGTCAGCTGAGCAGCTATTATAATCCCGTATGGACGAACCGCCAAGGCTTCCACCGACTACTATCCGGATCATGCAAAATAACAACTAATAATTAATATTCAGACTACGAGCTAGTTTATCCGTGTGGGAATACCCGCCAACATTAGTCTGTTATATCCCTTACTAGTTGTTTCACACAACACGGGAAATACAAAATAAATAAAATGAAATATTTTTGGGTCATCTTGTATGAGAGACATTGGTTTCTCATGCAAGGTAACGGAATCAATCCATAATTACTCATTATGTCTAAATAATCACTCATTCCATAATTAATTAATTAATCACAGTCCGGATTATATACTTAGATCATTAAAGTTTAATTCTTGTAGAAAAATCTTTTAATGGAATTGAACAAAATTCTTTATATCAAATTAATCATGGGTTGAGATCATTGGATTTCAACCTCAAAATATTAATATAAAGGTTCAATTAATTAATGGGGAAAATGGAGAATAAAAATCTGGCAAAAAGGTGCCAAGCCTGTCGCGGGACAGGCCTTTCGAGAACCAGAAATTGTGTCGCGGACCATGGGTCCGCGACAGGGGGATCTCGACGGAGAGATGAGAAATAAGAGAAATTGAAATTTTGGAAATTAAGGTTTTCCTGTCGCTAGATGCAATTCCTGTCGCGAGGCATGTCCTAGCGACTGGAGTCTAGCGCCAGGAGGTTCAAAAGTTAAAATAAGAGGCCAGTCGCTAGCCATAAATTGTGGCGCGAAACGTGGTTCCGCGACAGGAGATTAGCGACTGGGGTTTTCAAAAATTGACCAAGGCATAATTTCCCAGTCATGAAGTTGAAATTGTGTCCTGAACCATGGGTTCAAGACAGGAGTTACATGACTGGAGCACTTGGAAAAGAAATTACAAAATTTTGGTCCCAGTCGCTAGACTAAGAGTGTGTCGAGAACCATGGGTTCTCGACAGGGTTGTCTATCGACCAGGTTTTAGATAAAGAGACAGGGGTCCTTAGTCACTCGTGTCGCTAGACTGCCTTTCTGTCGCTAAACGTGGTCTCGCGACAGGAAGAGGCTAGCGACATGGGTGTGGTTCAGGACACAAGTCAGAAAAGAGAACAGTGGCATGCATAGTACGTGACCTCACCCTATTTCATATCAAAAAGTGTTTCTACCCCAGAAATAACCAAACTGAAATTGAAATGACAAGAACATGCTTGAACATAAATAAACAAAGCTGGAACAATATTTAAAATAAAGCAAAATCTTAATCTAGGGTTTGGTCACATACGACATGCACTATTACTCAAAAAAATAGGAACATATTACTTGCTAAGTAAGAAATAAGGGTCAAATAACCCAAAGGAAAAGGAAAACAGTAAATCCATGGGTTGATAACACCCATTTCATGTTTTTGGGACACATTTTCATATTAACTTCCCATTTATTGGCAGGTTTGTGAATACCCATCATGTTGGATGTTACAAAACCCTAAAAGCAAAGTTTGCAACTGAAGACAAGATGAAAACTGGCTACCTAAGCTAGATCTATGCAATAATTAAATAATACAGAAAAAATTAAAGCTAAACTAAACTAACCTAAAAACTACCTACAACTAAGCTCTCCACTTGTCTTCAAGAGTGATTTTCTTGATTCTGTCTAAAAATTCTCTCTCTCCCTTGAGCACATAGGGATCACCACATATTTATAGAGGTGAAACCCTAGGCCCATGGGCCTAGATCTGAGGCCCGTGTCGCAAGTCATCACACACATCTCAGCCGTGTCGCGGGTCACGCGATGTGGCGCGAACTGAGGCATTATGCTGCAAAGCTTCTCGACTGGGTCTGGTCTTCAATTCTGTGTCGCTAGCCATGCTCCTGTCGCGAGACCATGGATCGCGCCACGGGGCTAGCGACAGGGGTCTGGGGTCAGTTTCTTCTTCATTATGCTAGTGTGGCGCGGAACCCTCCTGTGTCGCTAGACCATGGTTCGCGCCACGGGCCTAGCGACAGGATGTTCCAGGACTGACTTCCTTGCCTTTCATAATTGTGGCGCTAGCCTGTCCCCTGTCGCGGGACCATGTTTGGCGCCAGGATGCCAGTCTCGCGACTGGCTCGCCTTATTGGGCCTGATGGGCCGGTACATGTATTTTTGTGGGTTTTTCTCTCTTTTCCCATCTTTTTTATTCCTTTTTCTTTTCTTTTCTTTTTCTCATGTTTTTGGATTTTTCTAACATAAATGTGTAATAATATTACATATTTATGTATTTTTCATACCAGCTCAATATTTTTACAACTATGCATAAATCAGTCCAATTCAACTGCTTTCTTACTTAATGTAAGACCGGAATGCGATCAAATGCCCGTTTCAGACACGGAAATGGATTGAAAATAATGGTCATTTCTGGCCATTATCAACATCCTCACATTTAATACTGATCGTCCCCGAGCAGTCAGAGTCACTGTTCCTAAGAACACGGATTCTACATATTCAATTCATTTTCGTGGCTTCATAACTCACATTCTTTTTAGATTGGGATAAGACAAGCGAAAACTACAAGTATTAAGTTCCCTTGATTGCAGTGTTTGATGAAATGATACTTGCTCACTATATCGGGCCTACAAATCAAACATTATTGTCAACCCTTCATGAATATCATGTTTGAAAGATGTAAAGATTAAGGATGAGAATTAGGGAATGACATGGACATTTTTAATGAAACAGAGCCTCACTTATAAGAGAATCGGAAAATTCACTCACTCTCAATTGGGGTTTAATCATGAACGCTCAAAATCAATTTTAATTAAATTATCCCATAAGCTTGCAATTAGACCAACTCGCCACCGGCTCATTTCCTCAAATCGAGATCTCAAGGTCTTATTTAAGGGTTGTAGTGGGGCATACGGCTGTAACATAGGTAGGAAAGGGAATTATTGGGCTAGGAAGTGGCAAGAATTTAATTCCATCATAACTTGGCATATTTTTATTTAAAATTTATGATCATCAATATATTTCGTCTTTCTTTCTTTTGCTTTTCTTTTCTATTGCATGACATTAGACTATGTCTAATTTGCTTTGTCATTTGCAATTTATTTGTGTTGAATGGAATTCAACTTTTTTTTTTGAATCGGTTTATTGAATACCGATTGAAATTTTGGTGATGATCAAGAATTCAATGCCTTGATAGAATTTATTCTTGTACACTTGGGTTGAATATTTTTGGTCTTTTTGTAGGCTAGGAAAAATATAGGGGGCTTCAAAGAAAAATTAGGCTTAAGGCTCAAATTGGTTAATCCTAAAGGAACAATATTTGTGGGTTTGGATTTCAAACGAAGGCCAAAAATTCGGGTTTTCTAGGTGCCTCGATCATATGCTCGATTTTGGGAATATGGCATGGTCTTGAATCGGTCCCAATCGCAAGTTCTAGTTTCCTTTAATCAAAATGATTCACACATCAAAGAAAATAAATGAGTAAAAATGACTCATGGCTCAAATCTCACAAGGTTAGATTGATTCATGTCATACAATATTCTCAAATTTAATCAAAGCTTAGTCCTAACAATTTATTCAATCCAAATCTCTAACGTGCAGATTTATTACCCAATAAGCTGATCGCATCATTAAATTTTTATAGCTCAAAACCTTAGGAATTCATGTCATGCATGCTCTCAATTATATTATCCCAATTTAAAAGTTTGAAAATTTAATCACAAGTTTAAATTCAACATGTGAGTTTAGAGCAGGTTTATGCATATTTTTGCTGGTTATTTGATTTAAAGCAGTAAAGAGGCACTGTTGACTGATAATGGCCAGAAATGACCATTATTTTCAATCCATTTCCGTGTCTTAAACGGGCATTTGATCGCATTCCGGTCTTATATTAAGTAAGAAAGCAGTCGAATTGGACTGATTTATGCATAATTGTAAAAATAATAAGCTGGTGTGAAAAAGGCATAAATATGTAATTTTATTACATATTTATGTTAGAAAAATCCAAAAACATGAGAAAAAGAAAAGAAAAGAAAAATGAATGGAAAAGATGGGAAAAAGAGAAAAAGCCCACAAAAAAAAAACAGTTTCGGCCCACCTGGCCCAATCCAGCAGGCCCAGGTACACATTTGTCGCGGAAGCCCCTTTGTCGCGATGCATGATTCCGCGACAAAGGAACGTTCCGCGACCAAGCAAGCTCAGATGAAGAAAAGACCAGCAAGATACCCTTGTCGCGATACCTTTGTCGCGATGCCCTGTTCCGCGACAAAGGTCCATTCCGCGACAAAGATGCACTTTTACAGACACAAGACCCAGTCGTGAAGCTTTGCCACATGCAGTGTGTTCCGCGACCAAACTTGGTGCTCCGAGACAAAGCTGTGATGTGTGTGATGTCTTGAGACACAATGGGCTCAAATCAAGGCCCATGAGCTTAGGGTTTCCCCTCTATAAATATGAGGTGTTTCATTTGAGCTAGAAGGGGAAGAATTTTTAGAGAGAATACACATTCTTGAAGACAAGTGGGGAGCTCAGTAGTTTAGTTTAGTTTAGGGTAGTTTAGTTAGGTTTTTTCTTGTATTATTTAATTCATGCATTAGTTAGATGTAGTTTATTGCGCTTTGGTTAGATAGCCAGTTTTTACACCTTATTTTCCTGTTCTAAACTTTTGTTTAAGGGATTGTGATACCCAAATCATGGGTATGAACAACACCGTTTAATAATATGGGAAAACATTATCCATTTGTGTCCCAAAATCAGGAAATGGGTCTCACACCCCATGGATCTTACTGCTTTCGTTTTTTCCTTGGGTCATTTGATCCTTGTCTTGCATTTTAATGTCACTGCTTGGTGACTTTTTCTTGGGATAATGTTGCACGATTATGGGTGATCAAGCTCAGATTAGGGTTTCTTAAGACTTAAGTTTGTTTCATTTCTTTTATGTTCAAGCATGTTCTAGCTAGATTCATATTCTGTTTTGTTATTTTAGCTTAGTTTAGCTTTTGAATCTGAAAAGGGTGAGATCACACATAATGCATGCCACTGTTCCACTTTACTTTTCTGACATGTGTACTGGACACACCTTTGTCGCGGAACAACTCTTGTCGCGGAACCACGTCCCGCGACAAAATGATGTTTTGGCGACAAAGGTGCCAAAGAACATCTGTTAACCATTACTTTAAAACCCTTGGTCGCGAAACAACCCTTGGCGCGGAACCACGTTCCGCGACAAAATCCTGATTAGCGACCAAGGACCCAAATACTCGTGATTTTATTCTGGAAGGGCTTTGTCGCGAAGCAACCTTGTCGCGGAACCACGTTCCGCGCCAAAACCTCTTGTTCCGCGACAAGAATTATGCCTTGTCCAACTTACAACCCCTTTGTTGTCGCTATGCCCTTTGTCGCCGACAAAATTTTTGCTTAGCGACAAGAGAAACCCTAATTTTCAAAAATTCCATTCCTCTTATTTCCCACCCCTTTGTCGCGAAACCTTTGTCGCGGAGCCACGCTCCGCGACACAAACTCTGCATCGCGACAAAGTGGCACCTTTTTGCCAAATGTTTATTCTTCATCTCACTCCATTAATTAATTGAACCTTTATATTAATATTTTGAGGTTGAAATCCAATGATCTCAACCCATGATTAATTTGATATAAAGAACTTTGTTCAATTTCCCATTAAAAGATTCTTCTACAAGAAATTAAACTCTAATGATCTAAGTATATAATCCGGACTGTAATTAGTTAATTATGGAATGAGAGATTACTTAGACATAAAGAGTGATTATGGATTTAATTCCATACCCTTGCATGAGAAACCAATGTCTCTCATGCAAGATGACCCCAAAAAAATATTTTTCTTTTATTTATTTTGTCTTTTTCCCGTAATGTGTGAAACAGCTAATAAGGAATATATCAGATTAATGTTGGCGGGTATTCCCACACGGATAACTAGCTCGTGGTCTATATATTAATTATCAGATGTTATTTTGCATGGTCCGGATAGTGGTTGGTGGAAGCCTTGGCGGTTCGTCCATCCGGGATTATAATAGCTGCTCACCTGATTCCTATCCGGATACAGTTTTCTTTTCTTATTTTAATTTCAAACCCGAATCTGGAGTTGTAGTAATGTTAGATGATATTTGCCAATGTCATCTAATAATTATTGCAGTGATAGAACATGTGGGTTTTTTATCCAAACTCGCAGATAGTGGAGTCTAAGATGACGGCGGCAACTGCCATTTGAGGCATTCCACTGTCTAAAAACCGTTCCACCTGGAATAGTTGGGACCTGGATAGCAGATGTTTGCAGTCTGGATAACCCCAGTTATTTCAGTCATCTTTTTAGCCAAATAAATTCTTCTCATCTCCGGCTATTTCATCTCTGTGTGTCAACTTCTGTCCAAACCCACCTTATATTTTGGGTTATTTAATTTTACACTTCTTTATAAAATTATGCATGATACTATTATGTAGATATTGTGGTCGATATTATTTTGGGATCCTTCCCTTGGACATAGGAGTCTTGATTTTAATCAGATGTTTCATAATAAATTTCCAACAAAAATTCCTTTATAAAATCCGGATCTGAGTAAGGGATAAATTCGACAGTTATGACTAATTCATATCCGACTAGGGGTTGATTTTGGGAAATTAGAAGCAGAGTCAGCGATTAGGTCTCACCTAGACTGAAAGGAGCTGTGTTTTAATTGAGAGTCTAGTACCTGATAGGGAATGATTTTCAGATTTATTATTTTCCAAAATTGCTGTTTGTTGGAAATCTTGTATTAAATATTGCACTGGGTCAGATTCCACTTGGATTCCGATAAGGTGTGACAGATAATACTAGAGGAACAATACGCGGGCCTTGGTTATTCTCTAAGGTAGGGTTGAGTATTCTTTCAACTGCTATCTTCTTCTGCCAAAGCCTATTTTTGAGTCTTGAGTGAGTGCATCCGGAACGAACTAATTCATTAGTTTGTTTCATTAGTTTGTATCTCATAACCACCCGACAGGAAGTGAACACTGCGAGCGGTTCACCGAGAATAGGGAATTCTTGATCCACACCCGGTCATCCTGACTGGGGGCTTTCTTTTACTACCAGGGTCAGGCTTTTAAAACTTCCGAGTGATAGGATTTTAAATGCTTTCTTTATCGCTTTCTTTTAAATGCTTTCGTTAGAGGTCACTGGGTTGTATTGAGAGTTGTGTAACTGCTACTAGGACTGAGAGTTAAGGGATAGTTCAGGGCTTGATTAGAATCTTTGGGTGTGACCGGGGGAATGATAGCAGTACTTGACACTTCAATAAATGATTTGTCAGGTGTTGCTTGTCCACCACAGATAAATGACACGCTCTGACGGGAGCAGTTGTGAGTCTGTGGTATCTTAGAATGTATTTTCTTAAGAGCATGTACACTCTTGCTGTAAGTACCTGTCTGTTAGAGGGAACATGGTATAGAGAGCATGAGAATTAGCTAACTGAACGAATGATCCCAAACAAAGATCTGTGTAACAAAATGGAAGTTTAATTGTGTTTCATCTGAATCTTGTCCAATCTTTATTATTTTCTTCATGTCCCTTCTGTCATATTTTAAATCTGCTTTCTTAGATAATCTTAACCGCTTTCTTAGATTAATTTTATTGCCTTCTTAGATTAATTTAATTCGCTTTATAGAATAATTTTATCTGCTTTATTTTAATTGCTTTCGTAGCTTAGTTTAAATCCTGTCAAGTAGTTGGTAATTCAAACACACACTTGAATCGAGTAACCGAGTGGAAAATCTTAGTAAACGGCGTGGGCCCTGCTTCTATCGCACATCCTCCAGTGAACGATCCGGTCTTACTATAAATTACTGCAATTTTTGACACCGTGCGCTTTCGGGAGCACAGTTTCTTAACACGAGCAATAAAAACATGACAACATATAAATATATCCCTAATCACAACTCCGCTATCATAAATTGGTTTTACTAAATAACATCTGAATCAGGATCATGATTTTTGGAAAATACTCATGTTGTGGAAATCTGTCAAAAGTTTCATGGCAGGGAATCTTATGGCAAGAATTGATGAGAAGTATCATGGCACATATGCCGGGGACCCTCAGTGTGACAGGCTGAAGGTCAACCTATCCCGACTGTGCCATGAGATTTGTCAACATTTCATGACAGAGAGGACCACAGCGCCATTTGAAATTAAAGCACCACACCTGGGTAATAAAAAGACTAATAATCTTGATATATCCCTAAACCCATTCCACAAATCATAACTCCTTCATTTAATAAATTCAATAAATTCAATCCTGATATATTTTCTTATAAAAATATGTTCGTGTTAGTGAAACTTGTAATGTTGCCGGGGAGGATGCAGCGTCGTTTATTAAGAGAATTACATTCCTGATTACTCATAGATTAGCTTAGTTTCATGTAATATATCTAATCCAGAACAGAAAAAGTACCCTCAAGATTAATTGAACATTTAGAGTACCAAGACTCTAAATGTGAGGATGTTGAACTGAGGAGAAAACCTAACCTAATGGGTATTTATCTGTCTTGCAGGAAATTCGGAACCACCCAAAAAGAAGGAGCAGAAAAAGCATGGAAAACCAGGTTCTTGGTTGGGAAAATTCCACAAATCTGAGAAATTATTTTCGGAATTTAAAGGAATTTAAGATCCGGAATAAATCTCGCAGATAAATGGAACTGACCCAACCTAATTTTATGCAAGTAGATTATTTTAAATAATAGCCCAATGTTTTGAATTTACTTGGACTGAATTCATTTAGGTCAAAATCAAATAAAATAGACGCAGGCCCAACATCACACTCGGGCCCAGTCCGTTGAAAATTTGAAAATTCAAAAAGATTGTCCCGGAATGACCATTTTGTCGCGGAACAACGTTCCGCGACCAAGTGCAACTCCGCGACAAAGATCCCCTCATCATCAAACCTTGTTTGTCCTTGTCGCGGAGTAACCATTTTTGTCGCGGTGCCCAGCATCGCGACCAAGTGCAACTCCGCGACAAAATTTCATTCATCCCTGAACTCTGTTTGTCTTTGTCGCGGAAGCCTTTGTCGCGGAGCACTGCATCGCGACAAAGCTCCTATTCCGCGACACGGGCACACCACCCCATTCTTCCTTGCCATTTTGTCGCGGTACACTTTGTCGCGGTGCATGACTCTGCGACAAAGTCCCATTTCCGCGACACCTCTAATGTCGCCGAGCCTGGTCGCGTAACCCTGTTCCGCGAAAATGGGTTAGGGTTCCGCGACCGGCCCATTAGTATTTAAACCCCTTCCCCTCCCTCTCCTTCCCCACGCTCCCACACTTAGAAAATTTTCGGAAAAATCCCTCGTACGCAAAACCGCCTCTCCCGAAGCACACCACCGTGTTCTTCGCACACTCCGACCACCAAACTCGGGGGAAACTCTGCCCGATTTTCGCAAACCCAATGGAACCCTCGTCGTCGTCATCTCCTAGGAAAGCCGAGCCCTGGTAAGTGTTTTTCTTGACTGATTCTCGTGCACCCATTGCCCCTGTTTTCGCATCTTGGTGGTTTCGAGGATTTTTGTGTTCTGGAGCTTGAAAATGTATGGGTATATGTTGTTCTGGACTTTTGTGCTTATCCGAGTTCGATTTTAGGGAATGTGTGGTTCGGGCATGTTGGATTTTGATTCCCTGTTTATTACTGTAATGGCCGAGCATGATTCAGAGAAGGGGGAGTGTTGTTTTGTGTTATGAAGGCACAAGGGAGTTCGGTTATTGATTTTTGAAATTTTTGAACTTAGGGCTGTTGGAGAGCATATTAGCAGTTAGGGGGTAGAATCACCATTGTTCTGTTTTTTTTCAAAATTTTTAGGGCTCTACTGGGTTCTTAGTTATCCTACCTTTGTTTTGTAAATCTTTAGTCTGAGTGTTGATTTAGTTATCTGAGGAAACCTGCTGAAATTCTCAAATTCCTAAAATGGTGAAATTCGGAAAACCAACGAGCATATGGGCATTTTTGAATGTCTTGATGTTGTTAGTTTGAAGCATGTCACTGCGTTTGATTTCATGATTATGAAGCATGAGACAGTGTGATTCCTTGTTTTGGCTAGGGTAGATGTTTGATCCTATGTTCATGTTGTGCTATGACCATGTTCTTTGCATGCCAATATGTTCATTTAATATTTTTCCCTGTTTGGCATGACTGTGTATGTATGCTGCAGATATGAAAGTGAGTGTTTGTATTGTTTTAGCAAGTCTGTGCACACCAAAGCCCCTTTGGCCAATCACTTTTCCACTAAAAGACAAAAATAGTGATAGGAATTTTGGTTGACAAGTTGTTTTTGTTCCCAATGGAACTAAAACGTGTGAGCTAAGTAGCAGTATTTTGCCACCTCAACTGCTACCTCTTCACAAAATCCAAAAATGGGACCACACACATCCCACTTTTCATTAAATAAAATCAAGTCAACCTTTTCAAAATTAAAAATAGTGTTTGCATTTTCTTGAACGTTTTCACCGTCCAATGACCGTCCAAACGATCCGGAAATAGCAAATCCATCCCGCCACGCCTCCACTGCACATTCCATTTTCGAGCTATCCATTCCATCATCATCATTTCATTCCATTTTCAACAAGTGCCTCGAGCTTGTTTAATAAAAATTGGAAAAGCAAACTTCTTGGGCCCAATGGCCTACTAAAAAATTCTCTAAGTCCGATGACTTAGACATTTTTTTAATTAATTAATGGCATCTGCCTTATGATAATGTTTTGAGTATTAATCAAATAAATCACATTTCGTGCAAAGCTCAAAATGTGAGGATGTTGGTTTTTGGCTTGAAACTCAATTCTCAAAAATATATAAAAACTTGATTGGAATTAATACTTTCTATATTTTTCAGGAATGAACCAGTGATTAAGTCAGCCATTGGATTGCCCGATTGCACTCTGCATCAGGCAGCAGTAGAAGCATCTGCAAACAGGACTCAGATTAAGAAGCTCAGGGAGGCCCTGATAAGCGTGTACAGTGTTCCATTGGACCGGGGTACTGAAGCTGAGTTATCATTGAGGCCCGGATGGGACGTAAAAATCCCCCCTGCAGATAGATCAACCGCTCTGACGAACATAGAAAGGGATTTCTCCCATCACATGCTGAAGTTTTGGGAACTAATGACAGACCATGCTCCGCATGATTCCATAATGACACCCGAAGTGCACTTGGAAAGAATCACGCTGAAGTTCCAAATACACACAGCTGTCTGGCAACGTCATCTAGAAGATGGAACAGTGGGAATCGATATCTCAAACTATGATATACTCATTCCCGACCAGCCCATAGACCCACAAGTGCGATTGCAGTTCGTGGAAAGACCTTTACCGGTGAGCCTGATACTGTCAAAGGGAGCCATTTCAATGCATGAAGCCTTCCCTTGCATTTGGAACCCGAGGTTATTTGACAACATGGGAAGAGAAGAGCAGAGATGGGTGGCCAGGCAGGCTAAGTTAAGGCATCGGGAGATGAGTTACAACCTGCGCCACAAACTGAGGAGAATCGAGGAGTTCAACACAGAAAGGAACTCTACCATGATAAACAAGTTTAGAGAAGAAATCAATGCAGCTCGGAAAGAATGGCACGAAATGGCACTTCTGTGGGGACAAGGCAAAGGTTTCATAACACAAGAGAGATTGGATGAAGGATTGACCTTGCCAGATGAGGATAATTTTGAGACAATTTTCATAAACAAGCGGTTTGGCCAGACGAGACCAGTGGAAAAGGGAACTAAGGTGGACCCTGGATTTCCCGAGCACATCAGAGAACTAAGGGAAAAAGCCCTTTATGAGGTGCAGCACCACAATTGGTCAGTATTGACCAAAAAGAAGGTGCAACTCAGATTAATGACCGAGGCTGAAGCAAAGGAATATCTGACGTTTGACAAAGCACAGATGATGACTTATGTGACAGAAGAACTAGAAAGAGACATGATCAACACCATGATGGAGCAATATAGAACTTCATATCTTGAACTCCTCATGGAAATGGATAGAGAAGCCTTGAGGTATGGGAAGGAAGGAAATAAAACAAAGGTCATGCACTATAATCACAAAGTCAGGAGCCTGTTTTGCACACGGATTAAGGAGGCTTGGGAACTTAAACTGGTCCGGGTAACAAGTCAGACATTCGTGCATGACTATATGAGATTTGCACACAAACTGTTTGGAACTCAAGAAGCTCAGGAAGATCCGGAAGACCCAGATGCTGAGATTGATGACTATTTTTCCACCCCTCCTGAGGCCAACCCACAGCCTACCCAGCCAGCAGTGCAAGCTTCGGCTTTGCCGCCAAGAGGACAGACTGAAGTGCAAGAAGTTGCCACGCCCGAGCCAGTAGTGCAACAAGAAGCAGTCCGGACTCCAATACAGCCAGCTCAATCTGCAATGCCAGCACCTGCCACCACTAAAGCACCCATACCGCCCGAGCAGACATCCAATACTGCTGTTACATCTGAAGGTCAGCCAGCACCTCAACCGGGAACGAGGAGAAGGTTGATAAAATCTGCTGACAAAGATAAACCAGCAAGAGCTCCAGAAAAGAAAGTGGAGATCAAGGAATCTGAGCCAACTGTTAGGAAAGTGGCAGAGCCCACAGATCCCAAAGACAGGGGTAAGAAGCCGATGCCACCACCACCTCCTAAAAAGAAGCATCAAGTGGCATTCGATGCTGAGCTAGCCAGAAAAATGCAAAATGATGAATTTGCATCAGCCGGCCTCATGGATCAAGTAACAGGTGGTTCGGGAATAGAGAAATTGACTGAAGAAGAATGCTTGGAAATGGAAAGGAAAGCTGCAGAGGAAGAGCAGATCAGAAAGAATATTCAGCAGACGAAGGACGAAGAAACTGCCAGGAAAATGCAAGCTGATCTGGAAAGCAGGAAATCTGGAGAAGCTGAACAGGGTGATGAGGAAGACTTCGAGCTGAAGATCATTGGTGGAGTCGAAGGAAAGGGATTGAAGATCAAAGAAGAACAACCATCGGGATGGACTGGCCCTTTTATTCGTAGTGCTGAGACACTTCGGGAAGAATTGAGACAGAACATCAATGAACAGATTGAAACAATAATTGATGCTGGAGAAAAGCCAAATCAAATCAGATATCAGACAGAAGTGGGTCAATTGATTGATCCTCTCGTGGGCAAAGCCAGAATTGAAGAATTCATCACTCAAGAAGGCCCGTCGCACCAACCTGAACAGCCACAAGGCTCGCATGAGTCCATTGATCCAGCAGCATTGGCCAAAACATTGGAAGAGCAGCTAGGCGACCATCTCATGGCCTCTGCGCTTAAGGAAAAGGTCCAGGAAATTGTGACTGAAGCTGCAGAGGGAGATGATTCAGAAGAAGAAGCTCGGCAAGAGGAGCAAGAATTCATGGATCAGATGGCGCCTATTTTGCAACGTCCAGTTGGACGAGCTGCGAGAATTAGGGAGGAGGAGGAGGTATCAACTGATGTTGATGACCGTAATTTTCATGTAATTACATCTTCTTTGCCTGTAAATTGTGAACTCAATACAATGAAAAATGTAATTAAACAGGTTGAGGAGGAACTCGGAGATGAAACAGCTCATGGAGAAGGAGAGCCAAGTCAGAGGGGAGATGAGGCTGAACCAAGGGATGACCAGCCACAGGAAGGAGACGATCAAACAGACTGGCACACGAGCGACGACGAATCTGTCGGATCCATTCGATCAGTCGAGTTCTGGTCTGAGAATACTGTGAGGCAAAGGATGGGCGTTTCAAAGGAGTATGAGAAGAAAAAGCTGAGTGAAGAACAGATGCAGATTAAGTTCAATGGCAACAAAGAGAATGCAGAAAAGTATAAGAAGTTGCAGAAAATGATAGTGCCAGATAAAGGGTTCAGACCCGATGCATTGTCACACCCCACTGTTGAGACTTTCTACAGAAATCAAGAGTGGGGTAACTTCATGCTGCATCATGACGAAGATGGCTTCGTGGAGCTAACAAAGGAATTCTTCTGCAACATTGATAAAGCTGCCAGAACAACATGGATTCGTGGACAAGTGATAAACATTGCACCTGACTGGCTGAATCAGTTCTTTGGGACTCCGGACATTAAAAGTGAATTTCCCCCTGATGAGATCATGACAAAGAAAGCCAAGACGAGCGAATATGCGAAGTATGCAACCTTGGCTAACAGCATGACAAGCGTGACTGCCCCAGGACATACATTCAATGCAAAATGGCTGCGGATACAGTTCATGCCAACTTATGAGTTCTACATGTCCAAGATCCGGCCAAATTCGCACCCGCATACCACATCTGGGAATGTATTGATGGGATTTGCAAGAATGTGGAGCGGAGCAAAACTGAATGTAGGGAGGCATGTATTCGAGGTGATGATAACGCGGATAGAGGATAGACAGGTGCTATGCTATCCAAATCTGATTAGGAGAATCTGCATAGCTCAGGGAGTTGATTTGAGCGCTTTTGAGGGTGACACAGCGGTGAGAGTAAACCCACCTATCAGTGTGCCGAGACTTCCCCTGTGTGAGAGTATTAGATATTCCCTTCCCCAACTGTTCGGCAGAGGAGATTCAGACGCTCAATCCTCTTTCATATCAAGTGGACAGGCATCAAGAAAACGAAAGAGACAGCCCAAGGCAAAGAAGGGAACACAGAAAACCTGTGCTGATGCAGGACCTTCGAATGTCCAAGAAGAGCCTCCTGCAGATCAAGAACATTCAGAGACGCCAATTCCAGTTCCGGCAGCTCCAATTCCACCTCCGACTCAACCTCAACCTCAGATGCCTCCTCAAAGCCAGAATGTATCGCAATTCTCTGCTGATTCCCAAACAATTGAGATGGTGAGCAGGATGAGTCAATCTATGCTCGAGGGAATGAAGTCCATGACTAACGTAGTTATGGCAAGCCAAGAGGAACATCGAAAAAGGGCCGAAGAGGAGCGTGAAGAGCGAAGGAGGGAGAGAGAAGAAGAACGCCAAGAGCGTAGGAGAGAAAATGAAGAGAAGCGAAAGGAGAAGCAGGAGAAGGAAAAGAGAGAGGAGGAATTCAAGAAAATGATGATGGAAAGAGAATAGCGCATGCACAGAGAAAGAGTGGAGAGTGAAGAAAAGCAGCGCAAGATGATGGAAACACTGATGCAAGCACTCATCAGTCAACTTCCCAAGCCACCCCCACCTCCATCAGATGCAGCAGGACCATCGAGTCAGCCAGGGGAGAAAACGGATTGAGTATGTAATTGTCATATCAATCGAGCATAATTGTAAATATCATATACGAGAATTTCATTTCCCTTGTGCAAAATCGTTCTTATTGCAATGGAATCTCTTGTAATTGATATCATTCACTGTTTTAATTTTGGAATTTTGCAGTCCAAACAATTTTATTCTTGAAAAGATGTCTGCACAGTCCAAGATGAATAAGTGACTGACAGGCCAAAAATATGCTGTGGACATACTCTGTATGTCAGCAGTGCCTCTTTACTGCTTTAAATTAAATAACCAGCAAAACTGTGCATAAACTTGCTCTAAATTCACATGTTGAATTTAGGCTTGTGATTAAATTTTCAAACTTTTAAATTGGGATAATATAATTGAAGACATGCATGAAATGAATTCCTGAGGTTTTGAGCTATAAAAATTTAATGATGCGATCAGCTTATTGGGTAATAAATCTGCATGTTAGAGATTTCGATTGAATAAATTGTTAGAACTAAGCTTTGATTAAATTTGAGAATATTGTATGACATGAATCAACCCAACCTTGTGAGATTTGAGCCATGAGTCACTTTTACTCATTTATTTTCTTTGATGAGTGAATCATTTTGATTAAAGGAAACTAGAACTTGCAATCGGGACCGATTCAAGACCATGCCATATTCCAAAAATCGAGCACATGATCGAGGCACTTAAAAAACCCAAAATTTTGGCCTTCTTTTGAAATCCAAAACCAAAAATATTTTCCCTTTAGGATTAACCACTTTGAGCCTATAAGCCTAATTTTTCTTTGAAGCCCTCTATATTTTTCCTAGCCTAAAAAAAGACCAAGAAATTCAAACCCAAGTGTGCAAGGATAAATTCTATCAAAGGCATTATACTTATGATCATCAATCCATATTAATCGGTATATTATAAACCGATTCAAAAAACAAAAAAAGAGAAGAAGTTGAATTCCATTCAACACAAATAAATTGCGAATGACAAAGCAAATTAGACTTAGTCTAATGTCATGCAATATGAAAAAGAAAAAGCAAAAAGAGAGAAAAATATTGATGATGATCATAAATTTTTTTTATATAAAAATATGCCGAGTTATGATAGAATAAATCTTTGCCACTTCCAGCCCAATAATTTCCCTTTCCTACCTAATGTTACAACCGTATGCCCCGTTATAACCTTAAATAAGACCTCCTGATCTCGATTTGAAGAAATGAGCCGGTGGTGAGTTGGTCTGATTGCAAGCTTATGGGATAATTTAATTAAATTTGATTTTGAGTGGTCATGATAAACCCAATTGAGAGTGAGTGAAATTTCCGATTCTCTTATAAGTGAGGCTCTGTTTCATTGAAAATGTTCATGTCATCCTCTAATTCTCATCCTTAGTCTTTGCATCTTTCAAACATGATATTCATGAAGGGGTGATAATAATGTTTGATTTGTAGGCCCGATATAGTGAGCAAGTATCATTTTATTAAACACTGCAATCAAGGGAGTTTAATACTTGTAGTTTTTGATTGACTTATCCCAATCCAAAAAGAATGTGATTTATGAAGCCACGAAAATGAATTGAATATGTAGAGTCCGTGTTCTTAGGAACATTGACTCTGACTGCTCGGGGACGATCAGTATTAAATGTGAGGATGTTGATAATGGCCAGAAATGACCATTATTTTCAATCCATTTCCGTGTCTTAAACGGGCATTTGATCGCATTCCGGTCTTACATTAAGTAAGAAAGCAGTCGAATTGGACTGATTTATGCATAATTGTAAAAATAATAAGCTGGTGTGAAAAAGGCATAAATATGTAATTTTATTACATATTTATGTTAGAAAAATCCAAAAACATGAGAAAAAGAAAAGAAAAGAAAAAGGAATGGAAAAGATGGGAAAAAGAGAAAAAGCCCACAAAAATAACAGTTTCGGCCCACCTGGCCCAATCCAGCAGGCCCAGGTACACATTTGTCGCGGAAGCCCCTTTGTCGCGATGCATGATTCCGCGACAAAGGAACGTTCCGCGACCAAGCAAGCTCAGATGAAGAAAAGACCAGCCAGATACCCTTGTCGCGATACCTTTGTCGCGATGCCCTGTTCCGCGACAAAGGTCCATTCCGCGACAAAGATGCACTTTTACAGACACAAGACCCAGTCGAGAAGCTTTGCCACATGCAGTGTGTTCCGCGACCAAACTTGGTGCTCCGAGACAAAGCTGTGATGTGTGTGATGTCTTGAGACACAATGGGCTCAAATCAAGGCCCATGAGCTTAGGGATTCTCCTCTATAAATATGAGGTGTTTCCTTTGAGCTAGAAGGGGAAGAATTTTTAGAGAGAATACACATTCTTGAAGACAAGTGGGGAGCTCAGTAGTTTAGTTTAGTTTAGGGTAGTTTAGTTAGGTTTTTTCTTGTATTATTTAATTCATGCATTAGTTAGATGTAGTTTATTGCGCTTTGGTTAGATAGCCAGTTTTTACACCTTATTTTCCCGTTCTAAACTTTTGTTTAATGGATTGTGATACCCAAATCATGGGTATGAACAACACCGTTTAATAATATGGGAAAACATTATCCATTTGTGTCCCAAAATCAGGAAATGGGTCTCACACCCCATGGATCTTACTGCTTTCGTTTTTTCCTTGGGTCATTTGATCCTTGTCTTGCATTTTAATGTCACTGCTTGGTGACTTTTTCTTGGGATAATGTTGCACGATTATGGGTGATCAAGCTCAGATTAGGGTTTCTTAAGACTTAAGTTTGTTTCATTTCTTTTATGTTCAAGCATGTTCTAGCTAGATTCATATTATGTTTTGTTATTTTAGCTTAGTTTAGCTTTTGAATCTGAAAAGGGTGAGATCACACATAATGCATGCCACTGTTCCACTTTACTTTTCTGACATGTGTACTGGACACACCTTTGTCGCGGAACAACTCTTGTCGCGGAACCACGTCCCGCGACAAAATGATGTTTTGGCGACAAAGGTGCCAAAGAACATCTGTTAACCATTACTTTAAAACCCTTGGTCGCGAAACAACCCTTGGCGCGGAACCACGTTCCGCGACAAAATCCTGATTAGCGACCAAGGACCCAAATACTCGTGATTTTATTCTGGAAGGGCTTTGTCGCGAAGCAACCTTGTCGCGGAACCACGTTCCGCGCCAAAACCTCTTGTTCCGCGACAAGAATTATGCCTTGTCCAACTTACAACCCCTTTGTCGCTATGCCCCTTTGTAGCGGAACCATGTTCCGCGACAAAATTTTTGCTTAGCGACAAGACAAACCCTAATTTTCAAAAATTCCATTCCTCTTATTTCCCACCCCTTTGTCGCGAAACCTTTGTCGCGGAGCCACGCTCCGCGACACAAACTCTGCATCGCGACAAAGTGGCACCTTTTTGCCAAATGTTTATTCTTCATCTCACTCCATTAATTAATTGAACCTTTATATTAATATTTTGAGGTTGAAATCCAATGATCTCAACCCATGATTAATTTGATATAAAGAACTTTGTTCAATTTCCCATTAAAAGATTCTTCTACAAGAAATTAAACTCTAATGATCTAAGTATATAATCCGGACTGTAATTAGTTAATTATGGAATGAGAGATTACTTAGACATAAAGAGTGATTATGGATTTAATTCCATACCCTTGCATGAGAAACCAATGTCTCTCATGCAAGATGACCCCAAAAAAATATTTTTCTTTTATTTATTTTGTCTTTTCCCGTAATGTGTGAAACAGCTAATAAGGAATATATCAGATTAATGTTGGCGGTATTCCCACACGGATAACTAGCTCGTGGTCTATATATTAATTATCAGATGTTATTTTGCATGGTCCGGATAGTGGTTGGTGGAAGCCTTGGCGGTTCGTCCATCCGGGATTATAATAGCTGCTCACCTGATTCCTATCCGGATACAGTTTTCTTTTCTTATTTTAATTTCAAACCCGAATCTGGAGTTGTAGTAATGTTAGATGATATTTGCCAATGTCATCTAATAATTATTGCAGTGATAGAACATGTGGGTTTTTTTATCCAAACTCGCAGATAGTGGAGTCTAAGATGACGGCGGCAACTGCCATTTGAGGCATTCCACTGTCTAAAAACCGTTCCACCTGGAATAGTTGGGACCTGGATAGCAGATGTTTGCAGTCTGGATAACCCCAGTTATTTCAGTCATCTTTTTAGCCAAATAAATTCTTCTCATCTCCGGCTATTTAATCTCTGTGTGTCAACTTCTATCCAAACCCACCTTATATTTTGGGTTATTTAATTTTACACTTTTTTATAAAATTATGCATGATACTATTATGTAGATATTGTGGTCGATATTATTTTGGGATCCTTCCCTTGGACATAGGAGTCTTGATTTTAATCAGATGTTTCATAATAAATTTCCAACAAAAATTCCTTTATAAAATCCGGATCTGAGTAAGGGATAAATTCGACAGTTATGACTAATTCATATCCGACTAGGGGTTGATTTTGGGAAATTAGAAGCAGAGTCAGCGATTAGGTCTCACCTAGACTGAAAGGATCTGTGTTTTAATTGAGAGTCTAGTACCTGATAGGGAATGATTTTCAGATTTATTATTTTCCAAAATTGCTGTTTGTTGGAAATCTTGTATTAAATATTGCACTGGGTCAGATTCCACTTGGATTCCGATAAGGTGTGACAGATAATACTAGAGGAACAATACGCGGGCCTTGGTTATTCTCTAAGGTAGGGTTGAGTATTCTTTCAACTGCTATCTTCTTCTGCCAAAGCCTATTTTTGAGTCCTGAGTGAGTGCATCCGGAACGAACTAATTTATTAGTTTGTTTCATTAGTTTGTATCTCATAACCACCCGACAGGAAGTGAACACTGCGAGCGGTTCACCGAGAATAGGGAATTCTTGATCCACACCCGGTCATCGTGACTGGGGGCTTTCTTTTACTACCAGGGTCAGGCTTTTAAAACTTCCGAGTGATATGATTTTAAATGCTTTCTTTATCGCTTTCTTTTAAATGCTTTCGTTAGAGGTCACTCGGTTGTATTGAGAGTTGTGTAACTGGTACTAGAACTGAGAGTTTAGGGATAGTTCAGGGCTTGATTAGAATCTTTGGGTGTGACCGGGGGAATGATAGCAGTACTTGACACTTCAATAAATGATTTGTCAGGTGTTGCTTGTCCACCACAGATAAATGACACGCTCTGACGGGAGCAGTTGTGAGTCTGTGGTATCTTAGAATGTATTTTCTTAAGAGCATGTACACTCTTGCTGTCTGTTAGAGGGAACATGGTATAGAGAGCATGAGAATTAGCTAACTGAACGAATGATCCCAAACAAAGATCTGTGTAACAAAATGGAAGTTTAATTGTGTTTCATCTGAATCTTGTCCAATCTTTATTATTTTCTTCATGTCCCTTCTGTCATATTTTAAATCTGCTTTCTTAGATAATCTTAACCGCTTTCTTAGATTAATTTTATTGCCTTCTTAGATTAATTTAATTCGCTTTATAGAATAATTTTATCTGCTTTATTTTAGTTGCTTTTGTAGCTTAGTTTAATTCCTGTCAAGTAGTTGGTAATTCAAACACACACTTGAATCGAGTAACCGAGTGGAAAATCTTAGTAAACGGCGTGGGCCCTGCTTCTATCGCACATCCTCCAGTGAACGATCCGGTCTTACTATAAATTACTGCAATTTTTGACACCGTGCGCTTTCGGGAGCACAGTTTCTTAACACGAGCAATAAAAACATGACAACATATAAATATATCCCTAATCACAACTCCGCTATCATAAATTGGTTTCACTAAATAAAATCTGAATCAGGATCATGATTTTTGGAAAATACTCATGTTGTGGAAATCTGTCAAAAGTTTCATGGCAGGGAATCTTATGGCAAGAATTGATGAGAAGTATCATGGCACATATGCCGGGGACCCTCAGTGTGACAGGCTGAAGGTCAACCTATCCCAACTGTGCCATGAGATTTGTCAACATTTCATGAAAGAGAGGACCACAGCGCCATTTGAAATTAAAGCACCACACCTGGGTAATAAAAAGACTAATAATCTTGATATATCCCTAAACCCATTCCACAAATCATAACTCCTTCATTTAATAAATTCAATAAATTCAATCCTGATATATTTTCTTATAAAAATATGCTCGTGTTAGTGAAACTTGTCAAAAGTTTCATTGACATACGGAGCATGTCAACAGTATATTTTTGGCCTGACAGTCACTTATTCATCTTGGACTGCACAGACATCTTTTCATACGAACCAATAAAAATAAAGATTGTTGTTGGGGCTGCAAAATCCCAAATTGAAAGCAGTAATTATATCAATTACAAGAGATTTCATTTGCAATCAAAGTGAACTTGCACAAATGGATTGAAATTCTCTTATATGATATTTACAATTAAGCTCGCAATGATAAGATTGAGACGCACTCATTCAGTCGGACCCTGGGGTTGATTGGAAGGACCAGCATCGTCTTTCGGTGGAGCTGGTGGCTGCGGGAGTTGTTTAACAAGTGTAGACAGCACGTACTCCATCATCTTCTGTTGCCTCTCTTCACTTTCCAGTCTTTCTTTATGCATGCGCTCTTCTCTGTCCAATAGCAGCTTTCTGAACTCATCATCCCGCCTCCTCTGCTCGGCTCTCTCTTCGGCTCTTTCCTTTCTTTCATCCTCCTTTCCCATAATCATTGTGTCTGCCAGTGTCCTTATGTTGTCTGTGACTGTCTTGCTCATGCTGCTCATAAGTTCCGCCACAAGGGAGTCAGCCGGATACTGTGAGACATTTTGACTTGCAGGTGGGACTTGGACTGAATGAGGTGGAGGTTGAGCTGGGGGTGGAGGTGGGATTTCCGTATGCTCCTGCTGGTGCTCTTCTTGTACTGCGTTTGAAGGTCCCGCATCAGTACGGGCTTTCTTTGTTCCCTTCTTGGCCTTAGATGGCCTGATTCTCTTGCTTGCGGAAGGTGCTTGACCACCAGATATGAACGAAGATTGGGCTTCAGAGTCGCCAGGCAGCTGAGGCAATGAGTATGTGATCCTTTCGCTCAGAGGGAGTCTTGGCACACTGATAAGAGGATTCACCTTCACTGGCTTATCGGTTGCAAACGCACTTAAATCGACGCCCTGGCTTATGCAGATTCTTCGGATTAGATTTGGATAGCACAAGACTTGCTTGTCCTCTATCCGGGTCGTCAGAACTTCAAAGACATGTCTTCCTATGTTTAACTTCACTCCATGCCACAACTTTGCGAGTCCTACAAGAACGCTTCCAGATGTTGTGTGTGGGTGTGAGTTGGGCCGGATTTTCGACATATAGAACTCATAGGTTGGCATGAAGTGCAGTTTCAACCAGTTTGTATCGAACGTATGGTCCGAAACGGGTACCCTCGTCATGCTGTTTGCTATAGCTGCGAACAATGCAGCCTTCTTGGTCTTTCCTCTCTTCATCAGAATTTCTCCAGCAGGGAATTCGTCTCGGATATCCGGGGTCCCGAAGAATGTATTCAACCATTCAGGTGAGATGTTGATAACATGACCCCGGATCCAGGTCCTTCTGTGATTTGCTTCAATGTTGCAGAAGAATTCGTGTGTTAGTTCTACAAATCCATCTTCCTCATGGTGCAACATGAAGTTCCCCATTCTTGGTTTCTGTAGAAGGTTTCAACTGTGGGGTGGAGCAAGACCTCTGGGCTGAATCCTTTATCTGGTACAATCGTCTTCAATAATTTTGCGTAACGTTCAGCCCCTTCCATGCGCCCATTGAATTTAACCTCCAAGTCTGCATTGTTCAGTTTCTTCTTTTCAAATTGCTTTGTCACTCCCATCCGGTGCCTTATAGTGTGTTCAGACCAAAATTCAATTGGTCTAACAGATCCAATTGACTCCAAGTCTTCACTCGTGTGCCAATCTGTTGACCCACTTGGGTTTCCTTGGACAGGCTCATTGCTGGATCCTGCTTCATGCTCCTCATGAATTTGTTCTTCTCTTTCCTCAGCTGCGTCATTTTTAGATCCCTCCTCAACCTGTTTAATTACATTATTCATTTTTTTTGTGCTCAGTCATTACAGGCTTTGGAAAATTAAGAACAGGACCTCAAAACGTTTTCAGCTGCAGCTTCTGCCACAATAGTCCGGATATTCTCCTTGAGTGCAGAGGCCATAGGGTGTTCACTTGATTGCTCCTTCAGAGTTTTGGCCACTGCTGCTGGATCAATGGACTCATGCGAGCCTTGTGGCTGTTCAGCTTGATGTGACGGGCCCTCTGCTCCTGCTTGCTGAGCCATTTTCTCTGCTATCTTTCTTCTTTGCTCTGCCTTTTCAGCCAGGTAATCCAGGAAGAGAGGGTCGTCCTTTTTTAGTCCAAAGAATGTTCTGAAATTTTCAATTCTTTCTTCAGGAGTCAAGTGTGCCAAGGGATGAGGATCGTCCCTAGCAGATGGCCTAACTTCGGGCATCTTGTCTAACATTAGCAGCTCATCATCGTCAATGTCCTGGATTTTCTTGGGCTCGGTGGATTTCTCTTTCTGTTGTTCAGCCCTTTGCTTCTCCATTTCTTCACCTTTTTCTATTTTCACTTGGATAATTTTCTCCCGAGTCTGCTCTTCAGTCTCAGCTCCTCTCTTGGCTTCGAGCTCAACCTCAAGCTTCCGCGCAGCTTCCTCATCTTTTGTCTGCTGAATGTTTTTCATCATCTGTTCTTCTGCTTCAGCCTTTTTTTTCCTTTTCAACTCGTTCTTGGTTATCCATTTTCTCCACTCCTGAGCCACCTGTACCTTGCTCAAGTAGACCAGCTAATGGAAGTTCGTCATTTTGCATTTTCAGAGCCAGTTCAGCATCACGGGCAATCAGCTCTTTTCTCTTAGGCGGTGGCGGTAGCATTGGTTTCTTGCCTTTGTCCTTGGGATCCGTAGGTGCTGCCACTTTCCTAACAGTTGGCTCAGGTTCTTTGATCTCCACTTTCTTGTCCGGAGCTCTTGCTGGTTTATCTTTGTCAGCAGATTTTATCAACCTTCTCCTCGTTCCCGGTTGAGGTGCTGGCTGACCTTCAGATGTAACAGCAGTATTGGATGTTTGCTCGGGCGGGATGGGTGCAGCAGTGGTGGCAGGTGCTGCAGCAGGTGTTGGCATTTCAGACTGAGCTGGTTGTACTGGGACCTGAACTGTTTCTTGCTGTGCCACTGGCTTGGTGGTAGCAACTTCTTGCATTTCAGTCTGCCCTCTTGGTGGTAAAGCTGAAGCTTGTACCGCTGGCTGGGTAGGTTGTGGGTTGGCCTCAGGCGGAGTGGAAAAGTAGGCATCAATCTCAGCGTCTGGGTCTTCCGGGTTTTCCTGTTGCACATCTTCATGAGCTTCCTGAGTTCCAAACAACCTGTGTGCAAATCTCAGATAATCGTGCACAAATGTCTGGCTTGTTATCCGGACCAGTTTAAGCTCCCATGCTTTCTTGATTCGTGTGCAAAATAAGCTTCTGATCATATGGTTATAATGCATAACCTTCATCATGTTTCCTTCCATCCCATATTTCAGGGCTTCTCTATCCATCTCCATGAGGAGTTCAAGATACGAACTTCTGTATTGCTCCATCATGGTGTTGACCATATCCCTTTCCAGCTCCTCTGTCACATAATTCATGCTTTGCGCCACATCATATTTCAGATATTCCCCTGCCTCGGCCTTAGTCATCAGTCTGAGTTGCGTCTTTTTATCTGTCATCACTGACCATTTGTGGTGCTGCACCTCATAAAGGGCTTTCTCCCTTAATTCTTTGATGTGCTCGGGAAATCCAGGGTCTACCTCAGTTCCCTTCTCAGTTGGTCCCGTCTGGCCAAACCGCATGTTTATGAAAATTGTCTCAAAATTATCCTCATCTGGCAGGGTCAATCCTTTATCCAACCTTTCTTGCATTATGAACCCCTTGCCTTTCCCCCACAGATATGTCATCTCGTGCCATTCCTTCCGAGCTGCATTGATTTCTTCTTTGAACTTGTTTATCATGGTAGAGTTCCCTTCTGTGTTGAACTCCTCAATTCTCCTCAATTTGTGGTGCAGGTTGTAACTCGTTTCCCTATGTCTTAGCTTAGTGATAATGGCCAAAAATGACCATTATTTTCAATCCATTTCCGTGTCTTAAACGGGCATTTGATCGCATTCCGGTCTTACATTAAGTAAGAAAGCAGTCGAATTGGACTGATTTATGCATAATTGTAAAAATAATAAGTTGATGTGAAAAAGGCATAAATATGTAATTTTATTACATAATTATGTTAGAAAAATCCAAAAACATGAGAAAAAAAAAAGAAAAGAAAAGGAAACAAAAAGATGGGATAAAGATAGAAAAGCCCACAAAAAGAATATTTTCGGCCCATCTGGCCCAATCCAGCAGGCCCAGGAAGACCTCTGTCGCGGAAGCCCCTTGGCGCGATGCATGGTTCCGCGACAAAGGAGGGTTCCGCGACCAAGCAGCCCAGATGAAGAGGAAACCAGCCAAGCCCTTTGTCGCGATGACCTTTGGCGCGATGGCATGCTCCGCGACAAAGGCATGACTCCGCGACCAAGACACCCAATTAGAGACACAAGACCCAGTCGAGAAGCCTTGCCACATGCAGTGTGTTCCGCGACCAACTTGATGCTCCGAGACAAAGCTGTGATGTGTGTGATGTCTTAAGACACAATGGGCTAGAATCAAGGCCCATGGGCTTAGGGTTACACTTCTATAAATATGAGGTGTCTCCCATAAGCTAAGGGTTGGAAAAATTGGAATTTTGTTGAGCTCTCTTGAAGGCAAGCTTAGGAGTTCTTCCTTAGGTAGAGTAGTTTAGGTTTATTTTCATGTATTATTTAATTTTTGCTCTTAGCTTAGCTTAGTTTAGTGTTTTACTGTTCACAGTGATTTAGATAGCCACTTTACACCATGTTTTGGTTTCTAAACTCTTATTTTTAGGGTTTGTAATACCCAAATCATGGGTATTAACAACACCCCTTCAATAATATGGGAAAACATTCATCATTTGTGTCCCAAATCATGAAATGGGTCTCACACCCCATGGATTTATGCTTTCTTTTTCATTTTGGGGTCTTTTGACCCCCATTATGCTATCTTTATGTTTACTGTTGGCATATTATGGATAATGTTGTGTGGATGTGTGATCAAACCCTAGATTAGGACTCTTGCTTTATTTTAATATTCTGCCCAGCTTTGTTTATTTTTGTTTAAGCATGTTCTTCCTTATTTTGAATGTTTCTTGCTTGTTTTTAGCTTAGAATAGCTTTTTGATCTGAAATAGGGTGAGATCACGCTGTTTGCATGCCACTGTTCATTTCTGCTTTTTCTGACTTTTGTCCTGAACCACCTTGGGCGCCAACCGCCTTTTGGCGCGGAACCACGTTCCGCGACAAAATGGTTGTTCCGCGACCAAGGTGTTCCAAGACACTTGTCTCCATAATTTAAAACCCTTTGTCGCGGAATACCCTGTCGCGGAGCCACGTTCCGCGACAAAACCTTCCATGCATAGCGACAAAGGAGCCAAACTCTTGCATTTTTGTCTGCATGGCTTTTTGTCGCGGAATCATCTTGTCGCGGAACCACGTTCCGCGACAAAATCTCATTCTGAGACAGAAAAATTATGCCATGTTCCTTAATCTTTGAACACTTTGTCGCGGAACACCTTGTCACGGAGCCACGTTCCGCGACAAAATTTCCATGCATAGCGACAAAGGTCCAAATGCCTTTAGGAATTTTCTGAAAACACTTTGTCGCGAAACACTCTTGTCGCGGAACCACGTTCCGCGACAAAATCTTGCATAGCGACAAAGAGGCGTTATGCTGCCAAAAATTCTAAAAACTCGTCGGGATACCCATGTCGCGGACCTCGGACCGCGACAAAACTTATGGTATCGCGACAAAGATTCACTTCTCTCTATTTTAATCTTAAACAATCTTCATTCTCTTTCTATATTATATTGCAACACTCACATCATAACCCCACGGGTTAAGGTGTAAAATTCTGGAATTGCAATATAGGGTGTTATGCTGCCCAAATTTTGATTCTCCACTTGCATCACTTAATTAATTGAACCCTTGACTCATTAATGATTAAAGATTGAGATTAGCAATAATCAAACATCAATAATCATCATGATTAAAGGACCTTTGTTCAATTGCCATTAAAATACTCCTCTATAAACAAAATCTTGATGGCTTAAACAGATAATCTGGACTGTAATTAATTATGGTAGGAAGGATTATTTAAGACCATCAATTGTGGACCCAATCCACAACCGTGCATGAGAAACCAATGTCTCTCATACACGGAATCTCCTTTTATTCCTTATTGATTTTGTCTTCGCGTGTTGTGTGTAACAATTAGTAAAGAATACATCAGATTAATGTTTGTGGGTATTCCCTCATGGATAACTAGCTCGTAATCTGAGTATTAGTTACTAAGTGTTATTTTGCATGGTCTGGATGACTGTCAGTGGAAGCCTTGGCGGTTCGCCCAACCGGGGTTATAATAGCTGCTCGGCTGACTCTCATCCAGATACAGTTTTATTTTTCTTATCTTAAATTTCCAAACCCAAATTCCAATCTGTAACGGGAGTTAGTTGGCATCAGTCAATGCCAATTGACGATCATTATGGAAGGGAAGCATGTAGGCTTTTATCCGAATTCACAGACAGTGGAGGCCCAACTGGTGTTGACACCACCATTATAGGGTCTAAGCTGTCTAAATTCGCTCCATCCGAGTAATTGGGAAATTGGACAGTAGATGTTTACAGTCCACCTGATTATTCTGCCATTACTTTGGTCCCTTGACCCCTTCATATCTGTGTTTCACCCTCTGTCTAGACCCGCATCTATATTTTGGGTCAATTAATTTTACACTTCCCTATATCCTTATGCATGATAATATTATGTACTATTGTGGTCAGTAATTATTTTGGGATCCTTCCCTTGGACAATAGAAGTCTAGATCTTAAACAGATATTGTGTAATAAATTTCCAACAAAAATATTTTTATAAAATCCGGATCTGTTGTAAGGGATAAATTCCTCAGCCATGACTAATTCATATTCTGTCAAGGGTTGTACTTTGGGAAATTAGAAGCAGATTCAGCGATTATGTCTCACCTAGACTGAAAGGGTATGTGTTTTAACTGAGAGTCTAGTACCTGATAGGGAATGATTTTCAAATCCATTATTTTCCAAATTTGCTGGTTGATGGAAATCTAAGATTAAATATTACACCGAGATGGGGTCCACTTGGACTCAAATACAGTGTAGTCAATAATCTCAGAGGAACATCACTCAGGCCTTGGTTATTTTCTAAGATAGGGTTGAGTTTTCTTTTAACTGCTATCCTCTCCTGCCAAAGCCTATCTTTGAGTCCTGAGTGAGTGCATCCGGAACGAACTAAATCATTAGTTCGTTTCATTAGTTTGTATCTCATAATCACCCGGAAGGAAGTGAACCCTGCGAGCATTTCACCAAAAACCGGGAATTCTTGATCCATACCTAATCATCTTGACTGGGTGCTGTCTTTCACTACCAGGGTCAGATTTTCAAAACCTCCGAGTGATAGGTTTTAGATGCTTTCTTTACTGCTTTCTTTTAACCGCTTTCATTAGAGGTCACTCGGTTGTATTGAGAGTTGTGTAAATGCTACTAGGATTGACAGTAAAGGGATAGTTCAGAACTTGGTTAGAGTCTTTGGGTGTGACATGGGAGAATGATAGTGGTACTTGGCATTTCAATAAATGAGATGTCGGGTGTTGCTTTTCCACCACAGATGAGGTAACACACCCAGGCCAGGGCAGTTACGAATCTGTGGTATCTTAGAATTTGCGGTCTTAAGAACATGTAAACTCATACTGCAAGTACCTGTCTGCTAAAGGGAAAGCATTATTGAGAGCATGAGAATTAGCTATCTGATAGAAGTATCCCAAACAAAGATCTGCATATAAAAATGGAAATTTAGTACTGCTTTATCTCAATCTTGTCCAATTTTCATTCTTTTCCTCCTGTTCCTTCTGTCTACATTGTGATCAGCTTCACGGTTGGCACAATGTAAATTTTTCTGCTTTCATAGATAATGTTTACCGCATTCCTAGAACAATTTTTACCCGCTTTCTAGAATAGACTTACTCGCTTTGTAGAGTAATTTAACTGCTTTCATAATCTAGTTTAAATTCATGTCAGTAGTTGTTAATCCCTTTTAAACCTATTGAGCAATACGAATGGAAAATCTAGTAAAACGACGTGGGCCCTGCTTCTATCGCACATCCTCCAGTGAACGATCCGGTCTTACTATAAATTACTGCAATTTTTGACACCGTGCGCTTTCGGGCCACAGTTTCTTAAACACGAGCAATAAAAACATGACTACTTATAAATATATCCCTAATCACAACCCCGCCATCATAAATTGGCTTCGTTAAATAAAATCTAAACCAGGATCATGATTTTTCGGAAAATACTCATGTCGTGGAAATCTGTCAAAAGTTTCATGGCAGGAAATCTTATGGCAAGAATTGATGAGAAGTATCATGGCATATTTGCCGGGGATCCTCAGTGTGACAGGCTGAAGATCAACCTATCCCGGCTGTGCCATGAGATTTGTCAACATTTCATGACAAAGAGGACCACAGCGCCATTTGAAACCAAGCACCACACTTGAGTAATAAAAAGAGTAACAATCTTGATATATCCCTAAACCCGTAACCCATTCCATAAGTCATAACGGTTTTCATTTAATAAATCTAACCTGGTATATTTTGGAAAAAGCTCGTGTGACGGAAATTGTCAAAAAGTTTCACTTAGCCTGCCTGGTTACCCATCTTTGCTCTTCTCTGCCCATGTTATCAAATAAATGCGGGTTCCAGATGCAGGGGAAAGCTTCGTACATCGAGATGGCTCCCTTTCCCAATATTTGACTCACCGGTAAAGGTTTTTCCACGAACTGCAATCGCACTTGTGGGTCTATGGGCTGATCGGGAATGAGTATATCATAATTCGAGATATCGATTCCCACTGTCCCATCTTCTAAATGACGTTGCCAGACAGCTGTGTGTATCTGGAACTTCAGTGTTATCCTTTCCAAATGCACTGCGGGAGTCATTACGGAGTCATTCGGGGCATGATCTGTCATCAATTCCCAGAACTTCAGCATGTGATAAGAAAAATCCCTTTCAATGTTCGTTAGCGCGGTTGATCTTTCTGCAGGAGGGATGTTCACGTCCCACCCTGGCCTTAGTGATAACTCAGCTTTGGTGTTCTGGTCTAACGGTACACTGTACACGCTTACCAGTGCTTCCCTGAGCTTTTTGATCTGGGTTCTGTTCGCAGAAGCTTCTATTGCTGCCTGTTGTAGAGTGCAATCAGGCAGTCCAAGTACTGATTTAATCACTAACTCATTCCTGAAAAATATAGGGGGTATTAGTTCCAATTGAATTTGTGTAATTTTCGAAAATTGAGTTTTAAATTAAAAATCAACATCCTCACATTTTGAGCTTTGCTTGAAATGTGATTTATTTGATTAGTACTCAAAACATTATCATAAGGCATATGTCATTAATTAATTAGAAAAAGGTCCAAGTCATTGGGCTTAGAGAAATTTTTTAGTGGGCTATTGGGCCCAAAAAGTTTGTTTTTCAAATTTTATTAAACAAGCTCGAGGCACTTGTTGAAAATGGAATGAAATGACGGTGATGGAATGGATTGCTCGAGAATGGAATGTGCAATGAAGACGTGGCGCGCTGGATTTGCTATTTCCGGATTGCTTGGACTGTCATTGGACAGTTAAAACGTTCAAGAAAATTGCAAACACTATTTTTAAATTTTGCAAAGGTTGACTTGATTTTATTTAATGAAAAGTGGGATGTGTGTGGTCCCATTTTTGGATTTTGTAAAAAGATAGCAGTTGAGGTGGCAAAAATACTGCTACTTAACTCACACTTTTTAGTTCCATTGGGAACAAAAACACACTTGTCAACCAAAATTCCTAATACTATTTTGTCTTTATGTGAAAAAGTGAACTTGAAAAAGGAGGTTGGGTGCGCACTGGGATTGCCAAAAACATAACAAACATTCACTTTTTCATATCTGCATCACACATATACAGATATACCAAAACAGGGAAAACAACATTAAATGCACATATTGGCATGCAAAGAACATGGCAGAGCACAAGGAATCATCAACACAAGATCATGCCTCTACTTATCAAAAACAGAAGATCAAACAATTGACATGCTCATCTACTCTAAATCATGAAACGAAGTGAACCCAGCATGCTTTTAAATACAAAACTATTAAGGCCAACCAATAACATCAAGCTATTAAAAAACAACCAAGTGTTCATTGGTTCTCAGATTCCAGGCTTCAAGATTCATACGAATCTAAAATAACGAGGATCCAAAAGGTAGACAAAAATTAAAACAGGAATTAGCAAGGGGAAACCTAAGAACCCTACAAACTCAAAACTCATCAATGGTAAAATTTACCACTGCCGAGCCAAACTCCCTTATGCATTCACATTAACAAAAAGCACACCCCTACTCCTATTCATGCCTCTGCAACAACCAAAACAACTGCCTAGCTCCCAATCATGCTCGACCATTAAGAAAGAAATCAGGGAATCAAAATCCAAACATGCCCAAACCGCATAATCCCTAAAATCGAACTCCACTAATTGAAACAAACCCAAAAGGAAACCTTTTCACACATTCTCAAAAGCCAGAATACGAAAATCCCCACAAATGCGAAAACAGGGCAATGGATACGCGTGGAACAGACAAGAGAACACTTACCAGGGCTCGGGGTGCTTCGGAGATGAGGAAGATGATGGTTCCATTGTGTGTCTCACGAAAATCGGGTAGAGTTTCCCTTAGGAAGTGGCTGGGTTGTGCGAAGAACACGTGGTGTTCGTTCGGGAAGAAGGGTTTCGAGAGGGAGAGGTTTTGAAAAACTGGCTAAGTGTTGGAGAAGTGCGGAAGAAGATGAAGGGAGGGAGTTAAACAGACTGATGGGCCTGGTCGCGGAACCCTAGCCCATGTCGCGGAACCGGGTTCCACGACTGGCGCATAGCGCCATTAGAGGTGGCGCTAAACTGGGAGCCAGTCGCGAGGCGCAGCCTAGCGACTGGGGTATTACTCGACAGGATTAACAGAGGGGAAGTGGGGCCAAGAGAAAGTGTGTCGCGGAACTGTCCCCAGGCGCTAAACATGGTCTCGCGACACAGGGTTGTTCCGCGACAGGATTTGGTAATGAGGGTATAGAGACCTTGTCGCTAGGCTGACCCTATGTCGCGGGGCAAGGGTCCGCGACAGGGTTTGAGTTTAGCGACATGAGTTCCAGGCTGAGTCTGAAAAGTTCGTGTCGCTATCCTCCTGGCGCGGGACTGGGTTCCGCGACAGGGAGGAGATTTCGCGACATGGATCTTGAATTTTCAAATTTTTAACAGACTGGGCCCGAGTGTGATGTTGGGCCTGAGTCCATTTTATTTGCTTTGGACCTGAACGACTTCAGTCCAAATGAATTTAAAAATACTGGGCTGGAATTTAAAAGTAATCTATTTGCATAAAATTAGGTCGGATCAGTTCCATTTATCTGTTGAACTTATTCCGAATTTTAAATTGCTTTAAATTCCGAGAATATTTTCCCAGATTCATGGAGTTAATCCAACCAAGAACCTGGTTTTCCATGCTATTTTTATGCTCCTTCTTTTTGGCGGTTCCAAATTTCCTGCAAGGCAGATAAATACCCAATTGGTCAGGTTTTCTCCTCAAATCAACATCCTCACATTTAGAGTCTTAGTACTCTAAATGTTTAATTGATTTGAGGGTAATTCTCCGTTCTGAAACAAATAGATAAGCTACACTAGCTAGCTATGAGTAATCAGGAGTGTAATTCTCTTAATAAACGACGCTGCATCCTCCCCGGCAACGGCGCCATGAAACTTTTGACAATTTCGCAACACGAATATTTTATAAAAATATATCAGGATTGAATTTATTGAATGAAAGGAATTATGATTCGTGGGAAAGGGGTTTAAGGATATATTTCACTTTTTATTACTCATGTGGGAAACTTTGATTTCAAACGGCGCTGTGGACCTCCCTGACATGAAACTTTTGACAACTTTCACGGTGCAGCCGGGATAGATAGTTTTAATCTTAACCTTTAGTCTGTCACACTGAAGGTCCCTGGCCATAGGCATCATGAAATTTATCATAATTTCATGTCATGAAAATCCGCGCCACGAAACTTTTATCACATTCCCACTACGTGAGCATTTTCTGAAAAATCATGATCCTGGTTTTCAATTTTATTTAAATGAAACCAATTTATGATGACGGAGTTAGGATTAGGGATATAGTTATAGGTTGTCACGTTTTTATTACTCGTGTTAAGAAACTATGCCCCCGAAAGCGCACGGTGTCAAAAATTGCAGTAATTTATAGTAAGACCGGATCGTTCACTTGAGGATGTGCGATAGAAGCAGGGCCCACGTCGTTTACTAAGATTTTCCACTCGGTTACTCGATTCAAGTTTGTGTTTAGACTATCATCTACTTGACAGAATTTAAACTAAGTTATGAAAGCAATAGAATAAAGCAGATAAAATTATTCTAGAAAGCGAATTAAATTTAATCTAAGAAAACAATAGAGTTATTCTAAGAAAGCGGTTAAGATTATTCTAAGAAAGCAGATTTAAAATATGACAGAAGGGACAGGAAGAAAATAATAAAAATTTGACAAGATTCAGATAAAACACAGTTAAACTTCCATTTTAATACACAGGTCTTTGCTTGGGATAATTCGTTCAGTTAGCTAATTCTCATGCTCTCTATACCATGTTCCCTTTAACAGACAGGTACTTACAGCAAGAGTTTACATGCTCTTAAGAAAATAAATTCTAAGATACCACAAATGCATAACTACCCTTGCAATGGTATGTTATTTATCTGTGGTGGATAAGCAACACTTGGCAAATCATTTATTGAAGTGTCAAGTACCGCTATCATTCCCCCATGTCACACCCAAAGATTCTAATCAAGCCCTGAACTATCCCTTAACTCTCAGTCCTAGTAGCAGTTACACAACTCTCAATACAACCGAGTGACCTCTAACGAAAGCATTTAAAAGAAAGCGATAAAGAAAGCATTTAAAATCCTATCACTCGGAGGTTTTTGAAAGCCTGACCCTGGTAGTAAAAGAAAGCCCCCAGTCAGAATGACTGGGTGTGGATCAAGAATTCCCTATTCTCGGTGAACCGCTCGCAGTGTTCACTTCCCGTCGGGTGGTTATGAGATACAAACTAATGAAACAAACTAATAAATTAGTTCGTTCCGGATGCACTCACTCAGGACTCAACAATAGGCTCTGGCAGAAGAGGATTGCAGTTGAAAGAATACTCAACCCTACCTTAGAAAATAACCAAGGCCTATGTATTGTTCCTCTAGAATTATCTAACACACTGTATTTGAATCCAAGTGGATCCCACCTCGGTGTGTTAATTAAAACTAAATTCCCAATACACAGCAATTTTGGAAAATAATAGATTTGAAAATCATTCCCTAAACAGGTACTAGACTCTCAATTAAAGTACAGATCCTTTCAGTCTAGGTGAGACCTAATCGCTGACTCTGCTTCTAATTTCCCCAAAATCAACCCCCAGTAGAATGTGAATTAGTCATAACTGTGGAATTTATCCCTTACTTAGATCCGGATTTTATAAATGAATTTTTGTTGGGAATTTATTGTGAAACATCTGATTTAAATCAAGACTCCTGTGTCCAAGGGAAGGATCCCAAAATAATATTGACCACAATATCTACATAATAATATCATGCATAAGTTTATAAAGAAGTGTAAAATTAAATAACCCAAAATATAAGGCGGGTTTAGACAGACGTTGGTACACAGAGATGAAATAGCCGGAGGTGAGAAGAATTTATTTGGCTAAAAAGATGACTGAAATAACTGGGGTTATCCGGACTGCAAACATCTGTTATCCAGGTCCCAACTATTCCAGGTGGCACGGTTTTTAGACAGTGGAACGCCTTAAATGACAGTTGCCGCCGTCATCTTGGACTCCACTATCTGTGAACTGGATAAAAACCCACATGTTCTATTACTGCAATAATTATTAGACAACATTGGCATATGTCATCGAACATTACTACAACTCTAGATTCGGGTTTGAAATTAAGATAATGAAAATAAAACTGTATCCGGATAGGAGTCAGCTGAGCAGCTATTATAATCCCGGATGGACGAACCGCCAAGACTTCCACCGACCACTATCCGGATCATGCAAAATAACAACTAATAATTAATATTCAGACTACGAGCTAGTTTATCCATGTGGGAATACTCGCCAACTTTAGTCTGTTATATCCCTTACTAGTTGTTTCACACAACACGGGAAAGACAAAATAAATAAAATGAAATATTTTTGGGTCATCTTGTATGAGAGACATTGGTTTCTCATGCAAGGTAACGGAATCAATCCATAATTACTCATTATGCCTAAATAATCACTCATTCCATAATTAATTAATTAATCACAGTCCAAATTATATACTTAGATCATTAAAGTTTAATTCTTGTAGAAAAATCTTTTAATGGAATTGAACAAAATTCTTTATATCAAATTAATCATGGGTTGAAGTCATTGGATTTCAACCTCAAAATATTAATATAAAGGTTCAATTAATTAATGGGGAAAATGGAGAATAAAAATCTGGCAAAAAGGTGCCAAGCCTGTCGCGGGACAGGCCTTTCGAGAACCAGAAATTGTGTCGCGGACCATGGGTCCGCGACAGGGGGATCTCGACAGAGAGATGGGAAATAAGAGAAATTGAAATTTTGGAAATTAAGGTTTTCCTGTCGCTAGATGCAATTCCTGTCGCGAGGCATGTCCTAGCGACTGGAGTCTAGCGCCAGGAGGTTCAGAAGTTAAAATAAGAGGCCAGTCGCTAGCCATAAATTGTGGCGCGAAACGTGGTTCCGCGACAGGAGATTAGCGACTGGGATTTTCAGAAATTGACCAAGGCATAATTTCCCAGTCATGAAGTTGAATTTGTGTCCTGAACCATGGGTTCAAGACAGGAGTTACATGACTGGAGCACTTGGAAAAGAAATTACAAAATTTTGGTCCCAGTCGCTAGACTAAGAGTGTGTCGAGAACCATGGGTTCTTGACAGGGTTGTCTATCGACCAGGTTTTAGATAAAGAGACAGGGGTCCTTAGTCACTCGTGTCGCTAGACTGCCTTTCTGTCGCTAGACGTGGTCTCGCGACAGGAAGAGGCTAGCGACATGGGTGTGGTTCAGGACACAAGTCAGAAAAGAGAACAGTGGCATGCATAGTACGTGACCTCACCCTATTTCATATCAAAAAGTGTTTCTACTCCAGAAATAACCAAACTGAAATTGAAATGACAAGAACATGCTTGAACATAAATAAACAAAGCTCGAACAATATTTAAAATAAAGCAAAATCTTAATCTAGGGTTTGGTCACATACGACATGCACTATTACTCAAAAAAATAGGAACATATTACTTGCTAAGTAAGAAATAAGGGTCAAATAACCCAAAGGAAAAGGAAAACAGTAAATCCATGGGTTGATAACACCCATTTCATGTTTTTGGGACACATTTTCATATTAACATCCCATTTATTGGCAGGTTTGTGAATACCCATCATGTTGGATGTTACAAAACCCTAAAAGCAAAGTTTGCAACTGAAGACAAGATGAAAACTGGCTACCTAAGCTAGATCTATGCAATAATTAAATAATACAGAAAAAATTAAAGCTAAACTAAACTAACCTAAAAACTACCTACAACTAAGCTCTCCACTTGTCTTCAAGAGTGATTTTCTTGATTCTGTCTAAAAATTCTCTCTCTCCCTTGAGCACATAGGGATCACCACATATTTATAGAGGTGAAACCCTAGGCCCATGGGCCTAGATCTGAGGCCCGTGTCGCAAGTCATCACACACATCTCAGCCGTGTCGCGGGTCACGCGATGTGGCGTGAACTGAGGCATTATGCTGCAAAGCTTCTCGACTGGGTCTGGTCTTCAATTCTGTGTCGCTAGCCATGCTCCTGTCGCGAGACCATGGATCGCGCCACGGGGCTAGCGATAGGGGTCTGGGGTCAGTTTCTTCTTCATTATGCTGGTGTGGCGCGGAACCCTCCTGTGTCGCTAGACCATGGTTCGCGCCACGGGCCTAGCGACAGGATGTTCCAGGACTGACTTCCTTGCCTTTCATAATTGTGGCGCTAGCCTGTCCCCTGTCGCGGGACCATGTTTGGCGCCAGGATGCCAGTCTCGCGACTGGCTCGCCTTATTGGGCCTGATGGGCCGGTACATGTATTTTTGTGGGTTTTTCTCTCTTTTCTCATCTTTTTGATTCCTTTTTCTTTTCTTTTCTTTTTCTCATATTTTTGGATTTTTCTAACATAAATGTGTAATAATATTACATATTTATGCATTTTTCATACCAGCTCAATATTTTTACAACTATGCATAAATCAGTCCAATTCAACTGCTTTCTTACTTAATGTAAGACCGGAATGCGATCAAATGCCCGTTTCAGACACGGAAATGGATTGAAAATAATGGTCATTTCTGGCCATTATCAGCTGTTCTACGTACACTTCCTCATTCAGCCAACCATTTAGGAAGGCACTTTTAACATCCATTTGATAAAGTTTGAATCCTAGCGAGCATGCGATGGACAGTTGGAGTCGGACGGCTTCAAGTCTTGCTACAGGTGCAAATGTTTCACTGAAGTCGACACCTTCGACCTGGGTGTAACCCTGAGCAACTAACCGAGCTTTGTTCCTTGTAATATTCCCTTTTTCATCACTTTTGTTGCGGAAGATCCACTTGGTTCCGATTATGTTCTTGTCTTGAGGTCATTCAACTAGGGTCCAGACTTCATTTCTTTCGAACTGGAGTAGTTCATCCTGCATAGCATTTATCCAGTGTTCATCTTGAAGTGCTTCTTCAACTCTTGAGGGTTCGATCTTTGAAGTATAGCAGTGCAAGCCCGCTAGCTCTTTGAAGTCGATCTTTTTCCCTCGAGTCTTTCTCCTTTCATTTATATCACCAATAATGTCTTCAGGGTCATGATGCTTGTGAATGCGTCCATTCAGATCCTTTTGAGGTTCTGCTTCTCGTGACAAGGTGTCCATGATCGGCGTGTGGACTCTTTTGGTGCACTGGTCATCAGACGATGAAGCTGCACTGTTTTGATCATTCTGACCGCTAGGAGTTTCATCATCATGAGGTGGAACATCCTCTTTGCTGGTCACATCTTCTATGGTCACATTTGTGGACTCCAGTACTTTCCTTGTCTTAGGAAGATATACTCTGTATGCACGACTTGTGGTAGAGTATCCCACAAATATTCCTTCATTGCTTTTTTCTTGAAACTTCCCAACATGTTCCCTGTCATTTAGAACAAAACACTTGCTACAAAAAATATGGAAATAAGTAATTGAGGTCTTTTTACCATTCCAAATCTCATATGGACTCATAAGAGAGTTTGGCCTTAAGTAGACTCGGTTTATGGTGTAGCATGCTGTGTTCACGGCTTCGGCCCAAAGAAATTCAGCCACTTTCTTTGAGTTGAGCATCACCCTAGACATTTCTTGTAGGGTTCGATTTCTTCTTTCGACTACTCCGTTTTGTTGAGGTGTTTTTGGTGCCGAATATTCATGCTTAATTCCATGTGTTGCACAATATTCCTCAAAGAATTGATTTTCGAACTCTCGTCCATGATCACTTCGAATACGTTTCACTTTGGTGTCCTTTTCGGTCATGAGTCGATTGCACAGCTTCTCGAAGGCTTTGAATGTGTCGCCTTTTTCCCTGAGAAAATCTATCCAAGTGTACCTGGAGTAATCATCAATACATACAAAAATGTATTTTTTACCTCCCAAACTTTCAACTTCCATTGGACCAATAAGATCCATGTGCAGTAGGTCAAGACACTTGGTTGATCCAGGGAGTTCTGACAGTTTGTGTGAACTCCTGTGCTGTTTGTTCTTGGCACATTCGTTGCAGAGAACTTCATTTGATTTTTTGAATTGAGGAAGACCTTTGACTGCCCCGGTTCTGCTGAGTTTGATAAGATCTTTAAAGTTGAGATGTCCAAGCTTTTCATGCCACAGTGTGATGTGATCCTTTCCTGCAGCTGCACCAAAATTGCAAGTATGAACAAGATGATAGCAATTATTCTTTGAGCGCAAACCTCTCATAATGCATTCTTGATCTTGATTGAGCACTTGACAATCTTTCTTGGTAAACTGCACCACAAGGTCCTCATCACACAACTGACTGATGCTTATCAAGTTAGCTTGGAGTCCATCAACAAGGAAAATAGGAGACAGTTCCTTCGAGCCATTGTTCTCAATGGTCCCTTGTCCAACTAGGGCACCCTTCTTTCCATCTCCAAATACAACGAATCCTCCATCAATCTCTTTGTAGTGTTTGAGCAGACTTCTTTCACCTGTCATGTGTTTGGAACATCCACTGTCGAAGTACCATACTTTGTCCGCAGCATTCTTTTGTGAAAGAAAGGCAACTTGACATTTATTTTGAATTTTAGGAACCCATTCACACTTGATGGAGATCAGCTTCATCTTGATTTTGTCATTTGGCCAGATGATAGGTTTCCCTATTTGTAGATCTTTTACCAAAATCCCACAGTTCTTGGTTTTGTGGCCTTCAAGCTTGCAATAATCGCATCTGAGTGGAATTGGAGGTGGTGGTCTTCTTGTCCATTTGTTTCTACCTGCAGGATGGAATGATTTCTTGATAGTTCGGGGTTCACTTAGCATTCCTCCGGACACAAACTTGCTTTTCTTTTCTCCTTTTGAAGTTGAAGCCTGGTATCCCAAGCCTTGTTTGTTGTTGCTCGGCCTTCCCATAGCAATTACATCATCTAACTTGGCTTTTCCTTTGTTTAGAGCCGCCAGAGTACTTTCTGCTTTGGCCAGTTTGTCTTGAACTTCGGTGAGTTCTATGTGAAGAGCGTCTTTCTTTCCAAGCATACTATAGTACCATAGTTTATCGTCAACTTTTTCAACCTCCAGTTCCTTGTTTTCTTTCTGAAGCTCAGCATTTTTCTCACGTAGTTCGTTCACCAGTTCAGACAGTTCTGTGGACACCTTTTCAAGTTCCTGATTTCTGCTAGTGAGGCTCTGGAGTTGTTTCTTTAGATTTCCATTCTCAACATGTAATTCTACTGATTCAGCAATGGATATTTCCAGCTTCTCGAAAGTTTCTTCGTAGAGATCATTAAGTTTACTGATGCTTTCATCTTGATTCCTAGCAAAAGAGTGAACCATGTTAGAGGAAACCATATTGACTGAGTTGGTACCCATACCTGTCTCGGGTTCATCATCACTGTCCGAATCCCATGTGCCGACAAAGGCTACTCCATAGTTTACACCATGTTCATTGGACTCCTTCTCATCTTTAGAGTCACTGAATGTTGCTTGATAGGATTTGCTGGACTCCTTTGGTCTGAGGTTGGCACAGTCTTTTTTCATATGGCCTCTTCCCCCACATTCAAAGCAGATGATCTCCTTGTCATCCTCAATCCTTGAAGATTTTAGTTTATTTTTGTCGAGAGACTTCGAGCCTTTCTGAGTAGATTTTGAGTTTGATGTCCCGGCATCCTTCTTCATGGAGGAGTTGAATCTAGATTTTCGGTTCTTGATGATCTGATTAGCCTTTTGGACAGCATGGCTAATTCTTCTTCGTCACTAAAGTCATCATGAACTTCCATGGAGAAGTCTTCCTCATCCTTGGTCATGGATTTGAATGCCACTGGTCTACTTTTGGTCCTGGGACAGTGATCCATTTCCCATGATTGTAGGATTCCCATTAGTTCATCAACCTGCAATTTATCAAAGTCTTTGTATAGTTCAAGTGCTGCGACCTTTGCATTGAACCTTTCCGGAAGCGTCCCAATGATTTTTCCTACAATGTCCTGTTGAGAATACACTTTGCCAAGCTGAAGGGCTTGGTTGGTTAGATCACGAATGCGACCAATATATTGGCCGACAGTCTCATTATCATCCATAGAGATCTTATGAAATTGTGCATCGAGAGTAATGATTCTAGATTTCTTTACCGGAGCCATACCCTCGTAGGTATTGGCTAAAGTAGTCCAGACATCGTATGCAATCTTACATCCAGCGATGAGTCTGTATTGATCTTTTGTGAGAGCATTATGAATTGCATTCAGGGCTTTGGAGTTCTTTGAAGCGGCAAGCTTCTCAGCAGCAGTCCATTCACTCCTTGGTTTGATGGTTTTTACACCGTCTTCTTCTTTTACTGGTGGATGGTATTGGTTTTCTACTGCATCCCAAGCCCCTTCGTCCAGAGCAATGAGGAAAGCCTCCATTTGATCTTTCCAGTATGCATAGTTTGATCCATCGAGCAATGGTGGTCTGGTTACAGATCCGCCTTGGTTTTCCATGCTTCTTTGTCTGGATCTCGCTTTCCAAAGCGTGTGGCTCTGATACCAATTGTTAGGTCCGTTTGCGTGGATAACCAATTAAGTAGTCCTGAAAACTAGTTCAAGCACCTTTCGTGGACACGTTAAACAGTTTAAGAAATTAAGCAGCGGAAAGTAAATAAACTGTGAAAAATAAAGAACTCAAGGTTTGTTGACCCAGTTCGGCACAAGCCTACATCTGGGGGATACCAATCCAGGAGATTCACTAATTGTTTTGGTTTGATCCTCGAACTAAACAATAGTGAATTGTTTCGCCCAACTCCAATCACCAAGCGGACTGAATTGTCAAACCAAGACACTCCCCCTGTCTTGGTGAAGATCTCCCCGACCTTGCTTCAATCCCTTGAAGGCTCCTCCTTCAAGTTTGCCCTTGGTCGAAACCTGTTGGCGACTCTCCTTGATCTTTTCAGTTAAGCTCTTGAGTTTGACGACTTCCTCGAAACCCTTGATTGAATTGTCAACTTCAATCAAGCACACTGTAGCGCTCTATCGATCAATCCACCCGAGGAAATGGTGATCGGATTTCTTCCTTCGAAATGATAACTCACGAACACGGAAGGAATATGATTCTCTCTTTTCAAATGCTTTCAATTGCTCAAGGGTGTAAGTCAATTCATTCGTCGTGTGGATCCATTCCTTGGCCGCCCTATTTGAAGAGAATCACCTTGTCTCTATTCTAAGGTAGAAGATCTTCTTCCATAAATGCGCGGATCCTTAGAATAGAGTTGCCCGAATTAAGAGATTGTGGTTTCCATACTTCGTGTGCAAGATCCGGGCAGAAGATCAGCTAGCCGTTGGAGAATCTTTGTAACGCCCCAAAAATTTAAAACCAAATTTCTGTGACGTCACTGCCGTGTTACCTCTCTTAAACTGTTGGCCAATCAATTTAAGATCAATAACACGTAGCCAAGTAAACAGGAAGCCAATGAATCATAATACAAATCCAGAAAGGAAACCTCACATCATAACAGACGTCCGGCTTACAAGCCTTATTCATGCGACATAACAGTCGACATAACAGTCTCATCTCAACCTGTCAGAGATATCAAGTACACACACGAGACAGATCATAGTGTACCGATCGGTACCACAAGCAGTACGAGACAAGGTAATAGAGTCATAGCATATTATTCAAGACAAGCACATAAGTCCACAACATGCTAATGCATCTCTAGGTAGATCACTCATCCCCAAACCCCACATCGTGCTCAGGCTCTGCGTCCTCCCCGGGAATATCTATACATGAAAACATAGCAAGGGTCAGTACAAGGTACTGAGCAAGAATAGAAGAATCGGCATAAGGGGAAACAAGAATTAACTTGATTCCCTAGAAGTATATTTATACATATAGGTGGAGATATATTCCGTTTTTAAACATTTGTTAGGCATAACATAAAAATTAAACAGTGCAAATAAGTAAACATCACACCGTCCCATACCGGTGCTTCAACCACTGCAAATAAGATGAATGATGGATGATGAGATGAAATGTTATGACCTAGAATGTCTATCTACCCTAAATGCAACACATAAGCATGCCTAGCGCGCACCTAGGTACCATGGTCGGTATTCCCTCCCATATAAGGGTCCACTCCCCTTAATGGTCGAGAGATATACCCACAGTGCCCCCGCCGCGGACACTAACAGCTGAGATCGTGGCTTACGGCAAGCGGGTCAGGCTAAGGGTCATGAGCCCTTTCTAGCCAAATGCTTCTGGGTAGAGACCCCACTATGCCCAGCGGATACCGACTCGTAAGCATAGCGTGTCCTACCGTCGTGGCATTATTTTTTTCAGTCTCAACATATCATCACAGATATTCACATTCAATTCAATCACATGTCCATACGTAAATCAACGCATCAGGACCAAATAGACAATCCATCTCGAGTTAAGTATAATCCGGGGTGTGCCAAGTCCCACATATCGGCATCAACACATATCGTCATAGAAGCGAAACAAGTCTCGATCTTAACTAAGGCATAGTAGATCACCGCTAATCGCAACTAAGTTCAAAGATTGTGAGCATAATGATAGTTATGGCATGCTAGAAGCATAAGAAGAACTAAGGAAACACGCAGGACGAAGAATCGGAAAACGAGCGAACGAATCGCGCGGGCAGGGGAGCTGGCGTGCTCCCCGCGCGGTTTTCTCATGAAAACCGCGCCAACCCCGCGCGGGACTCGTTCGTCGTGACGTTCAATCGCGCGCTGCTCGCGCGCTGTTTGGCTAAAGGGCGCGCCAAGTGCGCGCCGACACACCAGAAACGATGGAAATGGCGGTTTCCGGCCATTCCACCGATTATGCCCCCATTTAGGCCTATCTCTACCCTTGCCTGGTATTGAGGTGGTCCAAACTCTTCCAATACAGCTCCCCAACGCCTCCAAACACCAATACCAAGCTACATAACAAGAAATCAAGCTCCAAACATCAAAATTCATCCAAGAACATGATTTCTTCATCATGAAACCATTTGAAGTTCTAAAACTGAAATCATCAACACCAAAATGGTCTCAAGTACTAACCTTAGCTTCCTTCAACACTTATTCAACTTCCAAACAAGAATCCAAGCTTCGATTCAACACCAAAAGCAAGAATTTCTACAAACACCCAATTTTCGTCACCAACTTTCATCACCCCAAAACTCACTCAAACATCATCAAAATCAAGTGTAGAAACTAGGAAAATACTTACCAAAGCTTATATAAGTAATCCCCCAACTTGATTTGAGGAAGAAAACACCAATTCCAAGCCAAAATGAAGAACCCTATCTTCACCGAGAGGGAGTGACGGGAATGGTAAGATGAGGATGAAGAAATGGGTTTCCCAATGCCCAAATCAGATTTTTGAAGGGTCAAAAATGGATCCGGGTCGGGTCATGGGTCTCGGGTCGGGTCGGAATGTGGGTTAAAAGGGTTACACCACTTGTCTTGACCACATTGCACCCATTTGAGCACTTGACTCTTATTATCTAGTGAGTTGAACTCACTTATTCCCCCACTTAAATCTTCATTCCCTACAAAATAATCCACATACCAAGTCTTTTGTTAATTAACCATGACTAAATTAAATTAATTATGAGTTAATTAAATCGGGGTGTTACAATCTCTCCCCCTTAGGATCATTCGTCCTCGAATGAAAAAGTATGGATTAGGGTCATTACCTCACTGAATTGGAGTTAAGTCCAATTCGGGATAACGCCTCGCCATGCTTTCCTCTGTCTCCCAAGTGGCATCCTCTACACCATGTCTCGACCAAAGTACTTTCACCATTTTGATCACCTTATTGCGAAGTATCTTTTCTTTAGTGTCTAGAATCGCCACGGGGTATTCTTCGTATTCTAGGTTGTCATCCAACTCCACCTCATCCGGTTGTATAACCTTGTTAGGATCCGAGATAAACTTCCTCAACTGAGAGACGTGGAAAACGTTGTGCACCTTTCCCACCTCAGTTGGCAATTCTAACCGGTAAGCGACCTTCCCAATCTTTTTAGTGATCTCATAGGGGCCTATAAATCTGGGACTCAGTTTCCCTTTTTTCCCAAATCGTCTCACGCCCCTCATGGGTGACACTCTCAAAAGTACCCAATCTCCAACCTCGAATTCAATGTTTCTCCTGGACAAATCAGCATAACTCTTTTGACGATCCTGAGCTTCCTTCATTCTGTCTCTGACCACTCTTACCACTTCAGTGGTCTGTTCAATGAGTTCAGGACCCATCACCACTCGCTCTGAAGGATCACTCCAACACAAGGGTGTCCTGCACTTTCTTCCGTATAAGGCCTCGAAAGGCGCCATACGAATACTCGCGTGATAGCTATTGTTGTAGGAGAACTCCACCAAATGTAGATGTTCCTCCCACGATCCTTGAAAATCCATCACACACGCCCTCAACATATCCTCCAATGTTCTAATGGTCCTTTCGGTCTGTCCATCCGTCTGAGGGTGCCACGCAGTACTCATACTGATCTGTGTCCCAAAGGCTGTTTGCAATTCCTTCCAGAACCTTGACAGGAATCTGGAATCTCTGTCGGAAATGATTTCTCGAGGAATACCAAAACGTCTAACCACATGTTGGATGTAAGCGCCAGTCAACTGTTGCATGCTCCAGTTCAATCTCATTGGTATAAACACAGCACTCTTGGTTAGTCGGTCCACAACTACCCAAATAGTATCAAAACTGCTCCGTGTCCTGGGTAGCCCGGTGACAAAGTCCATAGCAATGGATTCCCATTTCCAAGTAGGAACATCCAAAGGTTGTAATAAGCCTGAAGGTCTCATGTGCTCGGCTTTCACCTTCTGGCAAGTGGAACACCTAGACACAAATTCTGCCACTTCCTTCTTCATGCCTTTCCACCAATAGTTTTGCCTCAAATCCTTGTACATCTTTACTGCTCCCGGATGTACGGAGTAAGGTGTGCAATGTGCTTCCTCCATAATTTTTCCTTTCAGCGCCTGATCTTTCGGAGGCACACACCAACGGTCCCCAAACTTGATCATATCCTTGCTATCAATCACAAAGCCTTCCACTTTACCCTTACGAATCTGAGCTTTCAAATGCATCATCTCTTGACTTACAGCTTGACTTAGTCTGAGTTCCTCGAGTAATGATGGCACCACCGTCATAGCATCCAACCTTGCTATCGTGTCGTAAGGAACAACCACAATACCTTCCTTGTCCAACTCTTGCCTTAACTTCCAAGGGAGAGTAATTGAATTCAGTACATGTCCTTTCCTACTTAGTGCATCAGCCACCCGGTTGGCTTTCCCTTCTATGTACTGAATACTCGTGTCGTAGTCCTGCAAAAACTCTAACCACCTTCTTTGCCTACCGTTCATCTTATCTGCAGTGTAGAGACATTTAAGATTCTTATGATCCGAATAGATTTGACACTTGGCTCCGTAAAGATAATGCCTCCAAATTTTTAATGCATGCACGACCGCTGCCATCTCCAGGTCGTGAGTCGGGTAATTCAGCCCGTGAGGCTTTAATTGTCTAGAGGCATATGCAATCACCTTGCCATACTGCATAAGCACACACCCAAGTCCTCGATAAGATGCATCTGTGTATACCTCATATTCCCCCGATTCATCAGGTAACACTAGGACCGGAGCCTCTGTCACCTTCTTCTTCAATAGATCAAAAGCCTGCTGACAGTGCTCACTCCAATGAAATAATACATCCTTCCTCAATAACTGAGTCAAGGGTCGAGCAATGCTAGCGAACCCTTCAATGAACCTCCTGTAGTATCCCACCAATCCAAGGAAACTACGCACCTCACTGACATTAGTTGGAGGATTCCACTCCAACACCGCTTCGACCTTCGCAGGGTCTACTGAAATTCCTTCGCCTGACACAATATGCCCAAGGAAAGCCACCTTATCCAACCAAAACTCACACTTCGAAAGTTTGGCATATAACTTGTGCTCCCTAAGCACCTGCAACACTGTCCTGAGATGTTCTTTGTGTGTCTTTACACTGGAAGAGTATACCAAAATGTCATCAATAAAGACAACCACACAATTGTCTAACCAAGGTCGAAAGACGCGATGCATCAAGTCCATAAAGACTGCTGGGGCATTAGTCAGCCCAAACGGCATCACTGTGAACTCGAAATGACCATACCGCGTTCGAAAAGCTGTCTTTTCACGATCTCCCTCTGCCACCCGAATCTGATGGTATCCTGATCTCAAGTCGATCTTAGAGAATGTGGATGCACCCTTCAGCTGGTCAAATAGGTCATCAATCCTCGGCAGTGGGTAACGGTTCTTGACTGTAATCTGATTGAGCCCCCGATAATCAATACACATCCGTAAGCTTCCGTCCTTCTTTTTGACAAAGATTACCGGTGCTCCCCAAGGCGAACTGCTAGGTTGAATGTATCCTTTATCAAGTAAATCCTTAAGCTGTTCCTTCAACTCCCTCAACTCGGTAGGAGCCATTCGGTAAGGGGCCTTGGCAACTGGTGCCACTCCCGGTACCAAGTCAATGACAAAGTCTATCCCCCGAACAGGCGGAAATCCGGGTATCTCATCAGGGAACACATCTGGAAACTCCGAGACAATAGGAATCTGAGTAATTGTCGAACTCGAGGGTGCTGGCATCATCTCACGCACAGAACAAAAATATACCGGATACCCTTTTCTAATTAAAGCTGCAAAAGTGACAGAAGATACCACTCGAATGTTAGGAGGGTAATAAATCACTTGCTCACCTTCTTCATCGGTGAAGGAAATCCTTGGTATCCCGCAGTCTAATCTGGCTCGGTACTTAGATAGCCAATCCATTCCCAAAATCACGTCAAAATCGGCCAAATCTAGCACCACTAGATTCGCTCTGAACTCTCGCTCTTTGATGATTATCTGTGCATCGGGTTTAATCCACTGGCTTCGCATGAGGTCTCCCGAAGGTAGCGTAACAGGGAGTTGATAAGCCTCCAGTGGTCCCATATCATTATTGGTTACGAATTCCGATGATATAAACGAGCATGATGCACCCGAATCATATAAGGCATAAGCAGGCACATTATCAACTAGTATAGTACCTACGCATTTAATAACATAAGGCACTACCTGGGCACTTGTTACAGATGGTTAAGTCGATCAAGATTGAAATTGAACAATGGACAACTTACCAGTCATGACATCGTCTCGCCCATCTAGCTCAGCCCGCTCAATCACGTTGAGGCGGCCCCCACGGCCCCTCTGTGGTCCACGATCTCTGTATGCACCTCGTCCACGCGACGCATTCCCACCAGACGCACCTGAAGTAGATCCTCCTACTTGACCTACCAACTGTGGGCACTGTGGCCTCACATGTCCGTACTGTCCGCAATTCCAGCAGTGGGGTCCGATCCTATACGGTAGCTGTGCATAAGTCTGAGGTCTAGAGGTCTCTCCACCGTTTCTCGGCCTCGTCTGTCTATGCTGGGGTCTTCTCGGCCCCCCCGAATCCCTGCGACGAGCGGCCCACACGCGCTGCACATCAGCGCGAGCTCTCTCAATGAATAAAGCCTGATCATATGCTGAAGCTAAGCAGGCGTGTTGGTTGCTAAACCCAGTCCGGATCTCAACCTTCAATCCATCCACAAACCTCGAAACCTTATCTTCCTCATCAGCAACTAGCATTGGTACGTATGACATGAGTTCCACAAAACGACCATAGTACTCAGACACTGTCATATTTCCTGCTTGCTCTAGGTTGAGAAATTCCCTCTTTTTAACATTCATCATCTGTGTAGTGAAAAAGTGGGATCTCAAAGCATGACAGAAAACTTCCCATGAAAAGTTGGGTCTCGCCATAAGCTCACTCTTGCACGATCTCCACCAATGGAGAGCTGGTCCAGTAAGATACTGCCGTCCCACCCTGACCTTCCAATCCTCTGGGCAGTCTATATTCTCGAAGATCTCCTCCAAATGATAAATCCAATCAGTCAGAGCAACCGGGTCTACTCCTCCACTAAAGACCGGCGGTTGATAATGCCTTGCTAGATGCACGTAATCCACGGGTCTGGGTGGTGGTTGTGCAGGTTGATTCGCCTGCCCCTGATACATCCCATTCATAGCATTAAACATATACTGCATAAACTGAGGGTCAATGGGCATCTGCACAGGTGGCGGTGGTGGTGGTGGCACTGGTTCGTCCTCATAGTTCAAGTCATCCTCCACCCCTACAGGTTCCTCAATTGGAACATTTTCCACGTGATCATCGCCAAGTCCACCATCCTCATGGTACTGTCCACGACCCCCAATAGCTGGCCCCTGATTCCTACGAGGCCTTCCCCTCTTCCTGGGCTCTCCACCCCTGCGCGGCGGCATCCTATATTCATAACGTAACGAGATATTCAGTAATATTCGATAAATAAGAATAATTCTCTACCGAACAACAATTATTAAGTATAGAATTCCCGGAATATCCCCAAGGATTGATCCTGGTTTGACTCACAAACCACAATCCACCCTATAGGGGACGCAGATAACCAGAAACAATGCGATTAACAAGAATATAAGCAGAACCAGATGCAATTCCTACACTATATGCTTTCCCCCACACATCTCACCACATGCTTGTGTTAGAATTCTAAGCACATACGAGCAGACATGGCTCTGATACCAACCTGTAACGCCCCAAAAATTTAAAACCAAATTTCTGTGATGTCACTGCCGTGTTACCTCTCTTAAACTGTTGGCCAATCAATTTAAGATCAATAACACGTAGCCAAGTAAACAGGAAGCCAATGAATCATAATACAAATCCAGAAAGGAAACCTCACATCATAACAGACGTCCGGCTTACAAGCCTTATTCATGCGACATAACAGTCGACATAACAGTCTCATCTCAACCTGTCAGAGATATCAAGTACACACACGAGACAGATCATAGTGTACCGATCGGTACCACAAGCAGTACGAGACAAGGTAATAGAGTCATAGCATATTATTCAAGACAAGCACATAAGTCCACAACATGCTAATGCATCTCTAGGTAGATCACTCATCCCCAAACCCCACATCGTGCTCAGGCTCTGCGTCCTCCCCGGGAATATCTATACATGAAAACATAGCAAGGGTCAGTACAAGGTACTGAGCAAGAATAGAAGAATCGGCATAAGGGGAAACAAGAATTAACTTGATTCCCTAGAAGTATATTTATACATATAGGTGGAGATATATTCCGTTTTTAAACATTTGTTAGGCATAACATAAAAATTAAACAGTGCAAATAAGTAAACATCACACCGTCCCATACCGGTGCTTCAACCACTGCAAATAAGATGAATGATGGATGATGAGATGAAATGTTATGACCTAGAATGTCTATCTACCCTAAATGCAACACATAAGCATGCCTAGCGCGCACCTAGGTACCATGGTCGGTATTCCCTCCCATATAAGGGTCCACTCCCCTTAATGGTCGAGAGATATACCCACAGTGCCCCCGCCGCGGACACTAACAGCTGAGATCGTGGCTTACGGTAAGCGGGTCAGGCTAAGGGTCATGAGCCCTTTCTAGCCAAATGCTTCTGGGTAGAGACCCCACTATGCCCAGCGGATACCGACTCGTAAGCATAGCGTGTCCTACCGTCGTGGCATTATTTTTTTCAGTCTCAACATATCATCACAGATATTCACATTCAATTCAATCACATGTCCATACGTAAATCAACGCATCAGGACCAAATAGACAATCCATCTCGAGTTAAGTATAATCCGGGGTGTGCCAAGTCCCACATATCGGCATCAACACATATCGTCATAGAAGCGAAACAAGTCTCGATCTTAACTAAGGCATAGTAGATCACCGCTAATCGCAACTAAGTTCAAAGATTGTGAGCATAATGATAGTTATGGCATGCTAGAAGCATAAGAAGAACTAAGGAAACACGCAGGACGAAGAATCGGAAAACGAGCGAACGAATCGTGCGGGCAGGGGAGCTGGCGCGCTCCCCGCGCGGTTTTCTCATGAAAACCGCGCCAACCCCGCGCGGGACTCGTTCGTCGTGACGTTCAATCGCGCGCTGCTCGCGCGCTGTTTGGCTAAAGGGCGCGCCAAGTGCGCGCCGACACACCAGAAACGATGGAAATGGCGGTTTCCGGCCATTCCACCGATTATGCCCCCATTTAGGCCTATCTCTACCCTTGCCTGGTATTGAGGTGGTCCAAACTCTTCCAATACAGCTCCCCAACGCCTCCAAACACCAATACCAAGCTACATAACAAGAAATCAAGCTCCAAACATCAAAATTCATCCAAGAACATGATTTCTTCATCATGAAACCATTTGAAGTTCTAAAACTGAAATCATCAACACCAAAATGGTCTCAAGTACTAACCTTAGCTTCCTTCAACACTTATTCAGCTTCCAAACAAGAATCCAAGCTTCGATTCAACACCAAAAGCAAGAATTTCTACAAACACCCAATTTTCGTCACCAACTTTCATCACCCCAAAACTCACTCAAACATCATCAAAATCAAGTGTATAAACTAGGAAAATACTTACCAAAGCTTATATAAGTAATCCCCCAACTTGATTTGAGGAAGAAAACACCAATTCCAAGCCAAAATGAAGAACCCTATCTTCACCGAGAGGGAGTGACGGGAATGGTAAGATGAGGATGAAGAAATGGGTTTCCCAATGCCCAAATCAGATTTTTGAAGGGTCAAAAATGGATCCGGGTCGGGTCATGGGTCTCGGATCGGGTCGGAATGTGGGTTAAAAGGGTTACACCACTTGTCTTGACCACATTGCACCCATTTGAGCACTTGACTCTTATTATCTAGTGAGTTGAACTCACTTATTCCCCCACTTAAATCTTCATTCCCTACAAAATAATCCACATACCAAGTCTTTTGTTAATTAACCATAACTAAATTAAATTAATTATGAGTTAATTAAATCGGGGTGTTACAATCTTCATGAGTATATTCGCCAGCTCTTCTTCCTTTGCTTAGTTTGTCTGCTGTTGACGAGGTTGGTCCAACAAAGTAGTTCAGACATCGATTGTGAACACATTTGCTCAAAACTGGTTCCCAACAGTATTTATATAGACACGCACGGTGGGAGGAGCGGCACGCGGGTCGATGTGGGCCGTGAAAGTACTCCTCATAATTTTAATTTAAACAATCTAATGAAGTATTTGGACAATAATAATTTAGGTGAATACCAGGGTATCCCCATGCCACAGGACTCAAGACTAATTCCTCGAGCATCTGTAAGGGCAATTAAGGGCGCCTCTCCCAGAGCAGTTTTTTGCATACACAATGCTCGAACCCGAGACCTTACTTAAGCGACTAGAGCCCTCATCCACTCAAGTCATCTGCTGTTGGTTCACTCAGTAAGTTTGATTCGGCTCTTTAATATAATTACATAAAATAAGAATCAATTATTGTTAGATTCGTCTAAATTTAATAATATTTAAGTTTTATTAAAAAAAATTTCACTACAAGAAAATTCCAGAACACCGACCGTATTTACCGACCGAAATTTTGCGGTCGGTATTACCGACCGCATCACCGACCGCAATCCGTGGTCGGGAATTTATATCCGTTTTGCGTTAGGGGCGTTTTTGCCGATTGTATTACCGACCGCAACTAAGGTGGTCGGTATTACCGACCGAATTACTGACGGAAAATGCGGTCGGTAATTTTTTTCCAAATTTTTATAAATTTTTATAAATTTTTAATAAAAAATATAATTTAGCGACCGATTTACCGACCGAACATTTTATCGCCAAAGTTTTTTGCATACACAATGCTCGAACCCGAGACTTTGCTTAAGCGACTAGAGCCCTCATTCACTCAAGTCATCTGCTGTTGGTTCACTCAGTAAGTTTGAATCGGCTCTTTAATATAATTACATAAAATAAGAATCAATTATTGTTAGATTCGTCTAAATTTAATAATATTAAAGTTTTATTAAAAAAAATTTATAAAATTTGAGATATAATTAAAAATATGTATTGAATTGCATTAGTATAAGGAATATTAACTTCATTTGATTACGGAAAGAGTATTAAATAGTACAACATTATTCTTACGATGAAACTATGTAGTGTTGTTGAATCTGCCGCATTTATTTTTAATAATTAGTATTTCTTATATATATATATCATAAAAATTTGATATTTTAAAATTATAAACTAAGATGAATTAGAATAAATTTCATTTAATTAAATTTTCCTTTATAAGTATTGTATAATTATGAGTTAAAATCAATTAATAAATAATGCAAAAAATCATCGTGTCATATTTTTTTAATAAAAAAATAGTAAAGTTATATTTTTAAAATACCCGACTCTAGTGTTAATTGTAATACTGATTCATAAAATATAAAATAGTAAAAATATCAATAGTCCCATATTCAATTTTTATGAATTTTAGAGATGTTTATATATTGTAGAATATAATGAAATAGAGTATTACTAGCAAATAACCCGTCGAGACTCGACGGACATAATTATATATTTATATATAATATATATCCTTATATAATAATAATAAATGTATTCGGAGTAATAGAAAAATTTGTAATAATTTTATATATGTTCAAAGTGAGTGTATATAATAATATAATTTAATTAGTTTTTTAAAACTAACAGAAAAATCGTATTATATTGCATTCTTTAGCTTCTGTGGCTTGTCCAATACATACATAACAGATCAAATAAAAATAAATATTAAGATTTTTATTTAATTTGAAATTTAATTTAAAATAAATAAAATTTAAATATACGTATTAAGTATAATATGAAATTTTCCTTTACAATTTGCTGAAAATTTCATTGTAAACAACAATTCTTGAGTATTAAGTATAAATCATATTTTGAGTAATGAAAAATGTGTGATGATTTTATATCTATTTGAAAGAGGATATATATGATAATATAATTTAATTATTTTTAAAACTAACTAAGAAATCATATTATACCGTCCTCTTTAGCTTTTGTGGCTTAACAGATCAATAAAAATAATTATTAATATAATTTTTTTATTTAATTTGAATTTTAAATTATATAAAATAAAATTTAAATATAAATATTAAGCATAATATGAAGAACTTCCTCACAATTTGCTGAAAATCTCATTCCTGAGAATATCATTGATACGGGCTAGTATAGTACTATCTTTTAAAATATCTGAATTTGAAGTGGTGGTGCAGTTTATATTTGTATATGTACTCTTAAAAGTTGTCGCTATAGGATCACCCGTAGAGTTTATAAGAATATCATCCGGAAATGTCACATCTAATTGTAGATCTTCAAAATCAATACCGGTCTTACCATCACCTACATTAAGTATCCATTTTGTAAATTTCTGTTATATATAAATTTTATACTCCCTCCGTTTTTTTTTAAGTTCACCATTAGCATAGTAGATACTATTCATTGAGTAACTTTAATTTAACTTTTTCATATAGTTATATAAGATAAAACATAGTCAAGTGAGATCTTGTTGGATTCATCTCATCACGTAGTTTTAGAATATCAAACTTTTATAATTTTTACTTATATATAATATATGAGATATTGATGATTGAAAATGTGCATTAGATTGCGAGCAGTGCAGGATGGGTGAAGTTAAAAAAAACGGAGGGAGTAGTAAACAACATTCTTGTGGTATCTTGAGTTAAACATTCTTAATTGTATATTAATATTTTGAGTCACATCTTGCTAGTGGCGCGAAATATTGCAACATAACTGTTCATGGCAAAACTTATTTTGGAAGATAAAGTCCAATATTCTTTAAAGATTAATATTGATTTTTGTTTATAATCATAGCAAAACAAACTATAAGTTGAAATTTTCTCATCTTAAATCGAATCATGAATTTGGTTAAATCAGATAGGCTCAGCTCATAATCATTCTACCAATCAAGAATTTTTTACTTTCATAGTTTCGAGAAAATTAGTTTAACCTCAATAATATGATTCCGCATCTTGGTGACTATCAACCTACTTACATAGTTACATTGCATACTTTATTTGATCGATCTATATTCCTAATACGCATGACTATGCAACCCTAAATCAACTCTATTTCATGATTCGATAATCCAGAACAATTTGATCGTGTTTCGATATTATACTTAAAAATAATTTATTGGCATTATCTATTCTTTCATCCTCTTGATAAATATTATTAGAACTGATATATATATATATATATACATTTTCATTTGCAGACATACGTTCCATGATTTAATAATGATCGTATCAACAATCTCATTGGTAGAAATTAGTATAAAAATATCTTTAATAATATCTGGATTTGAAGTTGTGCATTTCATATGTGTATAAATACTCTCAACAATTGCCGCTATAGGATCTCCCGTAGAATTCATAAAATTATAACCTGAAAATGTCATCTAATTGTACATCTCCAAGATTAATATCAGATTTACAAATTACCATCACTTATATGAAGAATTTATTGTGCAAATTTAAGTCATATATAATTTTCATTGTAAATAACATTTCTTGTAGTATCTTAGGTTAATTCATCTTAATTACATATTAATACTTCGAGTCCCCTCTTTCCAGTACACGAGATATTGCAGCATATCACTAACATAGGTAAAAATGAATTTTGAAGATAGAGTCCAACATTCTTTAAAAAATGACATTAACTTTTTTTTTTTAATAGTCATAGTAAAACAAAATGCAGGTGACTTTTTTCCTCTGAAATCGAATGAGGAATTTGGTTAATTCAGACGGGCTCATAATCATTCTACCAATTAAGAATTTTCGTTCCAAATAATGGGCTTTCTTTTAATGAAGAACAGAGGATAAATAATTTTCTGGAATAAGTTTTTTGCAGATAGAACCAAATTGAAAAATGTACAATCCTACCACTTGGAAGGAGTATGGTGCTATTCCACTGGATACTACATGCAACACAATATCATTTCTCCCATGAATGGTTAAACATATTATTTTCTAGATAAATTATCGATAAATGTCTCGTCACCTCCACCACGTAAAGAAAAAAAAATCAATCCTCATCACTATCAACTACATACATTATTTTATTATACACATTCCTCTCCTCATTAATCAACAAAGGTAATAGCTTAGCATGATCCACCTTTATTTCTTCCTTATTATAATATGTCTCTTCTAGTATCAATAGGCTATCTGTTTCAGACGTTAAAACTTCATTCAGTACCAGTATTGTAGAGAAAATTTTCAAATTTATAGAATTTGCAGCAATTAGCCTTTCGATTTCTAATAAAGGTATATTTATATTTGTTCTTCTGTCAATTGCAAATTTGATAAAATATAGATTAATGAAGTATATCTTAAAAAATAGATTAAAAAAAATTTCCTTCTTTATTTACTTATGGACTATTCGCACCCAATAACTCTTTATACACTCGATTCTTTTATTTCTAATATGCTTTACGAAAATAACTAATTTACTCTAAATCAATTATCCATAGAATATGAATTTTCACAATTCTCTTAATAATTATAATTTTTATATTATTTTAAATATAATAAAATATAAATAAGATTTATACTATTTAGTGTATATTTATATACAATTAGAATGATATAATTATAAAATATATTTTTTAGCGATTAGAAACTATATAATTATATATTACTTTTAGTAAATATATAATTGTATACTTTCTTCGTCTCAGTTTAATTGTTACGTTTGATTTTTTGGCACTATTCACATTTCACTGTTTAAATTTGATTTGAATTTTTATCATAGTTATGTAAGAAAAAATATGATCAAGTGAGATCTTGTTAGATTCGCCTAATCATGTAGTTTTAGAATATCAATTTTTTATAATTTTTTATCAAACACAATTTAAGTTATTAACCGTTAATAATGTGTATCGGTATACGTATCAGGTGGGTCGGTAACAATTATAATGAGACGGATGTAGTATTACTTTTAGGAGAAGTGACTTAATTTTGTAAAAACATGGCCTATATATACATTAATTAATATATACATCTTTTCCATACTTTCATTAATGTATCTTTTAATAATATAAATTCTATTTATACACTGCGAATTCCATATAAATTTGAAATTTCAAATCTTTAAAAACTGAAAATTGTGGGAACTTCATATAAATTGAAAATTAAATATGTTTTAAAAACTAAAAATTGGATTTCATATACACATTAATATATCTTTAATATAAATAAATATATATGCGCAATGTATATTTTGATTACATCTTTACCACACCAAAAAAATATATCAAAAAACTAAACCTACACAAAATTACCGACATTACAATATGATCACCATTTTGAAATATAAACACAATATAATTCTTAGTTGCCAGTGCAGAACCCCGTCCTAATATTACTATGGTGCAAAAATTGAAAATGCCTATTCATGTCATAATAATCCGATGGTGTAAAAACACAAAATCTATAAATAAATAATAAATGCAGCAATAAAATCTAAAATAAATAAAATAAAAAATAAAAAATAATAAAATCTAAAATAGATAAAATAAAAATGCAAAATAATAAAATCCAAAATAAATATAAAATTACAAAATTTTAAATTTTATCTTTCAAATTTTTTTAAAGGTGAATAAATCTCTAACGAATAAATAAATAAACTTGAAAATCTAAAATTAGGAAATTTAAAAATGCAAAATAATATTGATAAAATAATAAATGCAAATTTTCAAATTTCAAATCTTTCAAATATATTTTTGGTGTCTTTCAAATCTTTGAAATATATTTAAAAGTGAAGATTGTGGGAATTCCATATAAATTCAAAATACCATATATTTCAAAAACTGAAAATTTATAATGAATAAAATAAATAAATACAAAAATCTAAAAATAATTAATTAAAATGCAAAAATCTATAAAAATTAGAAATTTGAAATGGAGACACCGCATTAAATTTAGGATGAGTTGTTCACTAATGCTTTAATATACATATAGATTATGTTTTTAATCTATATCTATACTATCATAAATCCTGGAAGCATATTTTATTGAGCTGACTATATTACCCTTTTAATTTATAATTAATCTATTTATAAAAATTATATGTTATGGGTTCTGTAACACCCCGATTTAATTAACACATGATTAATTTAATTAATTATGGTTAATTAATAAAGGATTTATTATATGGATATTTTGTAGGTATGATTTTAATGAAGTGGAAGAATAAGTGGGTTCAAACCCACAAGAGAATAAGAGTCAAGTGCTCAAGTGAGTGCATTATGGTGTACATGGCTCAAGACAAGTGGACTAACCCATTTTTGGACCCGACCCGTTTGCACCAAACCGCCCGGGCTGACCCAAGACCCATTAAAACACCTAAATTAGCCCCCATGACTTCATTTAGAGCTCAACACTTAAAATCTAGGGCTTATTCCCGTTTTTGATGCCCAAGGTGGAGAAAAGTGGTCTTGTGAAGAGATTTTTGTGTTTTCTAACTCAAATCGAGTGGGGGATTGGTATCTACATCTTTGGTAAGTGTTTTCCTAGCCTTTGCACTTGATTTTGAGGTTGTTTCAGTGAGTTTTTGGAGTGGTGTAAAGTGGTGACGGGATTTGGGCATTTGGGATGAACTTTTGTATATTGGCTTGGAATTTGGTGTTGAATCTTCGATTGGAGTTCGGATTAGTGTTGAGGAGCTTGAGGTCAGTTTTTGAGACTCATCTTGGTTGATTATTTTGGGGGATTTCAGCCTACCCCTTGTGCATGTTGGTGTTGAGCACTTTGTTTGAATTCTTGTTGATTTTGGGAGCTCAATCTTGCCTTGTAGTGTTCTTGAGTGGTTTGGAAGCTTGCATTGGGAGTTGGAGAAGCTTGGGAGCTGGAATTGAAGTGTTTGGACTTCATAAACACAAGGCAAGAGTAGGATTTAGCTCAAAGTGGGGGAAAAATGGAGGAAGAATCGAAGGGGAACGCAGAACAGCGTTTGCTGTTCTGCTTGCGCTCAGACGGGGCGCCACCAAGCCTTGGCGGCGCCCAGAAATGATCCGGAGCACCAATTCGGCGCCCCTGTTCACTGGGTTCCAGACCCAGGCGCCACCATGCCTGGGTGGCGCCTAAATGTGGTCTAAGGCGCCACTCTGGCGCCTCCTGTGCACCCCAAAAACTCACAAACTTGAATCGGCTCTAACTTACTCGTTTCTAATCCGATTTTCGCAAACCATATATGAATTTGACCCTACTCGGAACAAGGATTTCAAATATGCAATCAGAATTAAGATATAATGACTCCTTCAAAAATTTAATATAGGAATTTATAACCCGAGGGTGTACCCTGCGTGCCGATTCACTGTTTTCTTCCATTTTTCGTTCCCTTTCGTATTTTATCATTTCTCGCTCGTTTATAGGCTACGAAAATTTTCCTAAATGGTCTAAGCCTTGTTGGTATTATAGTTATGACAATTGGTATTGGCTTGAGAATCTACCATACCTTAGAAACTATGGAGACGTGAATGAGCTAGAACTTAACTCTTGTAACAGAGTTGCGAGCCGATATGTGGGTTTGGCTAACCCGGAATCTAAATCCTAGTCTTGGGACTTGGAAATTATCTTAGTATGCTTTCGAATCTGGGGATTGGCATGTGAATTATGATTAGGGGATTTATACAATTTATGCTTCCGAGTCATGAGATTGGGCATGTGTTTGACATTATTATGATTGGTGACTTTATGCTTTCGAGGATACAAATCTCATGTTTATGCTTTCGAGTTGTTAAACTGGGCATACATGAATATTGATTATCTTGGGCATATATATTGTGTTGATTATGTGTTATGCTTTCGAGAACTTAGTTCTGGGCATGTAAGCTTTCGAGAGCGAGATGCTCTGGGCTCTACCCGCTGTCTGTGGTTCGATCCTTGGGGATGCCACTCCGTAAGTCCACTTACCCCTTTATGCATGTAGTGTCCGCGGCGGGGGCACTGTAGGCATATCTTTCGACCATTAAGGAGAGGTGGATCCTTAATGGGAAGGAATGCCGGCCATGGTACTTAGGTTGCGCGCTAGGCATTCTTATGTGCTGCATTTAGGGTAGATAGACACTTTAGGTCATAACATTTCATCTCATCATCCATCATTCATATTATTATCTGTTTTGCAGTGTATGACGTGGTTGAAGCACCGGTATGGGACGGTGTGATGTTTTAATTATGTATTTAATTACGCAATTATATAAACTGTTAATAACCCTTCTAAAAGCTTATTCCCTGTTTCCCAGCTTTTCCTACTCTTGCTCAGTACTTTATGTACTGACATCTTGCTTTTTGTCTGTTTTATAGATACTCCCGAGGAGGACGCAGTGCATGAGCATAACGACGGGTTTGGGGCTGAGTGATCTAGTAGGATTGCATTGATAGGTCTTGATTGAGTTGTTGTATTAGACTCTATGCTATCTAGTTGTGACTAGCTTGTTATTTTTAGTATTGTCTGACGGTTGGGATTGGCTTGAGAACCCTTGTTTTGTTATTTTCCCTGTATACTTGGTATTTGGACAGGTTAACGTGAGTACCGAGGTGAGGTATTGTATGTGGCTTGTAGCCGAGACTTGATGATTATGTGTTAGACATGTTTCTGTTGCTTACTCTTTTACTCTATTGTTATTCTCTGTTGGATTTTCTGATTACCAGGCTTCGTGTTATTGAACTTAAATTGATTGGCCAACAGTTTAAGTGAGGTAACACGGCAGTGACGTCAGCAAAAATTAGTTTAAAATTTTTGGGGCGTTACATGTTGGTATCAGAGCCATGTGTGCTCTTATGTGCTTAGAATTTGACACAAGCATGTGGTGAGGTTTGTGGGGGAATGCATATAGTATAGGATTTGCATTGGATTATGCGTATATTCCTGTTGTACAGCATTATTTTTGGGATAATTGCGTACCTTATGAGATTGAGTTTTGGTTTGTGAGCCAAACCACGATCAATTCATAAGGATATCCCGGGAGATCTATATTTACTTAATTGATATTCGGTATCATTACCGAATGTTACTCAATGGTTTGTTATGTTTGAGTACAGGATACCGTCGCGCAGAGTTGGAAACCGAGAGGCGGAAGGGCCTCATAGAAATTCGGGACTGGCAATTGGTGACGATGGGCAGTATAATGTCAGTGAAAGAATGACCTCACTAAAGAGAAGGGCCTTCATTCAGATGAACTGTTGGGAGTTAATGGGGGACTTCGCCTGGAAGATGAACCAATTTCACCACCACTGCCACTAAGGCCTATGCCTTTCGATTCCGTTCAGCTTATGCCACAGATGTTCTCAGTTATGCAGAACATTAATCAGGGATAGAGAGTCGATCCAATTCATCCCAATAGGCATCTTGTGGATTCAGCGCTACGTTGGTGGCGAACTTGTGAGAACGAGTTTGTGAAGAGATCAAGATTTACTTGGGAGGCGTTCTGCTATACCTTGCGATCTCATTCTAAATCCCTCAAATGATGGATTTCAAGAGGAGGGAGTTCCTCACTTTGGAGCAAGTGGAGACATGACAGTTCAAAATATTACCAGCGCTAAGTGGAGCATGCTGTATTATTGCAAGTCATTATGAGGATAGTGCCACATATTGTTGAATGTGTAGGTACTATATTTGTTGACAACGTGCTAAACTCGGGCACCGTGTTCACTTATATCCTCGGATATTATATCCGAACACCGGATGGGACCTTTGATGAATTATCATCTTCCTGTGTCATTACCATCTGGTGATATAATACGAAGTGAACGGATAGGACCCAATGCACCTATAACTATAAAAGATTCGAGAGTTCAGCACTTATCTCGTGGTGCTAGACTTGGCGGATTCCGATCTCATACTGGGAATGGATTGTTGTCCAAGTACCAGGTGAGGTTGGATTTCAGAGTACCAAGAATATCTTTCGTCAATCAAGAAGGTGAGGAAGTGATCTATTACCCTAATGTTCGAGTTGTATCCTCCGTGTCTTCTACGGTATTAAACAGAAAGGGGTACTCGGCGCATATATGCTATGTGCACGAGATCATACCACTTACATCAGGACCAACATCGTCACCAATTCCTATCATCTCGGGATCTTCCGATGTAATTCCGATGAGATACCCGGGAGATAGGTTTTGCCTCAGACTTGGTGCCAGGTGCAACGCTGTTTTCCAAGGCTCCTGCAGAATCGAGGAAGTTGAAGGAGCAGCTTAAGGAGTTACTTGATAAAGGATACGTTCAACCAAGCTGTTCGCCTTAGGGAGCACCGGTAATCTATGTGAGAAGAAGGATGGGAGTTGTGGATGTGCATCGATTACCGCGGACTCAATCAGGTAAGGTCAAGAACCGACATCCACTACTGAGGATCGACGACTTGTTTGATCAGTTGAAAGGCGCTTCTACGTTTCTAAGACTGATTGAAGATTCGGATATCGTCAGATTCGGATAGCAAAAAGACACCACGAGAGAACATCCTTCCAAACACGTTATAGTTATTTGGAGGTTACGGCGATACCGTTCGAATTGACCAATGCACAAGCGGTCTTCATGAAATTGATGCATCGTGTGTTCATACTATGGATGGACGTGTGCGTGGTCATTTTCATCGATGATATCTTGGTTTACTCTCCCGACATAAAGACACATAAGGAGCATCTCATAACTATTTTGCAGGTGCTCAGGGAGCATAAGTTGTATGCCAAGTTCTCGAAATGTGAGTTTTGGTTGGATAAGGTTGCTTTCCTTGGACATATCATTTCTGGAGAAGGAATCTCTGTGGATCCAACTAAGGTAGAGGCGGTGTTGGAGTGGGATCCACCCACTAATGTTAGTGAGGTACGGAGTTTCCTTGGATTGGTGGGCTATTACAGGAGGTTCATTGAGGGGTTCGCCAGCATTGCTAGGCCCCTGACTCAGTTGTTGAGGAAATATGTACCTTTTCAGTGGAGTGAGGATTGCCAAGAGGCTTTTGATTTATTGAAGGAGAAGGTGACAGAAGCTCCAGTGTTGGTGTTACCCGACGAGTCTGGGGAGTATGAAGTATACACTGATTCATCTCATCGAGGGCTCGGGTGTGTACTTATGCAGAATGGCAGAGTGATTGCATATGCATCTAGGCAATTGAAGCCTCATGAACTAAATTACCCGACTCACGACCTAGAGATGGCAGCGGTTTTGCATGCATTGAAGATTTGGAGGCATTATCTTTATGGTGCTAAGTGTCAAATCTACTCGGATCACAAAAATCTTAAGTGCCTCTATACTGCAGGTAAGATGAGTGGAAGGCAGCGAAGGTGGTTGGAATTCTTGCAAGACTACGACACTAGCATTCAGTACATTGAAGGAAGGGCGAATCGAGTGGCTGATGCACTTAGCAGGAAGGGACATACGTTGAACACTATTACCCTCCCATGGCAATTGAGGCAAGAATTGGAAAAGGAGGAAATTGTTGCAATCCCTTATGGTATGAAGGCGAGATTAAATGCTATGACAGCGATGCCTTCACTACTCGAAGAGCTCAGATTGAGCCAAGCTGTGAGTAAAGAGATGATGCACTTCAGAGCTAGGATTCGACAAGGCAAGGCAGACGGATTCACGATTGATAGCAGAGGTGTGATCCGACTTGGGGACCGTTTGTGTGTTCCTTCAGAAGATCAAGTATTGAAGAAAAAGATCTTGGGGGAAGCACATTGCACGCCTTACTCTGTACATCCTGGAGCAGTGAAGATGTACAAGGACTTGAGACAGGGTTACTGGTGGAAGGGCATGAAGAAGGAGGTGGCCGAGTTTGTGTCTAAGTGCCCTACTTGTCAGAAAGTTAAGGCAGAGCACATGAGACCTTCGGGGTTATTGCAACCTTTGGAGGTTCCCATGTGGAAGTGGGAGTCTATTGCTATGGACTTTGTCACTGGATTGCCTAAAACAAGAAACAGGTTGGATACCATTTGGGTAGTTGTGGACCGATTAACCAAGAGTGCTGTGTTCATACCGATGAGATTGAACTGGAGTATGCAACAACTGACTGGTGCTTACATTCGGCACGTGGTTAGACGGTTGGGAGTGCCAACGGAGATCATTTCAGACAGGGATTCGAGGTTCTTGTCGAGGTTCTGGAGAGAATTACAAGCAGCTTTTGGTACTCAGATCAGCATGAGCACGGCGTGGCACCCTCAGACCGATGGGCAGACCGAAAGAACCATCCGAACTTTAGAAAACATGCTGAGGGCTTGTGTGATGGATTTCCAGGGAACGTGGGAGGAACATCTACCTTTGGTGGAGTTCTCCTACAACAACAGTTATCACGCGAGTATTCGAATGGCTCCATTCGAAGCCTTGTATGGAAGGAGGTGTAGGACACCTTTGCGTTGGAATGATCCATCAGAACGAGCAATTATGGGCCCCGATATCATTGAGCAAACCACTGAAATTGTGCGAGTGATCAGAGACAGAATGAAGGAAGCTCAGGATCGTCAGAAGAGCTATGCAAACTTATCGAGGAGGGACATTGAGTTTACCGTCGGCGATTGGGTACTTCTGAGAGTCTCCCCGATGAGAGGTGTGAGGCGATTCGGGAAGAAGGGAAAGTTGAGTCCCCGGTTTATAGGTCCCTACGAGATTATCAAAAAGATTGGGAAGGTGGCTTATCGGTTGGATTTGCCAGCTGAGGTGGGGAACGTACACAACGTCTTTCATGTGTCACAATTAAGGAAGTACGTTTCCAATCCCGATAAAATTATCGAATCGGATGAAGTGGATTTGGATGAGAGCTTGGAATATGAGGAGTATCCCGTGGCGATTCTGGATACCAAAGATAAAGTACTTCGCAGCAAGGTGATCAAGATGGTGAAAGTACTTTGGTCTAGACACGGGGTTGAAGATGCCACTTGGAAAACCGAAGATAGCATGATGGATCGTTATCCAGAATTGGACCTAGCTCCAATTCAATGAGGTAACTTGCTTAAATCCATACTCTTTCATTCGAGGACGAATGATCCTAAGGGGGAGGGATTGTAACACCCCGATTTAATTAACACATGATTAATTTAATTAATTATAGTTAATTAATAAAGGATTTATTATATGGATATTTTGTAGGTATGATTTTAATGAAGTGGAAGAATAAGTGGGTTCAAACCCACAAGAGAATAAGAGTCAAGTGCTCAAGTGAGTGCATTATGGTGTACATGGCTCAAGACAAGTGGACTAACCCATTTTTGGACCCGACCCGTTTGCACCAAACCGCCCGGGCTGACCCAAGACCCATTAAAACACCTAAATTAGCCCCCATGACTTCATTTAGAGCTCAACACTTAAAATCTAGGGCTTATTCCCGTTTTTGATGCCCAAGGTGGAGAAAAGTGGTCTTGTGAAGAGATTTTTGTGTTTTCTAACTCAAATCGAGTGGGGGATTGGTATCTACATCTTTGGTAAGTGTTTTCCTAGCCTTTGCACTTGATTTTGAGGTTGTTTCAGTGAGTTTTTGGAGTGGTGTAAAGTGGTGACGGGATTTGGGCATTTGGGATGAACTTTTGTATATTGGCTTGGAATTTGGTGTTGAATCTTCGATTGGAGTTCGGATTAGTGTTGAGGAGCTTGAGGTCAGTTTTTGAGACTCATCTTGGTTGATTATTTTGGGGGATTTCAGCCTACCCCTTGTGCATGTTGGTGTTGAGCACTTTGTTTGAATTCTTGTTGATTTTGGGAGCTCAATCTTGCCTTGTAGTGTTCTTGAGTGGTTTGGAAGCTTGCATTGGGAGTTGGAGAAGCTTGGGAGCTGGAATTGAAGTGTTTGGACTTCATAAACACAAGGCAAGAGTAGGATTTAGCTCAAAGTGGGGGAAAAATGGAGGAAGAATCGAAGGGGAACGCAGAACAGCGTTTGCTGTTCTGCTTGCGCTCAG